>CAKMXH010000001.1:1200000-1589989 GCA_928722295.1 Ustilago curta | reverse complement strand
TAACCCCCTAACCCTAACCATTTATTTGCTTGGTCAAAATCTATCCCCGGCGGGGATCACCTTGTAACCCTTAACCCTAACCCTAACTGGCCGCAAGACGTACATCCCACGGTCTACGCTCCCTTTGTCTGTTGCAGACCGCAAGACGCATCTGTCCGTTGCAATTTTCTTGAATTTCTTACGGCCAGCGTCTGTCCACACTTTGTCTGTGGCAGACCGCAAGACGCGTCTGTCCGTTGCAATTTTCTTGAATTTCTTACGGCCCACGGTCACAAAGGGTGAAGAATGCATGGCTACAACAAAGGAGACCGCTGACTGTGGGAGCCTCTGCTGGCCGCAAGACTTTCTAGGCTGCTGGCTGTGGCCGTGACCACTATTTCACGCTTCTTTTCTCTGCCATAATTTCTTGGATATTTGCTTGCATTATTCACTGTCAATGTCATTTACCTAGCCCGTTGAGACTGTACGCAAGCATGTCTACCATTCAATCCTGAAAGTTGCCAATGTGTAAAACAGTCAGCCGCCTGCACTGAGACCATGAGCGGCAAGCATATGCAATGAGCAATGACTATAGGCTTGAGAGTGGCAGTTGACGCTTGATGGCCTAGTAGTCTCCAGTCTGGCTGTGCTTGCGGTCAGTTGGCCTCACTCAGCCTTGCGGACAGACAGCTGCTTACGGACAGACAGCTGCTTATGGACAGACAGCTGCTTACGGACAGACAGCAGCTTGCGGACAATGGAGAGACTTGCGGCCACTGGCTGACCATCACGCACTGAAAAAGTTGGATCAGTCCGCAAGGCACTAGCGCAGTGTCTGAATTTCACAGAATTTCCCTGAATTTTGACGCGTCTGGCTGCAAAGGACAGACAGCACCTTGCGGACAGTGGAGAGACTTGCGGTCACTGGCTGACCGTCACACACTGAAAAAGTTGAATCAGTCCGCAAGGCACTAGCGCAGTGTCTGAATTTCACGGAATTTCCCTGAATTTCCCCATTTTTAGACGCGTCTGGCCGCAAGAATTTCAAACCGTAAGCGCACTGGAGCAGTGTCTTTTGCGCTGACCGTCAGGTACGGACGAGCTGGCCTGGCCGGCCCATTTGGCAGGGCGGACGCGTCCGCCTCGGGCGCCTCGGCATCCGCCGCCTAGGGCTAGGGTCCACCTCAGGTGCATCAGAAGGGACTTCCAACCCCAGGTTCTGGTTCAACAAAGCGTCTGCCTCTATACACGTTTTGGCTGCGTGTTTGTAAGGCTTTGTTCGGTCATGGGCAAAACAACAACATGGCCGCGCATAGGAGGTGACATGCTCTTCCAAACCAGCAAAGCGATGCTTCCATCGATGGAGGCACATTTCCTTCGTCATCAGAATGGACGGAGAAGATGTGAAGATCGCCTGTACTGGAGAGAGTGAGCTTCTGTTCGAATCTCAATGCACCAATGAGCTCGCGGTGCACCCGAGAGGATCAAAATCCTACTTGGAAGCAGACATAAACACCGGGCTCTTGGGATCTTCTGAGCTCTTCTGTCCTACGCCGCCAAGCTCTCGACCAACAGCAGACATTAATGATGTGAGGTGGGCAAGTGAGAAGTGTATACTCCATTGGCAATCGTTTGTCCTACAACGCTAGTCCTCCTTCTTTTCTTCTTTTGAATCGCCCTTCTTAGCATGTTCCGCACTGTCCTTTCCACCCGCAGAAGCGGCATTGGTCATGCTGTTTGACGCCTCCTCTTCACCCTTCTCGTTCTCGCGTCGATTGTTGATCAGTCCGTGCAACGCAATCACCGCACGAATCAGACTCGACAGATAAACCACCAGCAGTCGATCGTTGTTGTCCACAGCAAACGACTTGGCGGCCTCGCTGTTCTTGTCCAAATCTGGCAACAAGTTGAAGATATCCTGAAGGTCGTAAATGATCTGATGGTTGACTGGCAACTTGCCTTCCACCACGGCTTGCAAGTAGTCTCGGATCTCCAACAGCCGTGATTGCAATCCACGCAAGCTCGAAAGTTGGCTCGAGACCCGAGTGGACAGCGTTCCTACTGCTGTTGTGTCGCGAATGTCGCGCAACAGATGCTCGACACCGATCTCCTCCGCCTCTTCTGCCTCGATGGTGCTGGGTACGTGCATGAATGTCTTTTGCGTCGCAGTTCCGTCGTCCTTGATTTCCTCAACGGCGAAGTAGGCGTCTGTCGGAATGCCTACGTCTCGCTGCCGTGGGTTGACAATCACCATGACGGGTCGTGGAATGAAGCGCTTCATCAGCTCGTTGATCTCGAGATCCGAAGACCGCAGTCGAGGGCCTGTGTGGTACCAGCCGACCATCTTTTCACGTGCGTTGACCTTCTTAAACATTTCCATCATACCGCTGATATAGTCGTGATCCAAGAACCACGTCTTTGAGTCACGCTCATCCTCTTCGAAGGGTACTGCAAAGGAGTTGGCGACGTTGATCGTCTTGCCGTTGTTGAGTTCCTGACCGAGCAGAACACCGACCACTCGCTTGCGTGATCCCGATGCCGATCTAGATGCATGGTCGGTTACTGACAGAAGCACCAATGGGTGGATGATGACATTGGTGCTCGAGAGACTGAGCGTCTGTCGATTTTCGAAACGAAAGAGATTATCAGTAAGGAGCTCATGCAAGAAGGCGCGGTTGAAATCACCGAGACTGTGGCCAACTTACCTCTTGTGTCGTAGCTGGCATGCTTGCAGCCGTTCGTATCGATGCTTGGAAGTGGCCGAATGACGCTCGCAATCTTCTGAATATAAAGCCCCGCGGGTTTGGTTCCGAGAGTTGAGGACTGAAGTGGTTGTGTTTGCGGCGGATGAATGGTTGGAAGGATGGTGAATGGCTGGGTTGTTTCAAGGTGTTGAACTCTTTTGGGCTCAACTCCACAACCAAGCGACGCGCATGCCCGATCACACAGAAATTCCACGCGGACGCTTATTCTCTGTTAAGTCCAAGCCCGAATCGAACGCTTCTCTTCGGATTTCGGGCAACGTCCTCCAGTTTGGCCTAACAGAAGTTGCCTTGAAGCTGTTGAAGAAGCCATTCCCGACTACCCATAACAGCCGTCGCTTCGACCAAACGCTGGCTGAACAGAGGGACAAGAGGCAACGACCTCGATCAAAGAGCAAAACGCTATTTGCTCAGCGACAATGAAGGCTGCTCGCACGTTGCAGATGATTGGCGCGGTTTGTACTCACAGCGGCCGCTGTGGGGTTAAAGGTGCTGTCCTGTCTCGCAGGATCCTGCCATTGCAGTATGGCATCTCTTCGACAGATTCTCAAATGCTGCATTCAACTTCTCGACTCCAGTCGTACGATGCGACATCCAACGCCCTCGCGGAAGATCCACATTTCCTCACAAAGCGCCTCGCCAATCAATTGCAGTTGCCGATCTTTCCCTCCTCTGGAGACCAACTACAACTTCTCGAAGATCCATCCCATTTCTACCAAACCTTGAAAGACAAGATCGCTAAAGCGAAGAATCGTATCTTTCTCGCATCCCTCTATATCGGCAAGGAGGAGACCGAGCTGATTGAACATCTGGAAGCGGCACTTGACAGGAACCCGTCCTTACAACTTACCATCCTAGTCGATGCACTTCGAGGGACGAGAGAATCTGCTCCAACACCGTCGTGCGCCAGTCTAGTTTCCAGACTACACTCACGATTTCCGGAACGAGTCAGCATACGACTCTACCACACGCCAAACCTCAAAGGATGGCTCAAAAAGTTAGTGGGCAAACGCTTCAACGAGGGCTGGGGCTTGCAGCATATGAAGATCTACGGCTTCGACAACGACGTGGTTCTCAGTGGCGCCAACCTTAGTCGCGACTACTTTACGAACAGGCGCGATCGATATCTGCTGATCGAAGAGCATCAAGACGTCGCAAATTATCTACACTCGCTGGTGCACCTTGTAGGGCAATTTAGTTTCAAGCTCGAGGCGGCGGCTGAGGCAAAGAACAAAGGAAGTGAGATTAAATCAGCAACACCGGACTGGAAGGTGGTATGGGACGGAGGCAAGGGTATCACGCCATGGCTGAGTGATCAACTGGGAACGCTGTCGTATCCAGAGACCGGATGGACCGAAGCGGCGTCGACTGCGGTCGAGGAATTCACCCGTCAATGGCATCGTCGATCACTCACTCCGATTACTAATACAGGGAACAGAGAGAAGGATGCGGACACCCTGCTACTGCCGCTGCTTCAGATGGGACCATTGAAGATAAGGCAGGAGACCAAGGCGATACCGCAGATTCTTCGACTTGCTCTCGAAGCTTCCTCCTCGTCTCGCGGCCCCCCGCCGACCTTAGCGCTCACCTCTGGTTACTTCTCCTTGTACAATTCGTACAAGTCGCTCTTGCTCCAGGCCAAAGCTGCGAGAGGTGCAATCGTTAAGATCATCTGCGCCGCTCCTGAGGCAAACGGCTTCTTTCAATCTAATGGTGTCTCGGGCTGGATCCCAGAGGCATACACTTGGTACGAGTATCAGTTCTGGAATGCGCTACGCCGGTCTAAGAGACTACTACAACAAAAAGGTAGGAGTGTCGAGGAAGGAGGTGTAGAGATTCGCGAGTGGAGTAGGAAAGGGTGGACTTACCATGCCAAGGGGATATGGTACTCCCCTTCTCCGTCCGAAGGGTCTACAGAATCAGCCGCACCCACGATGATCCATGTTGGATCCAGCAACTATGGATCACGGTCGGCTAATTTGGATCTGGAGTGCACTTTTTTGATCTCCACGCAGTCCGTTGAACTTTCGCAGAGGTTCAAGAAGGAGTATGATACGCTGGAGAGCGATGCGGATGATCTTGTGGATGGCAAGCTGTTCGAGAGGCCGGATCGAAAAGTACGAAGACGGGTCAGACTTGCTTCCCGGATTCTCAAGGGGATGCTTTAGATTATTGACTTGCTCTCCCGTCGTTCAACACTACAAGATTCTCCTCACACGAGATAGAAAACCTTGGCTGTCGCGATACCTTTTACAATGCCAGTCCTTGCCACTGTGCTGCTGCAAGCCCGTCCGTGCCCGTCTTCATCGTGTGTTGAGGGGAATGCTGTGTGGCGTTGGAAAATGGACTCGGATCTCGGAGATGCTCTCAGGGTCGTCGCTGGAAGAAATTGAGGTTTTAGCTGTGGAGCGAGTCATTTCTAAGCATCTGTGCTTATCACCACTGTCACTTCCACCAACTTGATCTTGACTGCGATCAGACGTAGATCAACGATGGCGTCAACAACCACCACAGGCAACTTTACACCCCGCAGTGCCACCGTTTCGCGCGTCACCAACGAGACCAAGATCGAGGTTTCGCTGTCGCTCGACACTCACCCTACGTTTGCTCCGCAGACAATCAATGTCAAGACTGGGATCGGCTTCCTTGACCACGTACGTAATGCGCTAACGTCGGATTTCTTGTCGTAAAAGGCTCAAAGCTGACAAAATTCAATTGCGTTATCTACAGATGCTCCACGCGCTAGCCAAGCACGGTGGTATGTCGCTGACGCTTGCCTGCGACGGCGATCTTTGGATCGACGACCACCACACTGCCGAAGATTGCGCGCTCGCGCTCGGAGCCGCGTTCAAGAAAGCTCTCGGCCCCGTCAAGGGTATCAAGAGATACGGAACCGGCCATGCACCTTTGGACGAAGCGCTCAGCCGTGTTGTCATCGACATCAGCTCGCGTCCTTACTGCGTTGCCGAGCTGGGACTCAAGAGGGAGAAGATCGGAGATTTGAGCTGCGAAATGATCCCGCATGTTTTCCACAGCTTTGCGATGGAAGCTGGTGTAACGCTGCATGTGGACTGCTTGCGGGGCGACAATGATCATCACAGAAGCGAGTCGGCGTTCAAGGCATTGGCGTTGGCCATCAAGGAGGCAATCACTCGGACGGGTTCGGACGACGTGCCCAGTACTAAGGGTGTTCTTTGAGCATCAGAATGCAGAGTATAGACGGGCACCGTACAACACAAGTGGCGTACGCCAGGATTGTGACGGCAAGTATGTGGGCGACTGTGCAAACGGAGATGTATGAACATCACCAATGCAGATGCGAGTCTTGATCATAACGGGAATGTAACGACGAGAAGGTATACTGTACCTTCTGCTTATGTAAGCACATCAACAGACAGCTCCGCAAGCCAAAATCCCTGACCTCGAGATGGCTTGCAGCGGAAGCTGACTCCGGAACCGGTCCGCCAAAGCAAAAGCCTCGCGACCTTCCGCAGATCCGCTGAATTGAATTCTTTTGCTCTCGGTCAAGTTGGCCATACTGTATGGCTTGCAGACCAGTCAATATTGTGCGTGTTGGCCTTGGAAAGAGAACAAATTCGGTCGGGCTTGCTCATGGAAAACCAACAGTAGCATCAGGCTCGGAAAGACGCAAACAGGCGAGACGCATGCTGCCGGATGACATGCAAACCTTATGACTTATTGTATCGTGTTGAGCAACGCGTTCGAGCAACGAGTGAGCATTGACGGGAGGAGTCGCAAGACATGGCACATGTCTTACGCGTTGTGCTTCCAGATACAATGGTGCTGAATTGTGGGCCAATGGGGGCAACGAATTGTGCGGGGAATAAGTTTTACAGTTAAAAGCCCGTCGTCTTTTGGCTACACGGTGGAGAAGAGACATGACGGGGCTAACTTCGGGGGCCTGGCAGCAGAATGGTGGCTTGCAGCTCGTCCGCCCCACAATTAGACCGTCTGCTATGCTACTGAGTCGGTTGTGCGGCAGCGAACGGTCAGCCATGTTCTAGTCATGCATCGGGTGGAATTGTCTCTCGAAACCCTGCTGCTTAACGAGGAATGCTGATCGTAGAAGCCCCAGAGCCGCCCAACGAAGATCTAAAGAGAAGCTGAGATGGGAATCCGGTGTGCTCTCAGTATCAGCCTTGGTGAGGGTAAGAAGCGCTTGGTCAACGCCATTCAACGATCTCTCCTCTCGCTTTCCACAGCTCATTAGATTGACATGTCACGACGTCTGTCACAGCCTGCCAGTTTGTCGCATGATTAAGGAGACCGACACAAGGCCAAGTCTAGACGTCTAGACTTATACTCGGCAAGGGAGTTTTAGTAAGACAAGTTTTGGCCGAGCAGCGTGCCGCGGCAACTTTTTGCTGCGAGCCTATTTTTGGCCCCACTTGTCTGCATTTCGCTGCCGAACAAGTAAAGAGACCCACAAATCTTGAATCCCTTTCCAGCCGGGGGTGTGTCTCTTGGCGAAGCGCTTCCGAGACCATCAGACCACACTTCACTCTAACACATATGCTTACTCCCTCGGTAGCACAGAGGAGAGCCGACGATTTTTCTCTTTTTCTGAGATGAAGGTTTCTTTCGGCTCTGGATTTCACGCGACAAGTCACTTGTCCCGTGTCTTCCGATCCGCAACGGCTTTTGGCGATTCAAGAAGCTCGTCTGCAAAAGTCAATGCCATATACCGAACATAGAGTAGGGAGTGGGATAGCATTGTCGCTGATCCAAGTGGCTCACATATGCTTTGCTCGTCAGCGTCGGATGCTATCCTCACCAGCGACCAGCCTTTTCAAGATCGGAATCGGGGTTCGAAAAAGGCTTCGACGCAGCCTTGCATACAGCCACGATTCAAGAAACAGATTGAAACGTTGAAGCGCGCACCCACATAAAGGATCGCAGACGATTTGGGAGTTTCGGATCACAACCGCGGTCATGGTTGATAGTGCTTGTCGGAGCATCGCCTTGACCATAAGCGAAAGTGACGAAACGTGGCTGCTGCTGGCAGCGCAGAAGTTTCTTGCACAATCTGCAAGCTGTGGAACGCGCTGCAGCGGATTTTGCCACGAGGGGCGACAAAGCCGCTTGGCGATGTAAAGAGATTGCCGAAGCGAGGGCGACGGTCGGTCGTCAATTCATCTCGCTTCGGAAAGCCAGCCAATCGCGAAGAAAACGAGATAGCACAATTGCTGTTTTCTCTCTCTCGCTAATGGTCTCGCTTTCGGCGCACTGCGAAGCGGGTCGGTCAATTTGGTTCCAAACGCTGCATGAAGCCCGTTGCGAAACCTCGGTAAAGGAAAGCTCACGGTTCTCGGCGAAAAAAAAAAAAGTATAAAATAAAGTAAGATAAAATAAAACTGACCACCCCATAGGATCTTCACTTTGATGTTTCTCGCGTGTGACCATGGCAAGTTTCGTTGTGTGGCGAGGGAACGATGTCCAAGCCTCTTGGCAAGAACCAAGGTGGGAAGAAAAAGGGGGGTATTCTGTATGAGACAAGTTGGTTTGCGTTGGTTTGCGCTCGAGACAGATTAAGAATGCGCGAGATCGAGATGGTTGCATGGCTATGAGCAAGGGAAGCAGTGACAACCGCAGGGCCGCAAACCGCCAAGTCGCGGACGCAGGGTGGCTTGCAGTCACCCAGGATGCCACGCGAGGCGTGCATGCGATACCACAGAAGGAAGCGGCGTACAGTGCATCAGTAGGGGCAGATGGCGATTAACGAACACCGTTGCCGCGGCCGACATGCTGGAAGGTGGCAGACGAAGCGGGGACAAAGACAAAAAGACGCTAGCGGCAAATTTTGTGACATCGATGTCAGCGACCTGCATGCAGATTGGACAGCCAGCGAACGGCACTTGACTTGGACTTCCTTCTTGGACCTGTGGAACGATCGTGTATCGCAAGGCAAACAACGACGTTCAGAAGTTCAATGTCCTTGTCCGGTCTGATATCCGCCCGCCACACCACTTTGATGCTCAATGAACCACGCGGCAACGACGCCGGGGTCAACGCCGATCTCGTGCAAACACTACGATGTTGGCACTGCACTGGATAGCGAGCGAGCGAACTCTGGTGTCTCACAATCGCATCTGCATTTTGCCGCTTCGGTCCAGCATCTCTGAGCTCTCTTTCTACTCCGCCCTTTGCTCTATGGTTACAATACTGTACTGCACAGCTCTGGATACACTGGTGCTAATTGAAAACAATTTGGTACTCCGTTTGCAGCTCATTCAGGCACACGAAACCCTTTTGTTCTCTCTCAATTAAAAATTTTCTCCGCCAAGGCCAACGTCAGGTGGTGTGCAGCAAAGCAGGCAAGCAAGCTTCGTAAGGGTCTGCAGGATATGCAGCTGTAGCTGCTGCTGCTGCACACTTGTCGGGCTTTGGAAAAGCCTTCTTCACACATGGCTAATGTCGAAACTGTGTTTGTTGCATGATATCGTGACGTTGTGCTTTGCTTGCAAGGCTGGATACGGTGCCGACCTTTTTCGTTGTCACCGCGCAACTGCCGCGTTTGGCAGGCGTTGGTGCGAAACAAGCCTTTTGAAAATCCAAGACCAAGAAACCATCACGGAAAACAAAACTTGATTAAATTGCGTTTGTATGTATGTATCAGTCGCGAGCCTCCTTTTGTCTCGTATGAGCAAATCGTCCCCATCATCGATTTGGCATGAACGCTCTTCGCTGGAATGCCCGTTGTGGCGGAGCGCCCTCTGGTATAGACATGAGGCTTTGTGGGCGGGTAAAGGAGGCGCAACAAGTTACAATAGGCCAGACCAGACCAAGTTCAGAGCCGGTGTCGGCCGGCCACGTCGGACACTGGAATTGGATGTCTTGCGGAGGTTGACGTATTAAACAAGCCACCAAAAAAATTTACGCCCTCGCTCGTCATTGAAATGCGGTTTGCTCCTGCTCCTGCTTCTGCTCCTTGCCCCCACTGTTCGACTCTTGGGACCACAAAAAGCCTCGTCGCCATCGTCCATGGCCTTCATTTCGTACTTCGCTCGTCCGGCTGACGCCTCGGCCGTCAACGGCTGCTAGTGACTGTATTTTCCCACCAGGAGCCTTGCAAATTTGTCTTCTACAGCTTAACTGCTGGTGTCGAGATGAAGTCACGGTTCGTTTCCAAAATGAAACTGATTAGAGCCTTTTGTTCCCTCTCATTCCATTGTCCCACCCAGCAGCAGCGATGACCCGGCTCAAAACAGCAAAGCAGCTCTGTCCAAAGAAGCGACGGCCATGGCTATCTTCGTAGCGAAGCACACATCGGCAGAAGAGCCGCAGCTTTTCATGCGACCATAAAGCTCGTGAGCGCCTTTGGCTTCCAGACGAGGCAGCGGTTGGCGGTGGTGTGTTGAGGCAGGGGACGAACACTTTCCCTGACACCGACGCCGAAACACACAGCCGTGATGCCTCAATTTCGCGCCGACTATTAACCGGCGCTAGTAAGTGCCGCTGCCAATCCTGGGTCGTATTTCTGAGACCTCTTGTGTTGCCCCCTTCATTACCGCACTTCTGTGAACCGTGGCTGTGTGATGGGAACCTGACGGGTCTCCGGGCCTTGCCGCATGGCTTGCTACGCTTACTGGCTCGCTCGCTGGTTGTGCTCGTTTGCACGTTCGCCTGATCGCTTTGGCTTCGTTTGATGCTCGCTTTCCTGACCTCACCCATGGAGCTCTCACTCACACTCGTGCTTGTGCATTATGTCTCTGACCCTGCATCTCATCTGCAGGTGTGCGAGCAGCCGAAGCGCACACAATTACGGTAAGGCCAGATTCAGGTGTCCAGACCCCGACCCGCTCTATTGTCTGGTGTTGCAAATGCCCACACACGCTGTGTGACCGACTTCACTACTTAGAACTTGCTGCCAGACTCTTGTGACACGTTCAGAAGCTGCTGCCCTAAGAAGCTCCGTTCCCATGTCGTCTGCGCGTAGGCTTTCTAATTTCCAGGCTGTCTCACTTTCGGTCGGCATTGATGCCTCGCTGGTGTGGCAGTCAAGCGCTTACCATCAGCCCATCTGCCCGAACTCCGGCCCGCACTCGCTCTTGATGAGACTGCACTTGATCGGAGGCTGCGTGCGTGTGCGTGTGTGGCACTTTGACCGCGTTGTGACATTGTCCTTGACCATCGCCAGCCCGACTCTAAAGAAAAAACGTAGTCGTCCAGAAGAATAGTCAAGTGGTGGGGGTCATTGCGCTGTTGGCACTCTGTTTCAATCAATCGAGGCTTTGCTCGGGGTTGCACCTTTGTTGGGCGCTACCTTGTGTCGCTTGCGTGAACCCTTTGCCGCGCCATCCCCGTACTGGCCCTCTCCTACCTACGTCGCCTCGGACTGCCTTGTCTCTGCCTTGTAGCTCCTCATTCACCCACCCTGCATTCGGTAGCTCAGGCGTCTAGCGTGCACCCGCTACCTCATTTAGACTCTTGTTTGCGCGCTCGCCAACATCGCACATCGCAACTGGGTCCTCTTGGATCACTTTGCCTCCGCTTGACAGCCATGTTCGCTTGTGTTGCAGTCTGGACTCGTCTCTCCTCCATCACTGCTCCTTCCCTCTCATCAAGGATCGCCTCCTCTCGGTCCTCGTTCCGCTTTTTGCACTAGCCGTTCTGTAACCGCCCTCTTGCAGTTTGTCGACTCGACTTCAGCTGCACAGGCTGTGCTCGTGCTTGACTCCCTCTTCAATAGCTTGTGTCCTTTCCCTTTCTTCCCCTTTCTTCCCCTTTCTTCCCTCCCTCCTTCTTACCTTCATATTGCCCTAACCTCTCCACTCGACGTCTTCACCTTTCTCTATAATATCTCGCCTTTCCTTCTCTTCAGGGTTGGCGACTCGACTAGCACACCAAGCCGACATCCGCCGCCCTCTACAAAGAGAACAGTAACTGTTCTCGGCCATTTGTGAACTCTGCCCTAGTTCGATCTTTTGACAAGACTCGACAGAGACTCCGCATCCCTTGCACATATCTCAACCTAATCAGGCCACTAACAAGCGTATCACAACCATAACCAAAAAGCAAAAGTTTTCCATCGAATCGCCTTCTTTGCTCGGCTAAAGCTTCGACTGAGGCTACGCACAAGATTGCTTTACGCCAAAAGTCTCAGACGGCTTCATCGAGCCTCGCAAACCCATGTCGGACAGATCAGCAACGCCACGCTCAACCGCCCACCCTGCTGCATTGCTGTTGCCTTCTTGGCCCCAACTGTCTCGTCCAGCTTACGCCGTTGCTCCCATTCCCGCCACCAACACTAGATCCAGCTCGGCTCGCACCGCTTCTAGCACCTCGCTGCGATCGTCGGTCTACGAAAGATCCGCCCCGTACCCATCTTCTCGACCCGGTCGTGCTGAAGGTGTTCAGGTGATCACGACTCAGAGCACTTCTACCATGCACGAGAACGAATTGTTCCGCGCACGGGAAGCGATGCAGTCACATGTGACTCAGCGACAGCAGTCGTCCTCGACGTCGCGCCACCCGCCACCGCAGCCAACACGCATCACGCCGAGCAGCTCCCAGACCTCTTCTTCCAATGCTGCTTTGAACGCACAGTCTAGCATCAGCAGCAGCAGCAGCAGCAGCAGCAGCAAGGAGGCTCAGCACAAGGTGTATTTACTCAACTGCAAGCACTGCGGCAACTTTCTTAGTGACCGTGGCATGAAGGCAGTTTTGTTGCTCAAGCCCAATATCACCCTGTACAGCACGGATATTGTTCCGTCTACTTGCGGTCCCTTTTTCGGCGGATCGAGCTTCCATGGCGGGATCGACTCGAATGAGCCGCCCGTGGAGCGAACTTGCCAGTGCTTGACGCAGAGCTTGGGCTGCTACGGATGTGGAGCGCAGGTGGGATACAACATCATTTCGCCGTGCGCGCGCTGCACAAGCAGTGTGATGAAGCACTCGAGGAGCTCCAACGGCCACCGCACGGTGCTGCACTGCTCCGAGATCGCGGTTCGCGAGCGTCGCTACATTCCTGGCGAACCAGGTGTTCGCGCGCAGCCAGCACCTTGCGCTCAGGTTCAGCTGAGCCCATCTCCGGCTCATGCTGATCCGATGTTGGACGAGCACCTTGGCCACAGCTCGCAGCTGGATCTGTTTCGCCATAGCAACGTTTCACGACGAGACGTCTACCGCCTGCAATTTGGTCTGGACGAGGACGACCTCGAAGCTGAAAAGGCCGAGGCCAATGGTGGCCTTCACTATCAGCACTCTCAACAATACATGTATCGAGACTCGCGCGCCTCTGACTATGCTCATGCCTACGACACAAACGCAGTCAGAAGCACTCCTGCCGCGTCGTCCACCTCTTCCAAGCGGGGACGTGTCCTGAAACGAGGCGACACGCTGTACTGGAGCGATCTGATCGCTGGTGGCGAACGAGCCCAACCTTTTGACCCGGATCCGATTCTGGAGAGGCCTATCGTCGGGCGATAGATGCAATCGTCTCTCGAGCCCCGCATCTGCTGCATCATCATCATCAACTGCATACCACAACCTCTTTTGTCTGGTCTAACCAGGCTTTTCTGTCTTAATCCCTATGCCCCTCGGCGCCCTCTACTGCTTCTACTTGCTCGAGCTATCTAATCACTGCATTCCATTTCTTTCTACTATATATCGCATCTGCCTCGTCTAATACAAGCTAATATACACGTTGTGCTTTATTTCCATGATGGGTTCCATACCTGTCTGCAGAGGTCTTGTTGAAGCTGATCATTGCCCAATTTGCATTCTTGTTTGGATGATGCACTCGAGTGTCTTTGTCCAGTCATCTGATGCAGGGCTCTGTTGTCGACTGTGCTGGTGAACAGAGGAGAAAGAAGACTCAAGAGAGCCACAATTTGTGGGTCGAATTCCTCCACTTTTCCCAGCGCTCGACAAAAAAGGGACCCTGCAGCAACATGCAGAAGAGCCTTGAGGGGGTTGGCGGCTGCTGCTGCTGGTTCCCTTTTTGGGCTGGCAGCAATTTCACGCAGACCCCGTGTGAATTCGGGGCAAAAGCAAGAGCACGGCCCGCGTTGCGTGTTGGTGTATGTGACTGACTGACTGACTGACTGAGTGACTGACTGAGTGGCATTCGACAAGTGTGATCTCAGAAAATTGTTAAACCTCGACGGACCATGCAGCTGTCCCAACCTTTGACTGAGCATTCCACCAATCTCAACTGCCGTTGCTATCGGTGGCAGCCATCCATTCTTGTCAACCTGGTCGAGCTCAGACGGTTCAATTTCAACAGCGCTCATTTGCTCGTCAGCGCGGCCAACAAAGCGCACGCACCATGCAGCATCACATCTACGAGCTCGGTCTGCTCGGCGGTCGATGCTCAGACATCCGTATCAAGGCCTTTGGTCGCATATACCATCTACATCGTCTCATTCTCATCCAATCTGGCTTCTTCCGTGCCATGCTCTGCGGCGGTTATGCAGAAGATCTAGCTGCCGCCTCCGCCGCAGCAACCCTCAGCAAGAACGACACCCATCGCGAATCCATCCCAGCACAACCTTCCACCCATGCCTCTTCCTCTTCCTCTTCCTCTTGCTCCCTAAAGGATATCGACAATGACGTAGTCGTGCTTCACTTTGACGATCCCAACATCAGCAGGGCCGCCTTTGAGTACAGCATCGCAAGGCTCTACGGCGACGGTCCCAAGCTGGTTTTGCCTTTCTGGTCGACCCCTTCCTCCGACCATCCCTTTTCCCCAGCGCTTACCATGCGACTGTCCCAATCAACCGACCTCTCGATACGTAATCTCTTGATCGACAAGCGTGCTCATCCAGCCACACCCCGATTCCTTCTCTCGCTTCTGGCCACCTCTATCTACCTCAACATCCCAAGCGTCACAGCACAAGCTCTCACACTCGTCCTGTGCTCGCTCACACCCTTCACCGTGACTCAGTACCTTCGTTTCGCCATCGGTCACGGCATTGAGGGCACCGATCTGCATAGATCCGCATCGAACGAGATGCTGCACGACCTCGACGAATGGGACTGGGAACTTGAAGGTCCCGCACGAACGCTCGAGGAGATCGCACGCATTGACCCCAAGTCGAGTCCCTCCTCTCCGTACCTGCATCAGACACGTCCATTCGGCGCTCGTGCAACAGCAACAACAGACGAGTTTGCATCTCAGTTCTCCACCAAGCTCCACGTATCGTCACCATCCCCTGGCTCGAAGCAAGCATCCTCGACGTCTGTACCGCAGATCCCGCCGATAGATGCTCGTTCGCATTCGAATAGCCGAGAAGAAAAGCGCTGCGCCAAAAAGACGGCTGGTTTCAGCGAGACCGAGCATGGAGGCCTGGGTATCCAAGTCTCCAACCCCACCTCGCCCGAGTACCAATACGGCCTTACGGCGGACAAGATCGGTGAAGCCTGCGTGTGCTGGTATGCACGCTGGGGCTTGGACATTTTCGAGCTCGAATGCTCTATGGAGCGAGAACGCGTCATCGAGATCGAGACTTGGATCAGGATGTGCAGGGAGGATCGCGACTTTGGGCGACTGGCGCTGCTGCGAGACCGCCTCCACACTGGTGACGTCGATCTCTTGCACACCTCGATGCTCCCGCGAGGCCGCATGCCCGATGCAGAAGAACGCATGCCTTCGCCCCGACTGCGTGTCTGGTCGTATCCGTCGATGCCTAGCTCCTGGGTGCGAGCCATCATTTCGTCCGATGGTTTCTTTGTGCCCTCGGAGCTGCATAGGTACGAGTTTGCCAAGAAGGTGGTCGAGTTCAGACGCAAGCAGAAGGCGCTCATCAATGTGCTCGACCGAATGATCGACGAGTGGGTGCGCGAGGAGGAAGAAACCGACGTGCAGAAGCACATGGACAGTTCGGGCTCAAACAAAAAGATGGGTTCAGCTCCAATGGCCTCCAGTTCGAGCGCAGCTTCTTCGGATGCTGGAGAAGGCTTCGGCTTCAAGGCTTTCCGCAGAACCACCTCTTCCGCCGATGGAAACGACGACACGGAGCCTGCCAGCACGCCTCTGCAAGAAGCCTGGGATGACGGCGTCGATTCCGCTAACTTTTCGACCTCGCTCGACGAAGACGAAGCCGAATACGAAGAGCTCTTCACTTCTGGCATCTACTATTCTCACATGCCTTTCCAAGCGCTCAACAGGATCAGCGCCGATATCTCACCCACAACTGGCCGATCCTACACTCCTCTCAACGTTCTACAAGCCGCTCTGTGGGTCAGCAACGAGCTAAAGACGCACATCCTTTCGAGTGTCAGCCCCGTTCCCAAACCTACGAGCCAGCCACCCTTTCACGATGCCGAGACGGCAAGCGATGCTGCCTCGCACGAATCCACCGACCCATTGGCGCAAGACAGGGATGGCGTGGGCGAGCTTGGCGTCTCAAGCTCCATCGTACACTTTCGAGACGCTTTCGAGTCGTCGATCAACGCTGCCAACTCGCAGCGACGTTTCTCTCGCAGTCGATCGGGAACGCCTGGCTACTTGGCTGACGATCCGGATGCTACGCTCAGTTTCGGATCCACCTCTGGCTTGGGAGGTCTCGCAGCCAGTCCGCTCATGCTCGGAGCCCTGGGCGGTGGCAAAGCTGGCTTGCTCGACAAGAAGTTTTACCTGGTGCCCTCGGATGACACTGTCCGCTTCGGCGATGGTCTCACCTCGGTGATGGGTACGGTCATTTCCAGCTCTTCCAGCGCATCGCGTGCTGCGGGTTCGGATGACGAACGAGGCCACACCGGTGCTACATTTGCGGATGACGCTCTAGGTCCTTCAGGAACGGCTGCAGTTCAGATTCCACACACGCTCCCTATCCACGCAGTGATGCACCACGATCCGACCAATGCCTCGACTCCACGACGCGACCGATCGCATTTCTATGGTATTGCTAATGACGTTGCCACCGGTCGCGAACTCAGAGAGTATGCGTACCGACACCTGTCTTCAACCAACGAGACACCGGCACCCGGCGAGATCGGCTCAACGTCGTCGCGTACATTTGACGAGAGTGAGGCAAGGCGTTCCATGACGGGTGAATCCGGCGTGCGATCACATGACCCAAACGAAGACGCCGACGACGCTGCTGACGCCGATTCGATCGCCTCGGACGGCGTCTCACCGGAGCGATGGAGCGGCTACGAGCCCATGCGAGTCGGTGTGGAATTTTTTGGCATCGACATGCTGCAGGAAAAGCAGCGACTCTATTCGCCCACGTTCTTCTACGCAGGCAGCGTGTGGAATCTTTACATTCAGGTGGTCAAGAAGGTCAAGGGAATTCAGCTCGGCATCTATCTACACAGGCAGAGTCTGCAGGAACAGCTGCCACCACCCTCGGCGCCTACACCAGTGGAGAGTGAGGCGACGGCAGGCGTTGCAGCTGACTCAAGCTCGACGGCTGGCTCGGCGGGCCCGCGTGGGACCGCACAGCGTGATGTCGGAGGAACGAGTACGCCTCGTGCCGGCAGAGTGGAGACGAACGAAGGCGTCAACAGCTGGCGTACTTCGCGAGCACCCGCACAGCAACAGCCGACTTTGCGTGCTTCCATGTTGGCAGGTACGACGGTGGATGTTGCTACCAGTCTCGGAGCCGAAGGGAGTGGCAGCTTTTTCGATGCGAGTTTTACCTCGCCCGTGCGTGCGGGAGGACACGGCTACTCGAACAGCGCCGGTAGCACGTTGACTTTGCCGAGTGGCAGAAGCGTGACTCGGATGGCCACCGACAGTGCAAGTTCACCCATGCGAACCAGCACCAACGATGCATCCACCGCTGTTGAAGCTGAACCCGATCTCACCACCACCACCACCGCCGCCTCGATCCCCGCCTTGTCAGGCCTCGCTGACTTTACCTCGCTGCACCTCAACGAGCCCTCGCTCATCTCGGCCTCCGACCCGCTGCGCGCGCATCGCCCGCACCCCACCGCCGCCACTCCAGCTCGGCGAGCCATCATCCCACTCTACCCCGGCGGACCGTCGGTGTATCAATCGTGCCCGCTGCCCCCCATCCCCTACCGCGATCCGCGCAAGGAGCTGCGCGCATACTTCTCCATCCACTGCCCCAGCCCGCTGGGAACCGCACTGACAAAGTTTAGCTCTGGACCTGACAAATTCACCATCAGTCAGAGCTGGGGGTGGAAGTCAAGCAGCTTGCTGGGAACAGTGCATTTGGAGGATGGAGAGTTGGAAAGGGGCAAGGCGGGATTGTGGTATAGGTTCCGGTGTGTGTGTACCATTGGGTTGGTGTGAGGAATGGCTTGCGGGAGCGAGGGGCATGGCGAGTATGGTGTCAAGAGTGTATTAGTAGAAGAGCAATATTGTGCGAGGCATGTTAGCGGTGAGAGGAACTACGAGGTGTGTGGATTATGACGGGCAGAAATGACAAGATCAGACGTCAAAAACATTAGGCACTTGGGCGTCGTTCCACACCTGATCCTTGTCCGTTTCGGCGGCCTTTTTGCGCAACTTGAAGTAGTCGCTTCCATCGCTACCGCCATAGACCCATTCTGGGGCGTCGGACGACTTGTGGAACCATTTCGGGGTGTAGGTTTTACCCTGACTCTCGAGGGTTTTGCGCCTTGCACGCTGGGCCTCTTCCAAGGTGTGCTTGAGCTGTTCGGCCTTGTCGACGTCGCCTTCTTCGAAGGCGCGCTGGTCCGGACGGAGGCGTGAGTCGGTGGGCGCGAGCACGTCTTTGCAGTCGTCGCTGAGCTCGTTGAGCGACATGGCAAAGTAGGTGAAGCCATAGTAGTCTTCGGCGTAGGGAGGCATTTCGTTGGCCTCCCAGAGCAGTTGGTAGTTTTCCTTGTCCTTCTGCCGTGACAGGCTGTCGGACCACTTGCCCTTCAAGGTGGTCACGGTGGAGTCGTTGGCATCGTACACCTTGCCCTCGACGCCGTTGCGCGAGTTGCTTCCACCCCACATTGTGCCTTCTTTGAACTCGAGCACCGCACGTTGGCCCGTCGATTCGTTGGTCACGGTCAATTCTCCGACGTGTTCGAGATACTTGTTGCCCGCAAGCAGATTGCGCATGAACGAAGACGGCTTCGAGATGCTAAACACATCGCCGTCGCCAAACTCGAGCCGGATCGATCCCTCGGGGATAAGCTCGAGCGACTTGCCCCAAAACTTGTTCTTGACTGCACTCCAACCCTGCGCCTTCCACCCTTTGCCCTCGGCGTAGAAGGCCACCACCGGCGGTTGATGCACCACCTTCTCGGCCAAAAACCTCAAATGCTTGTCTTCACGTACGCACTCGAACGTCTCGCCCAAGAGCGGGTTAAACGGCTTGCGACTGGCGCGCAACTTGGTGCTGGCATACCCCGAGACGGCAAAGGCTCCGACCAAACAGATGCGCTCCACCCAATCCTCGCATTTGGCAGCACGCTCCAAGAGGTCCGCGGCGTACTCGTACTCCTCGGCTGCGGCCTGCAGGAGCGAGAGCGGACAGTTGAAGGACACGGGGAACGAGATGGTGGAAAGATCCTTACCAACGTTTTTCTTGAGCATGCTGAAGAGCGACACTTCGTCGCCCGATACTTTGGCGGGTAGCTTCTTACGGTACTGTACCACTTTGCCGGATCCGCCGGCGTCCGAGAGGGTGCGGGTATCGTTGGTGTCGGGCTGAGAATCGTCGGCCTCGCTATCGGTTCCCTCAGCGTCGCTGCTTTCCGAACGAGAGGTGTTGGCTTCGTCGTAGACTTTGGCGTCATCGTCGATGAAGAGCTCTTCTCCGTTGCTATCGGCGTCGTAAAAGATGGCCGAGTCTGTTCCGGTCGTGGCAAGCGAAGAAGTGGACATACGCTTGCTTCGGCTTGCACCAATCCCGCCGCCAATGACTCCGCCGATACCGGAGCTGCCGGACATGGATCGCATGGTACCCGCATCCTGATCTACACGCGGAACTTTGCTCTCGAGTTCGGTCTTCAACTGCTCAAATTCAGCCACCAGGTTCTCGACGGTGGTGTGGAAGGCGGTGATATCGTCCGGGTTGGCGCTCTTGGCTCCAAGCGCACCCATGATGGCATCCGTAGCCGACTTGGTGGAAGCCTTGTCTTTGAGCGCACCCGAACGACTGGCGAGATCCTTGACGAGCGCCGCCGTCTGGTCGAGATGCGTCCAGACGTGACTCAAATCGACCGCCTGCAGATCGGTGCCGTTGGAGACGTAGAGTCGCTGCAAGCTTCCGGCGGGACGTTCGGGGATGAAGGAGCGTAGATGGGTACGCCAGGCCTCAAAATCTTGGGGCGACAAGGCTTTGAGATGGAAGACGCTCGAACCGGAATCGACGTGGATGGTTCCGTGACGCATGCTGCTGGTGACCGAGGCGTGGGGGATCTCGATAGCATCGCGAGTCGCTTTTTCGGGGCTAATGGCGTAGGTGAGGATACCTTGATTGGTGAGGACGAGGAAGCGTTTGGCGTAACCTTGCATCTTTTTACGTTTTTTCTTGAGGATCCATCCCGAGTAGACGACATCGAGCTCGTCGATCTTGCGGTTGTCGACGGGGAAGCCGCGCTGGGGTCGCGAGGCATTTTTGCGTTCGTCTTTGGCGCCCATGGTTGCGACGAAAGCTGGGTGGGGGAGGGGGGTTCTTATGTTGTGGAGAAGTTTGTGGTCGACACGAATCTGATGCTGCGATAACCACAGAAACGTCAAAGATGTAGGTAAGAAGAAGAAGAACCGTTCACCAACGTTGTCTCGCTATGACTTTCGAAGAGCGCACGGTCAAAGCCGAAAGAGACCGCCACGCTTTGCGATGAAAGGTGGGAGAGATCCAAGCGTGTGTGTGTGTGTGTGTGTGTGTGTGTGTGATGGTAGAAAAGCAAGATGGTTGTGTGACTTGAGAAAAAAGGGTTGCTAGGTGGGTTTGCAGGACGGATATGCAAAAGTCTAAGCAGGAGCAGCAGAAGCAGCAATGCAAGCACTCGTGCAGTGTCCGCGCTACTCTCAGCGTTTTGAAATTTCACCCAATCCGGGCCAAAATTTCCCGCCCTCTGTGGGCCGTTGTCTCTTCCATTTCACGAAGCGTGGGGAAACAAGTAGAGATGGCGGCTCAGCCAACGCAGCTTTCAGAAAGATCAAGGCTGAGATTCCAGAACACCTCTCTCTTTCTTTCTCTCTCGCTCCTTCCGCCGCGGTTCCAGTCATAGAGACACACAAGCCTGTAGCAGCCACTTTCGAGGTTTTGGCAACAATGACGCTCTCCGCCAAGCGTCCTTATTGCGACGTCACAACTCGTCTTTTTCGCTTCGCAATCGAGTTTCCCCACCATCCCATAACCCTAAACCCCCCCCTTTCATCAGCCTTGACTCGTCAGGCGGAGCTGTTCCTGACGTCAATAATCGCTTTCCGTTGCCGACATTTTGCGGAAGAGCGCGCTCGGACCCTACTTTAGGTCTGCTCTCGAAAAAGCCTCCTCCACTTGAGCCGCATCAAAGGCGGATCGAATCGAATCACGCGGCTCTGAAATCCCTTTTTCACGTTCAGAAGAACGCCCAAATTCCGACGCGGCAAAGCCGAGTTTGATGAGGCTAGCGTCGAGTTGGGAGCGTGAGCAGCAACGACCAGCATGACAAAAGCTTGCTGCAATTGATCGATGATGGTCATGACCAACGCGATGCATGTGGATCTGATGTCGCAGTGATCAATTCAAAAGATGGTACACAACATTGCTATATACACTGAAATGAGACATGGTATCAGCACTCGCCAAACGGTCCGAGCCTACACCCACTCAACCCGATCAACGCCAAGATGCGCCGGAACCGTCCACCGTAGACCGCCTTGCTCGTCATCATTGTCCTCGTCCACAGCCGCATGGCGAATCGCCAACACTCTCACTCGCTGCTTGTCCAACCCACGCACGCTATACGCACTCACCATCCGCGCCGTGTCCTGCAACACATCCTGCGGCGGCGTCACCCACGCCTCGTCACGCTCCAGCTGACCCAACGACATGATCCACTCGGCTGTACTTGCTAGACTCAGCTGCACCTTCCAGCCGTCGTCCTTGTTGTTTTCCAGTAACGCTCGACATCTGCAGGCCAGAATGGCAAAACACATCAACGACCCGGCAGCGTAGTCCAGCGCTTGAAGCGGGAGTGCTTTCGGTTCCACCTGTTCCACCGAGCCGTGGCTCAGAGACTCGAGATAGTTGATCCCACACGCCGTCTGTGTAAGAGAGTCGTACGCGCGTCGGGCCTGCCATGGTCCCGTGAAGCCGAAGGCGCGCAGCTCGGCGTAGATGATGCCTGGACGCATGATTTGCACGTCTTGCGCGCTCAGTCCGCGCTCGGCCAGACCGTTGGGTCGGTAGGCGTGCGACACGACGTCGGCTTGGGCGATCAGCTCTCGTAGCTCTTGCGGCACCGATGGTGCATCGCGAGGTAGCTCGATGAATGCGGTTCGTTTTCCTCGTGCGGTTTCAAGCTCTCGCAGTGGCAAGTTTGGCAGCCAACGGCTGCTGAGCAGGAGCACATCGGCACCATACGCTGCCAGTGTGCGCGTGCAAATGGGCCCCGCAATGACCCGCGACATGTCGATCACTTTCATCCTTGTCTCCTGTTTCGTGACTTTTCCCGCCGCCGATTGCGTCGATGCGATTCGAGAGATGCGAAACGCACCGCCATCCACATTCTCCTCCATCCACTCTTTGACCGCCCGCCCCATCTCTGACTCACTCCACTCAGCCCGGCTCCGATAGGCCGTCACACACAGCCCTCTCTCCTGAGCAGCGTGTTCAAACTCCAATGCTTGCCACTTGTCCAGCTTGCTTTGCACGTCTTGCCTCGAGACCTTGGAAAACACGTGCTCGTGAATGTGGTCGTCGTTCCACCTGGCCGTATCAGGTGCGAGCTTGAGCAGCTGTAGAATGCCCAGCTTGTGATGCGGGAAATTCGTATGGATCCTAACCCACCCGTGATCGTGGGTTCGATACAACCCGGCTAACTCGTCCCAGTCCGAAACAGCATAGCGATCGATACCCAGCAGCTTCCTCGCCTCTGGACTGTCTGCTTCGATCGAGTCTCGGATCATCTCGTGCGTCTCCTGACTCTCACCGTGGTAAATCCGAGTCCAACCTTTCCACTCCGCGATCGCATGCCGCGCATCCACCACCACCCGGTCCAACACCAGACCGCTCACGTCCGCACGCCCATTGCTGATCAGCGCAGTCCGAAGCTTTTCAGCGATCCCAATCACTGCCGCACACGCCTGTGCTACTGCAGTCAGCTGGAACGAAGATCGTATCGCTTGACCGGCTTTGCTCGGCTCGTTGGGCAGGATCAGATTGCCGCACCGAATCGTATTTTCCAACAC
The DNA here is from genome assembly GCA_928722295.1 of Ustilago curta. NCBI lineage: Eukaryota > Fungi > Basidiomycota > Ustilaginomycetes > Ustilaginales > Ustilaginaceae > Ustilago > Ustilago curta. Next base: position 1,566,952 of record CAKMXH010000001.1, on the reverse strand, counting down.
ACACTCCGGTAGTGATGCCTGCGACCACAGCTGCCGAACTAGCGTCAGTGACGAGATTGTGCGGCTTTGCGACATTGTCGTGATCAATGTGCGCCTTTCAACAAGGTATACAGTAGAGCGAGAGTGTGACAATGACACAAGAGATAAAGGCGAAAAGGGTCGGGCGTGCATTTCAGGGTCCCGCCGGCTCAAATCGAGCCAGCAGATTTGGGCCCGAGTGAGTTCCCGAGAAACCCTGCCAAATCCGCACCGCTACAAACACACAGCAAATTGTTTCCAGACATTATTATTGCAACGGAAGCAACAGAAAAAACGGACGAGATAAGTAGAATACAGCAGAATGCGACAAGACTGTGCCGAAATTGATTTGGAGACTAACAAAGACACAACAGGCTACGAAGGCATGAGCCAACGAGTACACAAGATGGATACGAGATGCGAAAGGCACCTTGTTATCCAGAGACTGAGAGACGAGAGACATATCAGAGCTTCAACGAAAACAAGATTCAAGAGACTCTATCGATTCAAACCCGAGTACGAGACCGTGTACGAGAGGCAACGGCATCCACTGCCACCGCCGCATCCAAGCCTCGTTGTGGACTGCCACCGGCAAGGGTGCTCGAAGCTTTGCGGCTCGTACGACTCGAATCCAACCCACGTCCAGCCGAAGCCTTCCTCTGATGTGAAGAAGCTTTGCGAGTGCCGTTGACTGGCGACGCAGGGTTGCAGAGTGTCGAGCCCTTGGACCTCAACTTCTTGCCCGATGCGGTTGTGGTCTCGGCAAGGGTCCCGTCACCCTTTAAGTACTGAGAAGCATCCCGGTTCGCATCATCGTCCTCTGCGTCGGCGAGCAAGCTCAAGCGTCCCCCCGTGCCGCGTTTGCGTGAAGCAGGAGCGACAGGACTCGCAGCAGCTGAAGCGAGGCGCGAGGATGATCGCGTCTTTGTCGGCACAGCGTCGACGCTGTATGCCCGATCGGGTAGGGCAACGGGCACAGTCTTGGACGCGAGGAAGCCGGCATCCGGCACACGATTCTCTTTGTTGGGCGTCGAGGGGATGCTCTGGTTGGCCGGACTCTGCAAGGGGCTCGAAACCGGGCTGGTCGTTGCAGTGGCAGCATCCGAGCCTGCCGGAGCATGATCTTGAGACGGCGCAGTGTCTGAACTCAAGACGGAATCCTCGTAGACAGACCAGCCAGGTAGAGGTCGAGCGACCACACCGAGAAACAGACCCGACTTGGAAAGCGTCAGGCTGTTCGAAGGCTGCTTTGGGGCCAGATCCGTCAGGTTTCGGAGCGCTGTTGCCGACTGCTGACGATCAGAGATTGAGTCGGATCGAAGACGCGTCTGCGCAAGGCCGAACCCAGGCCCACCTTGCTCGGCGGGCGGCGCAAAGTAGTCGGCCATCTTGCGAGGACTCGGGCTGGCGATGGGACCGGCTCCCGCTTCCTCGTGAGCAATGGCAATTTCGGTGCGCGAAACGCGATGCTTTTTCTTGGGCAAGCTTTGAAGCGCCGAGTTGGACGCGGATCGAGCCGGCTCCTCCGAAAGTGTCATGCCGCCAGTTCTGGCATCCGCGCCACTTGCGGAAGCATTGGCTGAGACAGGCAGTGCGGCGATGGGTGAATCTGCTCCGTGACGCGTGCGCGAAGGCGTCGTCGGAACAACGACCTGCTCGAATCGACGAGACATGGGCAAGCGTGGTTCGGATATTCTCTGCGTGGTAGGACTAGGTTCGACGTACTGATTCGGTTTGGGACCTGCGGTGTGAGGAGGACGATGCTGCCTGGCGTTAAGCGGAGTGGTTGCTGCACCTTTAGGGGTGGCAGGTCGACTTGCAGAGTGGTGCGCCAGGTTGTTGAGGTTGTGCGGCGAGAAGCGCGATGCACCGGGGGTCAATCGTGGCAACACGGGACTTGCTTCGAGCGAATCGTCTGAGCCGGATCGCCCAGATGGACGATCGCCAAACAAGCGTCGCGGGAGAAGCGAGAACTCTGCTTCGGCCATGTTGTCGTTGTCCTTCGAGGTGGCTGAGGGCTGTGTGGAGGACGGAGAAGCGACGGAACCTTCTCGAACAAGTCGATGGTTCTGAAGGACCGCTTGCTTATGCGGAGAGACGGAGACCGAGTTTCTGCGGCTGGTAGGCAACGAGGGCGAACGGGAGCGGGAGCGCGACGGAGTCTTGAGAAGTTTGTCGGGAGAGGTGTTGGGAGAGGCTGCCAAAGATTGGGTGACGAACTGATGAAGGGGCAGCTCGGCGAGCGGGGCCCTCGAGGTATTTGTACTGCGCAACGGTGAGATCATGATTGCGAGGTTTGATACGCTTGCTGTGACGAGCTATTGCGGGAATGGATTGAGTCGTTGCTGGCGTGAATTGTTGCTTGCTTCAATGAGCGTAGATTGCAATGACAGTCCTACCTCTGGCAAAAATGGCCATGGGGCGCGTGGAGCGGGACTGGGTCTGCAAAGCCAAGAATCGAAGCTTTCGAATGCCGGTCCAAGACTTGCAAGACTCGGGTTCGGGGGTGACGATTGCTCCTGGTCGGGAGGCTGTAAATTTTGCGTAGAGAGACGCAAGCCGCAGCTCGTAATATGAAAAGAAGCGAAACAGTTAGTGCGGGCGCCGGGCGAGGAAGAGAGCTGGAGCTGGGCGTGGGGCTGCAGAAGCGCGGGAAGACGCGACCGAGCGTGTGGTTGAGAGGGGTATTGTATGCGATGCTATGCTATGCTATGCTATGCTATTCGGACGGGACCGGCTGCCGAAGTAGCGAGCGGAAACAATGAGATGTAAGAATGCGAACAAGCGGAAAAAGGTGGATGGTGGTGGATGGAAAGCAAGTGTGGGAGAAAGAAACACAAAAGAGCTGAGTCTGCTGCGTGAAATTCTGCACAGCGGGCGCTGCACAATTACTGTAGACTTTTTTTTTCCGCTGCTCGCCTTTGACTCTCGATCTCGAGGCTTTGAGCGGCGATTGGGATTTTAACCAAGCGACTCAAGTCAGCACAGCTTGACAGGCCCCGCGCAGACAGCAGAATCGAACAAGAGATCAACAGAATGCTGTTTCGCTTGGCCCTCATGTCGATACGATTTGGCAGGAACGTGCTGTAGCCTGGAAAAGCTCAAGCACAGCTATCACAATCTCATGAGCCAATTGAATCGTCAAAGCGGTACAGTATTCGATGCGGTTGATATCTGGGGAGACAGAGTCGGCTATTTGAGCTCCGTTCTGCGCGTCATGCATGATAAGCTCAAAAGTTGGGCTGCTCCTTTCGTCCTGAACGTGTGTACAGACAACGGGTACTGATTCGGCACTCGATTGTCGTCCGAAGCGTCGGTCGATATGTCGGCTTGATGGCAGGAACACCAGGCCAAATCTTGGGCAGACTCGAGTGAAGACAAGGATGAAATCTGTACTGTACCGTCACCTCCGAGGCGATATATTGAAGAGCGCGACCATCTGCTTGGGTGTCTGACAAAGCTTGGTCTGCAATGCTAGACGATGTCACGGTTGTCACACTGATGATAGCCCCCTATCAGCATGAATCAGGCATGACGTCGCTGAGTGCCGGCCGGCCGAGTGTTGGCTGATGCGCAAAGCATGTCCAAAAGAGGCAGGTCCTCGACTGCTGGCTGCTGTTGGTCGATTCTTGTGTGTGTTTCTCCAAGTGCGCGTACTTGAGCGTGGACCGTCACGTGCAAATTTACCCCCAAGACTCAAGTGTGAGATTCGCTCGTGACAACAACTTCCAGCCCGTCAAGAAATCCGTCGGCTGCAGGACGGCCTGGAAAGCGTGGCGCTGCATCGGTTCCTGACAGACCAAGCCAAAGCGCGGCTGCCAAACGCGCACACACACTCACACTCACACACACATTCGGTTTCAAATTGGCAATCCTCAGACCTCGGCTTTGGCATTCGACCTCGATCCTGTTCGCTGACCCCTTTGAGGTTGCGGTCAAAGCTGATGAGCAAAAGAGAGCACCAAGCGCAATCGACACAAAGGGATCCAAGAGATAAGAGATCCATGCGACTTTTTGCGGGGCAAACAGAGCTTTGATGCTGTTGCTACTGTGGTTCATCCACGCTAACGACAGAGCCCTTTTGCAAGTGCGAGCAAATTTCAACCCCAGATTCGCATCGAGATTTCAAGCTTTCGAGCCGTGGAGCTTTGGTGTTCAAGAGCCAAGATGAACGTGAGACAAACAGCTTTTCAAGCTTGGAGCGATTGCTGCATCATACCTCAGTTAGCCGAGCCTCTTTTTTGGTTCCTCAGACCTCTCGTTCTCTCTTCTTTGGTGCTGCAGCTCTTGTCGCAACCAGAGCTGGGCTGGGTTGGCGCTTGGGATGAGCTTGGTCATGGTCAAGCCTCCCCCTTCTTGCTTTCGTTCTCCGTCCGTCCGTCTTCTCTTCATCACCTCGCAAGCCCTTTTTTAAGCTAGGGCGCCATCCCGTCGACTACCGCATCGTCGTGTCGCAAGCAGCAACTCATACCCCCTCTTTGCTAACGGACACAACAGCCATCCGCTCACCAGCACCCGACCCCCAAGGTATCCCAGTTTGCAACGCATCCTGAATCACCCCGAGCCAGCGCCAAGTGTTTCGCTCATCATCGTCGTCAAACTATGTCGACCCCATTCCGACTCCATCCCGAACCAGGAACCGAGCGACACACGCCGTTCCACCTCGGCAAAGCCATCTATCACACCATCCGCAATGGCGGTCTTGGCTCGGCTCTGCTCATCCCACACGTGCTCATGCCCATCTACGGCGTCTACGTGGTCCTCCATCGTTCTTCCTTCTGGACTCCCGATTTTGAACGTCACCTCGCCCTCGCCATCGCGCTCATCCAGGGTCTCTCGTTTGGCTCCGTCATCGCTCTCGCAATCGTCCGTTACAGTGCATCCGGCAAGGCCATCAAAGGACGAAGAATCGAAAACACTGCCACGCCCGAGGAAGAGAAGAAACAACACCGTATCGAAGTGGCTCTCCGCGCCACGCTCTACCTCTTCCTCGCAACAATTCTGTGGGAGTATCTCGTACACTCCAAGTACTCGCCCATCTTGGACGAGAGGGCAAAAGACACCTCCTCCGGCTTCCTCACCGCCACAGGACCCTTGCGAAGATGGTTGCAGAACAACAGCATCTTGCCCGAAGCTACCGAGACGAGGGACCAGACCTCGGATCTCGGCTTGAACTATGACATTGGCCAGAAAGTAGCACAGCTGCAAAAGGCGATCGACGAGAGCCCCCGAATTCATCTGCCGGGAACCGCACCTCCGAGACCCAAGAGTGTGTTTCTGCAGACGTGGGAAAAGATCTGGAGGACCGTAACTGGTGGGCCGCGAGTGGGCTTGTTTGAGATTGGGCCCAAGAATTGGGTGTAAGGCGAGTCGAGCGACGCTGCGCCATCTCCAAAGTCACATCATCTCCCCACAACCTGTCCATGAATCAGACTCTACAGCCTGTAAAACTTCAACTTGATATACTGTACAGCCGAGGAAAATGCAAGAAACTTGTCCGCCTCAACTATTGAACAAGCGAGAATGCAGTTGGTCGTGTCGGGCTTGAACAATCTCCCCGAGCGGAAAAGTGGTTGCGGGTGCCCAGGGTTGAGTCCAGAACCCTGTTTCACTGTCCAGCTGGTTGGTGCGGTCAAGGTCTTGCTCTTCAGGCCAGTCCCATGCCCAGCCTTGGTTCGGGTCGTTGTCGTCTACGGGGATCAGTTGGCCTTTTCCTATTCGTACAGGTTGGATTGGCGGACGTAGAGATGAGCGACAAGTGGTGGCGGTGGACATGGTGGCCGTTGTGCGGAAGCGTCTTGTTGTAGGCGTGGTAGGCTGGGCAGGTCGATCGTCGATTGTATACGCTTCGACGGTCTCGACGTCCATCTCTTGCTCGCCTTGCACTTTGTCCTCGCCAACTCCGATATGGCCGATATTTAAACAACCCACCTCCTCCATCTCGTTCATCACGCTCTCCACCACTCGCCGCATCTGGAAGCGCATGATCTGATGCGCCAGATACGGACCCAACGTATTCAACCGGATCGAACTCGAGAAGAGCGATCTGGCCTGCAAAAACAGATGCAGATACACCGCCTTGTTCAAACCGATGCCCAAACACGCGGCAAAGACGGCCCAGCAGATGGGCAGGTGTCCGTGCACCGCCTCGGCGCACCCAGCAGCACGGGTTGAAGAGCGACGAATGTCCATCTTGAACGTATCCACCAACCCTGCTGCCAGCTCGATGCGATGCTTTGTTGCGGCGTCGTCGTCGGTTTTGTGGGCATTGAACGGTTCCCCATCCAGATTGATTGGTTTGGCAAACGCCTTCGAGTACAGTGTGAGCAGTGCGATGCCTTGAGCTTTCGAGGCTCGTCGTGCCACGTGGTTGAGCAGCAAGGTGTGGTAGCAGCTGTCCAAGCGCGTGATAGCAGCTAGACACTCTTGCAGCTTGGCATCCTGGCGCGCTTGATGCGTGCACTGTTCGAGGTAGTGGGTGGCTACGGCATGCGCGCGCGCGAGGAACCCAAAACTCGAACGAGCATACGAATGCAGTGTCGATTGGGCGAACGAAAGCGTTGCTGATGAAAGCTGTGCTTGTGACGGTGCTAGTGTGGTTTTCTTGATCTGCGTGGAGAAGGAAGAGGAGCTGTGCCCGTACTTGGCAAGATCGGGCGTGGGTCGTGCATTATGCAGTAGACCATGGGCGTGAAACGATTCGAGACCGGATGAAGCTACGAATCCACCCGTGGGGAGATTCGAGTCGGACAGCAGGAGCAAGAGGTACGTTTCCAAGTCGGTGTCGTCGGCGCTGTCGACTGGCGATGAGCAAGACGTGGCGGATGAACCGCTCATTGGCAGCATTGTTGTGTTTGGCGCTGCCGCGAGGAGCGGGAGATGGTGCAGGGTGAGATGGACAAAGTGCATTCGTGAGATGTCAGAAGGTTGGTCGACTGGACCCTGAATCGCCACTTGTCGGGCAACTCGATCGATTCACAGATTTGCGAGTGGACAAAGGATTTCTGAGCCAATTTTAATGCCTTCTTTTTCTGTTCTCGAATAGAGGATGACTGTGCTCTTAGGGCAAAGACCACTTTAGCCGAAAGCATAGCCGGTGGCCAAAGCAGCCAGACACTGGATCCTTGTAGCATCTCTTGCATCTCTTGCATCTCTTGTGAACCTCTTGACATCCATCCAAACCTATTCAACCCATGTCACCTTCTCCCTCTACTGCACGCACACCGGCTGCGCGTCTGCGCGAGCTCCTTTCGTCACCCTCGATCGTCGTCGCACCCGGCGTGTTTGACGGCATCTCTGCGCGTCTCGCCCTCAAAGCCGGCCACAAGGCTCTCTACCAGACCGGTGCAGGAACGAGCGCTTCGCGACTCGCACGCGCCGATCTCGGATTTCTCAGCATGTCCGACATGGTGAATGCTGCAGGTGTGTCCATCATGGCGGATGCAGCCATGTTGACGCCCGTCATCGCCGATGCGGATACCGGGTTTGGGAGCGCACCTCAGGTTGTAAGTTTACCCTCCGCTTGCTCTAATCCATCTGTGTTTGGGTCGTCTAGCTGATCCTTTGACGTGGCTCGACAATACAGGCTAGGACAGTACAAGAATATCACCGCGCGGGAATAGCAGCGTTGCACATCGAGGATCAAGTGCAGTCGAAAAGATGTGGTCATTTGGACTCGAAACAGATTGTTTCCAGCGCCGAGTTTCTCTCACGCATCACGGCTGCTGTACATGCAAGAGACACTCTGCCCTGCGCTGCCTCCGATCGTATCCTCATCATCGCCCGAACCGACGCTCTCGCAGTAGAAGGCCTGCAAGAAGCCATCGAACGCCTCCGCTCCGCTCACGCGGCTGGCGCAGACATGGGCTTCCTAGAAGGTATGCAGTCCAACGACCAAGTGTCAACCGCCATCTCCGCACTACCTGGCCTACCGATGCTGGCGAATTGCGTCACTGGCGGCAAGAGCCCACTGTGGACCGCAAAAGAGGCTCAGGAGTTGGGCTTCAAGCTGGCCATCTTTCCGTGCGCCGGCATCTTCCCGGCTGCAAAAGCCTTGTTGGCGAGCTATGCGCATTTGGCGGACAAGGGCATTGGCGTAGAGGCGGAAAGCGGGGAGCAGAGGATGGTCGATTTGGGTGGTGCTGATCCGATCGGATTGAGGAACTTCTTTGCCGATATGGGATTGGAACATGAGGTAGGCATCGACAGGTTGGCGGCGAGCGGGAGTGGGCTTGGCCATGTCTGAGGCGTCACAATCAAAGGTGAGCCCAAAGTGATTGTTCGGTCAAGTGCGAGCGAGTCAGAACGCGATGCTGTGCGATGCGACGATGCGTGTACAATACGATTGAAAACGAACCAGACGGTCAAACCCGACCTTTAGGCGGAGCTCGAGAAGCGCGCAATCCCACCACATCGCAGTAGATGGCCACCAGAAACAGCACCGTAGCGACGACAGAACACGCAATCGCTCCGTTGTACAGGTTACACCATCCTTCTGCCGTTCCTGAAGGGCACTTTTTCCCCACGATCAGCGCCATGACTGCAGCAGCTCCCCAAAGCAGGCACAAGACAACATCCCAGCCGCAATCCCATCGGAGACTGCTTCGTGCTACACGCCATCTCGCCTGTCTCTTCATGTTGGCGAGCATACCGAGCTGTCGACGCTTTTTGCTCTTGCGTTTCTTGCGTCGACGCTCTTCGCTGGGCAAGGCTTCGTCGTCGTCGTCATCGCCGGTGTCGGTGTCAGAGTCGTCCACGCCTTTTCCCAGAAGAGCAGGGTCAACAATGAGGTTGACACAGGGCCCTTGTTGCATTTGCTTTTTCTTGCCAAACATTCGAGCTTTGCTGCCACCAGCACCTCCTCCGGCGGACATGATGGGAATCACCATACCGTTTGCTGCTCCGGCATTGCCCATGCCTGCTGGCCCAGCAGATTCGCGTCCGGATCGACAGCATGGCTTCAAGGCGAAAAGCCACAGGCAGACGATGGTCGACAGGGCCGAGACGCCATACAGCACAAAAGAGGCAAATGTGCCGGATGGCGGTGCTTTGTGCTCTGGACGGACCAGTATGAATCCTCCGATTCCGAGCCCGGCTGCTCCGAGAGAGACGAGACACTGCAGCCAGCGTGTGGCGATGCGAACCTTTCGACGCGGTAAGACGAGTCGACCGTTTGCGTCGATACCGCCGATGGGAGTCTCTTCTGGCTCAGCGTCATGGTCGTCTGCCGACTCGTCGTCCATGGCTTTGCCTTTGCCGTTGCGTGACACTTTGGGACCAAACTCTTTCTCGAGCATGCGAATACGCTCTTCTTTGACCTGATCGTGTGTCAAAACTCGGCCGTAGGGATATGGTGCGTATAGGCTATGGGGTCCGGCCGGACCATGACGTCCATGGCTAAGTGTCTCGCTCTCCCATCCACTTTGACCAGAACCTGGGGGCACCATGGTATACGCGTGACCGTCTGCTGAGAGATGTCCACCATACCAGGTATGGGACCAACTCGGGAAGCCTGGAAGAGAATCACCGATGCGAACACCAGGCGCAGGTGCATCTAGTGGACGAGTGCGTGCGCCTGGCAAGTGATGAGCGGCATGGACGTTAAACATGTGGGGTGGCTCTGATGCCGAGGTGCTTGGCGGAGGGTACATGAGCGGAGAGGCTTGAACGGGCAAGCTTTGGCGCGATCGGCCTCCCAGCGTATGGCTCGAAGCTATCGACTGTGCTTCATAATATTGAGGCACGGGATCATACGAACCGGCAAGGTGTGGCTCCATGTAAAAGCCACCGTCGTAATGCAGTGGCTCAAAGCTTCCTGGCATCACTGGCATGGAGGTGTGACGATCCATGGCATGCTGCTGATCATGGTAGAGCTCGTAGCGGGCAGGCGCCTCTGATAGGGCAGCGTGTGGACCCCACCTTTGTTCCTGCGCGGCCTGGTTGGCGGCGGCGATCTCGCCGAGGACTCTCTCGTCGTACTCGTCTGATTCTGCCTTGGCGTGTTGGATTGCCAAATGTAGAGGGCTGCGAGGTGGCTGACCATACGGCGATCTGGAGCTGCTAGCTTGCGAAGGAGGACGTTCTGTGCTGTAGCGAGGCTGATTCGGCCGGTTGTATGACGAAGAGGGAGCACCTGGCTGATAGGATGGGTATAAACTGTCCGGCGCTCGACTGTCAGGATACGGGTGGGAAATCATGATTGGGACGGTCAGCGTCAGCGTGGCGGAGCCTAGACAGTGCCGGTCCTAAGACCGCCGAGGCCGTCTGCGCCGTGAAAGCGTACAGCAGAGATAGGCACGCGAGCTGCTCAGTCCTAGTCTATAGGTATTGCATGCTGTGTGTGTATGGCGGAATGGTATAGGGTGGGTTCTGGGAAGTCGGAAGTCGTTACAAGAGTCGTTGCAGTTCGTTCACGTGGCCAAGTCGTGATGGGATCGTGAGATTGTTGTTTTTTGTAGAGGCACAGCTAGGTATCGCGGATGATGGTGAGGACGAAGGGATGGGTTGCGAAAGGGATGGTTGTGGCTGTGTGTGTAGAAGCGAGCGGCTGCACTCGCAGTCTTGTACCAATTTACGAAAGCGCTTCCAGAGACAGACAGGGTTCACTTTGGCATCTAGCTGCGTCCATCCTTACGGTCAACCTGTACAAACACACACGAGTCGGCTGTTGCGGCGCCGATCATGGCCATATTAGCGTCAAGTTGACTGACGCCAAGCATTCTAGCGTCATGCGTCACTGACGCGTTGCTAGGTCGGCCACTGGTTATGTCGGCCACAGACCTTGAAGCAGACAATGGCAATGACCTGGTACTTGCAGCGTAGGAAAAGGGGTCAAGGTTAAGCGCTTGGCTCCTTGTTGTTCGCACGTTCTGCTGCGTCTCGAGTCAATACTTTGCAGTGTTGGCAGTAGTGTTGTTTTGACAGCTGCTCGCTTGTGGCTTTCTGCGACCCCTATTCAGTCAGTCTCGATGTTTTTCTTGTCCTGCTTGGCTGCCTGTAAATTTTAACTTAGTAGATAAAGCTCAAATTCTACTCTGCTGCTTGGCTGCCGCTTGAGACCTCCACGCACAAGGCTCAGAAGACAAGGCGGCGAGCTCAGGGGCTGCTACCGGACAAATGATGCCGTTGCTCAGACTCTTTGACTGCGTCTCAAATTGCCATACCGTGACAAGCTCACCCTCATCATTGGAATGGTTGTACATTCTCATCTTGGTTGGTAGTGCGGGTGCGAAGCGGTGGTCAAAATCGAGTCCACGCTCGGATGACCTGGTCGGACCGAAAAGGTCTGCCGGATGCGGTGTGGCCAAGATCATCAGATGTCTTCTACCTTTTGACCTCTTGCGACCAAGGGAAGCAGGGTGTGGTCCTCGCGTGTGTGAGACTCGCGCTAAGATCGACGACTTGCGTTGGTTTGCATCAATCATCCTGCTCCACTCGCCGTGGTGGCCAAAGACGCCCGCCAACGAGACCCAGGCGAATGCAAACTTCTTACCTCGTGAGTTTGTCACATCCGTGCTGTTCGCATGCCACGTCCTGCTCCACGCCCGGCGACATTTTCTCCTCTGCAAAATGAACCGCTGCGTGATCCCAGATCGAGCATCTCGACGAGGGCGCTTTAACCATCAGTCTGATAGCGCCAAGTTTTTCAGGGCTGCAAGTGTGTCGCTTGAGTCTTGGTCATCGGACCCACCTGACGCTCTAACGCTTGGCCGCTTCCTTCCGAAGGTTCTCCACAATGGTCTAGATCGCGATTGTAAGCGAAAAGTGAAAGACCACCAAGTAAGTATCGGTGCCGCCATCTTGATGAGATGAAAGAACACTTACAGCGACAGCTTCTGCGTTGACACCGCTCTCGACGAGCTCCACACAGGCACGCAGTTGGTCCCGCGACAAGCCCGTGTTGAGCAGTTGAGACATATCGTGAAGGACTAGTAATGGGACAAGCAAGCGATCGTCCGATCCCATCGTCAATTTTGATCATTATCTCCACGACTGATTGGGTCCAGATACTCACTGTCCAGGGTCTCCTGACTCGCGGCATTCCGTTGTTCGTCCATGTTGATCGTGAGCGACAGCTTCTATTGAAGCCACTTGGTTGTAGATGGGTGATGGTCGAGAGAAGCCAAAGGATTATCGACGTCCAACCTGAACGTGTTGGTTTCGGCCGCTCTTTACGCGTCAGAAAAGCGCGCGCGCGACCCTTTGCGCGAGATTTGACAAAGTCACACTTTGCCTTTTTCTGCTGCATTCATGTGTGATCTTGTGGAGCAAAGCCGAGCTTTTGGCGGCTGAGTCGAATCACGACCCGTTGCACCATCGAGCGTCAAGATCAACACTGACACCAACACCATCATCAACGCTTTCGACCCGCACCTTTGAGTTCAAGCTCAGAGGAGGAGGATGCCAGCTGCCTCTGCTGCGCCTTCCAATGGAGCGCTCGAGGCTCTGCTGCATAAAGTGGTTGGCGCAGCTCACACCGATGCAGCTACGACATCAGCCGTTCGTCAAAACGCCAACGGTCATGTCAATGCTGAATCTTCCACAGCCCTCGCAGCGGCCTCACAATACCTCGTTAATGGCCTGCATCATCACGCTAAATCGACGCCCGATGCTCAAGCGAATGCACCAGGTGGCTGTCACAGCGAAGAAGAGATCGCCCATGCTCTCAACCGCCTTCTCGTCTCTGGTGTCATTGCTCCGCTCGTTCAATCTCCATCAAGCTACGATCCCGCTCAAGCACAGCAGTCGTCCACCATCATTGGCTTTCGTCAAGCCCTCGACACATTATCTCGCACGCTCAGCGCATCGCCAAAGTACCTCGAGCATCTGTTCGAGCCAAGTGATCGTGCTTCTGCGCAGGCTTCCACCAGCGCTGTCACGCTCGACTTCTCCAACACAACCTTTGACGTATGGGCAACTCCTCGCTTGCTCTGTGCAGCCGCTTCCATCCTCTCGGCTAGCCGCACAGTCGACCAACCCGAATCTGCTCAGCGCTCGATAGAACTCTCTCACCTCATCCTCGACCACTTGCAGCAGCTCCTCTCGACATCAACCGAAGCCGTCGGGCAGATCGACAATGTCCGCTATGCCCTTGCAGAGTGTCTCCGCGCTTCCGTGCATGCCCTCGCTCAAACAGGTCAAACCTCGTTCAGCTCAACCGCACGGCTTCCGCACTTTGTTGTCCCCTCGACACAACACCTACCACTGCATGCAGTCACTTCGAACACATCGCAACCAGTGGTCTCCTTCTTCCGCTCGCCGATACCCGATCCGTCTTTCCGAATCTCTTCGCGCAAGGACCGCCCCAAACCAACCGGCAAAGGCCTCGCTGCCCTCTCCTCCGAGCAAATCGACTCGGCATTCTCCTTTTCCCTCGTAGATGGCGCTCAAGATCCAAGCTCGATGGCTTCGAGATCGAGCACCATCATCCATCGGGCTGGTGCGTTGTTCCTCGTTTCGTTCGATCTCTGCCTCCGGCTAGCGACTAGCTTTCCAGTCTACTTCATGGACCTGGCCGACCATGCCGTCCTCTTATTCACCGAGCATCTGCATCACAGGTGGACGTGCGCCAAGCAAATGGGTTTCACGCCTTCGTTGCACATGCCTCTAGCTTCGCACGTTTACACCGCCATAGGCAGACACGCTGCTTTTCTTGGTGAATGCCATATGAGCAGTCTCACTCGGATCCTGCAAGTGGCGGCCGAGCACATGTCATCTCTGTCGGATGACGTTGACCACGCTGCTCATGTCGATGCAGAGGCTACATCTGGCCCAAGACAATCTCTCAGTGCGATCGGAGTCTGCTTTGGCGACTGTCTTCTGCAAGTGCCGGAATCAAGACTAGGAGGAGCCGCAGCCATCCTGCAGCCTTACCTCACACTTCTCACCGGACAAATGCGGCTGAGAGCTCATTCCCTTGCCGACTCATCTGATGCGGCCCAATGGTCTGCCCAATCATGTTTCGTGTCGGCCCTGCTCCTCTGGGCCGTTTCAAGCGGCCACCGTGGCGAAACAGCTTTCGCCAAGGAGCTCGACGGACAACTCACGGCGCTGTGTAGGTACACGGTGGAGAACACAAACGGTCATGACACTGCGCAAAGCAAAGCATCGCTCGTTCGACTGCAGCAGCTTCATCGGCTTTTGCGCGATCGTATTGATACCGACGCTGAGGTCAAGCAGCAAGGAAACGAAGGACGGGCTCGCGATCGCATTGGCAGTCTCAAAAGACGCAAGCTTCACGATTGCGATCCATCGAGTAGAGCGCTCGCGGTTGTCGATGCCTTGCTGCCCTTGCAAGAACCTCCTGAGGGTGGTATCGATCACACGCACGAGCTTTCCAGGCGACTTCTCATCTCACGATCGTGCATTCACATATCTAAGCGGAGAGACTTTTCTGATTCACACCAAGGGCGAGATACTTGCCTCTGCGAGCATCCAGCAACGGTCCGAAGCGCAAAACAGGACGACGCGCATCAGAACGCCAAGGACCAGCAGCTGGACCACACAGCTTCCGCCGACATGTGGAAAGATGTCCACAGTGCCATCAAGACGTCGCGCGTGATCTCGACTCGCACCATCGACATGCTTCGCCGCAGCGTCGCACACTCTCCCATCTCGAAACCGCTTCCTTTCAGTGGCGACAAGAACGTCATCAAGATCCTTGGGCACTCCTTGCGATCAAAGCAGCGCAGCTCGCGTCTCGCCGCCAACGAGCTTGCTCTGGCCTATCAAACACGCCTGCTCCAGCAACGAGCTACCAGCAATGAGGAAGCGTGGATGACGCTCTTCCTTCATGTGCCAAAAAGCTACGAAAGCCTTCTAGCAGAGTCCAACATCTCGTACTGCCACGAAACCGCTCTCATCGGTATGGCTCGACTCTTCGGTTTGCCAGTCGAAAGCTGCCAAGAGATCTGCTTGCTCTCCCTCGTCCTGCATCTCGGCCACTCGAACCCATTCATCAAGGCGTGTGCTTACACCCAGATTGTGCAGATCGCCTCTGCGCACAGGTGCACGACGTTCCAGCTTGTCCAAAAGCATTTCGAAAAAGTGTCGACTTCCATTGTGGAACGCTTCATCTCGATGCCAGACCTTTGGACGAGCTTCTTGAGCTTGATCAAGATGAATCAGGCCACGTTCTTCAACCTGACAAAGGAGTATACGCTGCCGCACCTCATCACCATGATCTGTTCGGGTGACAGCACCGCCGAGGTTGGAACCAAGATGATCGAGCTCATTGCCCGCGCCCTTGGCACCGATGTGCCCCGCCTCTGCCACGACAACATCACGCCCATCTTCCGTTCGTTTTTCATGCGCTCCGCCGCTCTGCGAGATCTCGGACTCACTACCCTTGTTCAGCTGATCGGCGTAGATGCGGCCAGCCTCAAGGTGCTTCTGCGAAGCCGACAATCCGATGTGGTCGGATACCTAGTCGTCAAGCTCGGAAATCGGGCTACCCGCTCCGAGGCGTACAATGGGCTCGTATTCATCATCGAAACCCTCAACGGCACCACAGCCGCTGCAAGGTCCAAGGACAAGTCTCTTGTGAAATCAAAAGTGGCCAACTTTCTCAACGGCGAGATCCTCGCCATCCTTACGTGGATCAATCAAGAGCTCTCCGGCGAGCACGGGAGACGCACAGCCACGGATCTTGGTTTTGCCCTGCGCAGCATCGGTGCGCTCGTCGAGATCATCGGACCGCCCATCACCGCAGTCACACCTCAGATCATGGCTACCCTCAGCAGTCACCTTCAGCCAGACTCGCTCAGCCTGGCCACACTCGAGAGTTGGAAAGTCTTCATGACCACGATGAAGTTTCATGAAATCGGCCCCTTCGTCGGTCAGACTGCTGCTGCCCTACTTTCGGCCTGGGACACTTTCAATCCCGAGAAAAAAAGGATCGCAGTTTCCATCCTCAACTACCTCATCCTTGAGAACGCTGACTATCTGAAGAATTTCATCGACGACATTCCCAGCTTGGATCGCCTCGACGCCGAGATCCCGGACATCTGCCGGGGTCTACGCAGTGTCAGAGATACGTGGAATAATGACCGACGCTTCCGAAACATCCTCGACCGTTCGTCCAACGAAAACACCTCCATCTGCATCGAATCGCTACGGGAGCTGCAGGCTTTCTTAACGGAGGAGCGTGCGTACATCGAGGCGCTTACGTCGGGTGACTCGTTCAGTCCGCTCATCGGGCAATGCGTGCGTACACTCATGCATGTCGCCACACGCAGCGATGCACAGCAGTCTGATATCCGCGATATTAGCTTCCGCTGCTTTGGGTTGATTGGTGCCGTCGATCCGGATCGAATCGAGCATGCTGTCGAAGAGCCCGTCAAGATCGTGCTGAGCAACTTTGAGGATCAGGAAGAGGCCATGGATTTTTCGCTTCATCTCATCCGTGACTTGCTCGTGCCCGCATTCCGAGCAGCCACGGACACGAATCAGCAGAATGGACTCGCCTATGCCATCCAAGAGCTCCTCAAAGTAGCTGGATTCAACAGTTCGATCCTAGCGACGGGCTCCGGGGCTAAAACGGTGGGAATCAAGGCCAAGCAACGCCTCGCAGAGCTGTCTCAAGACGTCGTCGACACCATCACTCCGCTGTTGGATTCGAGGTATGGCGCTCAAGTGGGCAAGCCGAGCGTTCGCGAGACCCCTATCTATGCGCATTCGCGCTCGTACAGCGACTGGCTGCAGAGCTGGACAAGCCGACTGATCACCAAAACCGTGGAGCGCTTCGAATCGTCGGCGGCTGGGCTTGCCGGCGCCGCTGCGGTCAAAAGCGCTGCAGGTCTCGCAGCCACTATCTTTGGCGTATTCCGTGTCGCGATCCGCTCTCACGACGTCGGCATTGCCCGCCATTTGCTTCCGCACCTTGTTCTTCACTCGATGATCTCTGGCGACGCGACCGACCGAGAAGCCATCGTCGACGAGATCCAGACTGTTCTCAGAGATCAGGTCGAGAGCCAGACCAACTACGAGGCGGAAAGGAAGCTCCTCACCGCTCAAACACTTTTCACCATCATGGACCACGTTGGAGTCTGGATGAGGCGCAAGCGTCAAGACCTTGCTCGAACCTCTCGCCGTCCTAGGGTCGCTTTGGGCGGAGAAGAGGTGCTGGCCTGCGTCGAGTCGATCATGCACCGCATCTCTCAAGAGTTACTTGCTCAAGCTTCGCTGCAGTGCAAGGCGTACTCGAGAGCGCTGCTCAACTTCGAGTTGCGTGTACGCGCAATGCGCTCCCAGGGCAAGGGCGACCACGACTTGCAAGGCTACTACGAGAACATGCACCGGATCTACGCTCATCTAGACGAGCCAGACGGCATGGAGGGTATCTCGACACGAGTCATCTCTCCCTCGCTCGAACATCAGATCCGAGAGCACGAGAGCACGGGGCGCTGGACGTCAGCGCAGAGCTGTTGGGAAGTGGAGCTGCAGCAGCGACCGCACGATCCTGAACTTCATCTTGGTCTCCTACGCTGCCTTCGAAATCTGGGTCACTACGATACGATGCGCACCCACATTCGCGGTGCCTTGAGCGCCCACCCGGAGTGGGAAGATCTGCTGGATGCGTTCCGCGTGGAAGGTGCATGCATTCTTGGCGATTGGATCGAGGTTGAAGCTCGTACCAAACGCAGCCAGGCCAAGAGCCCGGAACACTCGATTGGTCGGGCGCTGTTGGCAATGCGTCAGAACGACGCCGAAGTGTTTGGCAAGGTACTGGTACAAGCACGTCAAGATCTCGGCAAGCCGCTTGTAGCTGCGGGCAAAGCATCGTACCCGGCAGTCTACGGCTCTGTGCTGCACCTTCACATGCTTCAAGAGCTTGAGATGATCCGATCTCATGCTCGAACACATGCAAGAGACCGGATCGGAGCGCTGACAAGAGCGAGTGCGTCCGACACCGTCTCCGACCTGAACCGTTCGCTGGCAGCGCGACTTAACGCGACGCTGCCTTCCTTTCGAACTCAGGAGCCTTTGCTCAGCTTGAGGAGGACCGCCTTCGCTGCACTACCTTCGTCGCTCGGAACAGGAAATGAAGTCGGTGAGGCATGGATCGCCACTGCCAAGATCGCTCGTCGCGCTGGTCACATGCAGACGGCTTACTCTGCAACGCTACAGGCCACACAGAACCAGGCCACGTTCGCATTCGTGCAGAGAGTCAAGCTGCTCGCCAAAGAAGAACAGACACACGCAGCTATTCGCGACTTGGTCAATTCGCTCAACACCTTGACCAGCACCTTCAAGCCAGGTCAAATCGGTGGCATGTCCGATACGGGCCACATCGAGCTGCAACATACGGACGCAGATGGCAGGACTATGCGAATCGATCGCGCAGCTTTTGCCAAAGCATGTCTGCTGCGAGCACGCCTTCAGGATTCGACCTTCCGGTACACAGCCAACGAGATCCTGGAGAGGTACAAGGAAGCGGCCAAGGAGCAACACACTTCGGAAAAGATGTGGTATCATCTTGGACACTTCCAAGACACGCACGACGGTCTCTTGCCCAACATGGCTATGCAACGCTACAATGTTTGCCGAGCGCTCTTGCGGTCAGCGCAGGTGGGCACCAAATTCTTCTATCGAACACTGCCGAGAGTGTTGACCATTTGGATGGACCTGGCCGCTGATGAAAAGATCCTGGCCTACAGCAAGAAAGGCCACAGCAGCGATCCGGAGCTGGCGCAGAAGGTGGATGCTTTCGTGCAGCTAAACGGGCTGATGAAAAAGTTCAGCCGTCGGCTCAAACCGTTCCAATGGCTTGCCGTGTTTCCTCAGCTGGTCGCGCGCATCGTGCAGAAGAACGAGGATGCGTGGCTGGTGCTGCAAGACATGATCCTTCAGGTGCTTGTGGCGTATCCGCAGCAGGCGATGTGGTCGATGGTGGCGGGTGCTAGTTCCAAGGACTCGGAAAGGAAGCGGCGCTATACGGAAATGATTCAGCGGCTGGGGTCCCGGAGCAGTACGAGCAACAAGGAAGTGTTCAGGGTAGTGACGTCGTCGCAGCGTCTCGCCAAGGAGCTTCTGCGGCTGTGCGACTACAACGTCGGAAAGAGCGAAACGGTGCTGAGCATGGAGAAGCTGTTCCCCGGCTTGCTCGAGGTGGCCAACACGTCGGAGCTGCTTTTGCCGTTGCAGAGCTCGATGACGGTGTTGCTTCCATCGAACCACTTGATCTCCAATGAGCATCGGCCATTCCCATCGAATCTGCCGACCATCAGGACATTCGAAGACACGATCGAGGTGATGAACAGTCTGCAGAAACCACGCAAGGTGATGATTGTCGGTAACGACGGCAACCGATATCCGTTCCTATGCAAGCCAAAGGACGACTTGCGCAAAGATGCACGGCTGATGGAGTTTGACTCGATGATCAACAAGCTTCTTCAGAGTCAACCGGAGTCGCGTAAGAGGAAATTGTACGTGCGTACGTATGCTGTTCTCATCCTCAACGAGGAGCACGGCCTGATCGAGTGGGTGCCGCACACGGTAGGTTTTCGACACATCCTGACCAAGCTATACAATGCCAAAGGGATGCAGATCTACACGTCGGAAGTCAAGACCAACATGGACGAGGCACGTACATCGCCGGACCCGAGGACGACCGAAAAGATCTTTCAAGAGCGAGTGCTGGCCAAGTTTGCCCCCGTGTTTCACGAGTGGTTTCTGGCCACCTTTCCCGACCCGAGCGCATGGTTGCAGGCACGCTCGGCGTTTGCACGGACGGCAGCGGTCATGTCGATGGTGGGATTCGTTTTGGGACTAGGAGATCGACACGGCGAAAACATTCTGTTTGATTCCAACAGCGGCGACACGGTTCACGTAGATTTGAACTGCTTGTTCGACAAGGGACAGCGATTCGAGATTCCGGAACGGGTGCCGTTCCGACTAACGCAGAACATGGTGGACGCGATGGGCGTGACCGGCTGCGACGGCGTCTTTCGCAAGAGCGCCGAAATCACGATGGGCATCTTGCGTGACAATCGCGACTCGTTGATGAGCGTGTTGGAGGCCATGGTGCACGATCCGCTGGGCGAATGGAGCGTTGCGGACGATCGGCATCGCTCCAAGGGATCTTCCAAGAGGCACGACGCACGTGGGGAAGATCCGCGTGTAGTGCAAGCGCGTCTTTCGTTGGATCCGGTGGCCAACAAGCTGGACGGACGTTTGTACCGGTTAGGATCGCGCGAGCCAACGCCTCCTTACTCGACCAACAATCTGGTCGACGCATTGATCAAAGAGGCCACCAGTCCTGTCAATCTGGCCAAGATGTACATCGGCTGGAGCAGTTGGCTCTGAAGACCGACATGCAGTCTAATTGAAATCTCGGCTGTAAGCATGCGACCGGTCAGGCATTCAAGCACAATAGCGATAGCGATGTTGTAAGAACAGAGACGAGTTTCGAAGAAACGATTGGCAGTGCATGAGAGGTTTGAAGCTTGGCGAAAGCGGTAAAGAAGGTGGCACAACCGGCGAGGTGTGCGGTGAGAAGGAGGGTACGAGGCTGAGCCTACTGTGAGGCTGGTAGGAAGAATGTCGACGCACGCGCCATCTTTGTGCGCAAACCTTTGACTTGGGTTTTTGGATGATTCACAAAGCTGCACAATGAGCAACGCCTTCCTGACCAGCCTCTTCCGACGCCCTGAAAGCTAAGCTGAGCCGGCCTCGCTTTGCCCTTTCCTCACAACCACCAGCAACACAATGACAGACATATTACGCACCCCCCAACCGCCATCGCAAAAGCTTCTCCAACAATGGTTCAAAGCACAGTCCACACTCTTGGCCGAAGAACGCAAAGAGGAACAAGCGCAATCCAAGCTGTTGCTCTCCAAAACATCACCCAAGCTTCTCGAAAAACACGGTCTGGCGCTGCTCGGTCTGGGTGTTGCTTCGATACGCATCGGCGTCGGAGCCAAGCTTCTAGTCGAGCTAGAAAGACCTTCGGCACACCATGCCTCGCCGAATTTCCCACCTCATACTTTCCGGTCAGGAGACCTAGCGGCGATCTTGGACAACGGAGCGGATCCACAAGCTACCAATGAAACTGGGTTGCTGCAGGGTGTGGTGTACAAGGTGAATGATACCCGTATTGTGTTGGCGTTAAGTGATGGCAAGAAGCCGGCGGTGAAGAGCTCGCAGGAGGGGCAGAACAAACGTGATGTTCGTAGCGGAGATAGCAGCAAGGTCTCGGGTAGCGAGTTGGATCTGCCGGAGAGGATCAGACTTGTCAAAGTGGCGAACGAGAGCACATTTGATCGGTTAGAGGTGACGCTGGATAAGCTGGCCAAGGCGCTGGGTGTGCCTCTGGCCGCTTTGTCGGGCAACCCTGCCGATACATCGGCGGAAGAGGCAGACGCACCGCAATCCTCAGCTTCGACATCAGGAAACGCAACAAGCCTAGTACGCAGCCTATTCGGTCTATCCACACCGACATGGCATCAGACCGACCTGCCACTACCGCCGTTCAACCAAAACCTCAACGAAACACAACTCAACGCTATCCGCTAC
Source organism: Ustilago curta (assembly GCA_928722295.1). Classification (NCBI taxonomy): domain Eukaryota; kingdom Fungi; phylum Basidiomycota; class Ustilaginomycetes; order Ustilaginales; family Ustilaginaceae; genus Ustilago; species Ustilago curta. The sequence goes on along the minus strand of CAKMXH010000001.1, from coordinate 1,545,421 downwards.
TCGCTCTCCGCTGACCATTTCAGCCTCATCCACGGCCCACCCGGTACAGGCAAAACGACAGCGATCGTCGAGCTGATCATGCAGATCGTCGCGTCCAACCTTGGTGCCGCCGAGCCAGGTGCACCCGTCCGAATTCTCGTCTGCGGCGCCTCCAACTTGGCTGTCGACAACATCCTCGAACGGCTCGTGGGCGCTCCTGAACACCGCGAAGTATTCAAGAAAAAGTCGGTCGGAGTAACACGCATCGGACACCCGGCGCGAGTCGTCTCCTCGCTCCAATCGTCCACCTTGGACGCCCAATGCACCACATCGGCCGAAGCGCAACTCGTCAAAGACATCAGCAAGGAAATCGAGTCGATCATGTCGGAGCTCAAACCGACCTCTGCCCCCGCGGGGAACAAGTCTTCAAAGACCAAGCCAAAGGTTCGAGGTTCCGACCGCAAGAAGCGCTGGGAAGAGGTGAGAGAGTTGCGGAAGGAGTACAGGCGGAGGGATCGGCAGGTGACGAAAAGCGTGCTGGATAGGGCGCAGGTCGTGTTGGCTACGTGTCATACGGCGGGTGGCAAGCAACTGGCGCATCGACAGTTTGATTGGGTCATCATAGACGAGGCGTGCCAGGCGCTCGAAGTTGCGTGTTGGATCCCGATACTCAAGGCGAGGGAAGGGGCAAGGTTGGTGCTGGCTGGCGATCATTTGCAGTTGCCGCCAACGGTCAAGTCGAGTATCGCTCAGAGTCGGACCAGGCGGAAAAGTGCAAAGAAGCCAGGCGGTGTCAAGAGTAGAGACCTTTCTTCCGCTGCTCCGTTGACAACATCCTCGACCGAAGGTAACGAAGACGACTCTGACCAGGATCAAGCAGAGTCAGACTCTACGCTCGCCGAAAGATTCACCTCTGTCTCCGTCTCGCGCTCGGCCACGCGACTCCGACCACCACGGTCGCTCGAAACCACCCTGTTCTCGCGCCTTCTCGGCCTCTTTGGACCCGCGATCAAATCGCTCCTCTCGATCCAGTACCGCATGACCACATCGATCATGTCGTTCCCCAACACCGAGTTGTACGAGTCCAAGCTGTCCGCCCACGCTTCGTGTGCCGAGATCCGTCTCTCTGACCTGGCCAACCTTTCCTTCACCCCTGAAGACGAGGAAGAGCTCCTCGCACCCGTCGTCATGTACGACACGACCGGATGCGAGTTTTACGAAACCACGCCTTCTCCCGACGAAGGCGTACTGCTGGCAGATAGCAAATCCAACCGTCACGAGGTCGAGTTGGTGGTCAGGCATCTGGACGAGCTGTTTGCACGCGGGGTAACGCCGTCCCAGGTGACGATCCTGACGCCTTATGCGGCCCAAGTGGCACTCTTGCATTCGGTGGTGCGGTCCCATCGCTTCCCAGCCCCATCGACCGCCGGATCAGGTGCGCTCAACACCGACGACCTTGAGTTGGGAACCGTCGACTCGATGCAGGGCCGCGAAAAGGACGTCGTCGTGCTCAGCTTGGTTCGGAGTAATCCGGAACAACAGGTTGGGTTCTTGGCGGAAAAGAAGCGCCTCAACGTTGCCATTACAAGAGCAAAGAGGCAGTTGGTCATCGTGGGCGATGCCGAGACGGTCGGTTGTGCAAAAGATCGACCCGATGAGTTTCTGCCCAACTACATCAAGTGGTTGGAGGACAATGCTGTGATTCATAGCGTCGTTGCTTCGCTCTAGACTCGGCTGCTCTTCAATCCGTCTCTTCACATATTAAGTCACAATGGCATCCATCACCTTCGTTTCTCTTTTCCTCAGCGTTCAATCAGGCATCCTTATCAATCACCACCAACCGCCACCTGTTCTCGGCAACCTCCAACTTGGGTCGAGGAAGCCTCCTGTTGGCGACGCTTCTAAAGTTGATCGCTGCCAGCGTCGGATTCTCGGCAACCTTGCCGCCCAAGATGTCCTGCTCGAAACGAACCAGCTCGTCAAACCTTGCATCGTCATCTTGCTGACTGTAGCTCCAGAGGGTCTCAACTGCGGTGGCTGCTTTCTTTTCAAACGCCTGCAGAGCCGAGGCGACATCTTTGGCCCTCGCTCTGACCTGTGACGATGCGCACAGTAGGTGCGGCAGCAGTTTCGATGCTTCGACCTGCGTCGCACCGAGCCGGTCCTTGATGAGCTTTTGAACCGAAGCGTAGAGATAGTCCTCTTCGAAGACGGTTCCCTTTTTACCGATGGCCTTTTGCCGTTCGGCTTTCTTTCGGAGCTTGGCCTCCTTCTTGCGGCTGCCGGATCGGGTGGAGAAGGTGGCCAGCGAGGATTGGGTGGATACGATTGATGCGGCGCGCGTGTAGCGCGTGAACTGCGTCATCTGCGTCGAGGTGTCCGACATGATGTCGAGGTTGTCGAGCGCCGGATCGTTTTCAATGCCTTCGCCGTACAAGCCGGCGCCACCATCTGCGAGCGCCGCTGCCCGCTTCTCTCGCAGTTGGCCAATGCGGTCCAACTGCTTGCCCAGCTGCTCGTCCATCTCGTCCACATCGTCAACGAGTGAAGTCGCAGCCTCAAGCAGCAACGGCTGCAGCGTCACCTCGGCCAAATCGGTTCTCGCATACATGGTCAACACCCTCTTCGCCTCTCCCCACTCGCCACCGCGACAAAGCAGGCTCACGGCCTGCTCTACATCACGCACGTAATCCAAACACACCCTAGCCGCCTCCGTATAGCGCTTGGACGTCTCCAACTCGTCCACAATGCCTTTTGCCATTGTGACAATCTCGGCAGCACTCCACTTGTCAACAAAGGCCAGCCTGATCGCTTCGGTCCAGTTGACACTCGACCTGTACGCATCCAGTGCCTTCCCGTTCTTCCCGGCCAACTGGAACGCCACGCCGGCATCGTCAAACTTACGTCTGGTCATCAGGTATTCTGCAAACACGTCGTACGCATCCCTCAACCTCGCTCCTGGCGCACCTTCCGCCGCATACAGCTCGATCGCCTCGTGATACAGCTTCCACTTTTCCACATACGCCAACGCCTCCTTGTCATGTGCGCTCCCAGCCTTGATCAACCAGGCCAACGCCTTTTCACGACGACCCAAATGATCGTCGATACGGAACTTCTGATACTCTGGCGGCGAAAGTGCACGCAGTTCTCGCAAGAACGGTAGATACTCGCGCGGGTCTTTCCGCTGGGCATGCTGGGCAATCATGAGCGTCAGCGTGAAATCGTACATCCCCAGCGCCACGTCAAAGAGTTTATCCGCGTCAACGAGGAAGATGATGTACTTGACTGCATCTTGCGTCGTCTCTGGATCGGTCTCCTTGAGTCGAAGGAGGAGGGCAAGACCGGCTTCGTAATCTGCGGGCTTTTTGCGGACATGCGTCGTGAGAATGGATTGAACGTACTTGCGCGAATCGAGCTTCTCGAGTTCGTCACGGATCGCGTCGCAGACTCGGTTCACTTTGCCTTGTGTAGACGTCGCTGTCAAAGTGTGAGGCGTGAGCGGCTTGTACAGCGTCGTTGTCACATCTTCATCCCGCAAACCGGACAGGAAGAGGTTGAGATAGTCGACGTCAGCGACTTGCTTGACGAAAGTCGCTACGTTTTCCATGAACGCTGCAGGATCATGATCGTAGATGATGTTGACGTCCATTCTGTGCGTTCGGCAGATGCGGAACGCAGCACCGTAGCGTTTGGCGTCGATGTTACGTCGTACGACTTCGAGCACGAGAGGTCGAGGGTAGATGGTTTCGAGATTGCCTCGTGGCATTTGGAGGATGAGCGACATGGCCGAGGGGACGGCGGTTACGATTCGACTGCCGCGCTCGACTCGTCTGCCAAGGTCGACCGCTTCAGAGGAAGGCGATTCTCGGGTGCTGCCTGCTGATGTCCAGAGTAGAGATGTGAGCGGCAGGAAGCGAGCCTCATGCGCTGTGTTGGTCCACACTAGGAAGCTGCCAACAAGGGTGAACGAGGTTGCGTCCTTGGCAATGACCTGGCTCTCGGCGAGTAAACGGCCGTTGGAGGCAAGACCAATGATTTTGCTTTGCTGCCCAGCCTTGCCGCTGGCAAGGACACGCAGGTCGGAACAGAATCGTTCGAGCTTGGTGACGAGGTGCAAGCCTGTCTCGGTGACAGCGTGAACAGCGCCGTCGTGGGTTTCGACATAGAAATTTGGCGAATTTTCAGCGACAGGCACAAACGGATCTGAAACGATCCGCTTCTTGCCATACCCGGCAACTGTGATCGGATCGTGCTTGTGAGTCTGGAAAGCCTCTGCAATCTTGGTCTGAGTAAGATCGAATCGATCGACGCTCGCACCCTGTGCAGCCGAGCTAAGAACCGCGATCGAAATCTTACACGTCTCGCCGTCGTTCAACGCGGACCCAGCCCAACCAGCCACTGCGATCTGGTAGGCGTTTGACTCTCCTCCCTGCTTTTTGGCAAGCTGCACCGTTGCAATGAGCTCGGGCTCAGCAACCGATTTCCCGCCCACTTTCAGCTCTCCGCCAAGCACGCCCCATGCAAAGCGCCAAACTTGAACATGACCGTTCTGGAAAACACCGGACATGATACCGACAGCCTCGTCCGGCGACGCACCGGGAAGCTGCGACCAGGCGGTATGACAAGGCACTGTAAGAGCTGCTGCCGCGCTTGGTTGCATCGACGCATCGGCCGGAGGTAAGAGCAAGCTGAGCGAAGCCATAGGTGGAGGAACGTTCTGCATCCTGAACGGAGTCAGTAGAGTCGCGGCACCGTCGGCAACAGCTACGCAAGCAACGTCAATGGGAGGCCGACCAGCAGAAGCGACGGTCTCGTGTGCAAAGTCACGCTGCTCGACGCGATGCGTGTGTGCGATGAGCAGCTGCAATGGATCTTCCGAATGCCAGTTGACTTGCTCCACACCGTCGTCCGCTGCCGAGACAACAAACTCCTGCTTCAAGTACCAGTGGTAGTTGCCCGTAGTGTAAATCTGAACCACATCATGCGCCGACCCGTGTTCGTCGGCGCGAGTGAGCCAAACAGCAAGTGCCGAGCCATCGGCATTCCAAGCCAGCTCCCGAACCGAATGCGTCCTGGTCCACGGACCTTGCTGTTGCGCATCGCTCCATCCGAGCTGCTCGCCTTCCGGTTGCGAAGCGGATTCCTCGCGCAAGCTGAACTCACCATGACGAAGACCATTGCGCTCGAAAAAGATAACGTCATGGCGTCCCTTGCGGCCCGAGCTCCACATTTGTCCTTCAACGTCACTTGGCCCGAACCTCTGCGTGCTTGCAATAAGGTTGCCGATCGGTCGATAGGCGAGAGCATGCGAGACACCCCTTACCGACGGATCAGACGTAGATGACAATGCACCCGTTCGTGAGTAGATTCGAATGATCCTGTGCCATGTCGCATCTGTTACGCCGGGGGCAGTGTGAGGTTCGAGCGAGTTGATGGCGAAGAACGCACCGTCGCCACGCCAGCTGATGCGTGGGTTACCGTCGTCATCGTGCAACTTGGGTCCTCGGGTATCGACCTTGCTCTCCTTCGCCGCTGCAGCAGCGGCAGCGGCAGCAGCCGCAGCCGCTTTACCTTCCGATCCGTGAAACTGCGTCGCTTTGCTGCCCCAACCTACATCGACCGCCTCGTCTTCGCCGAACTCGTCCGTACGCAAGCTGAGCTCGGAAAGCACTTGAAAGTCTCTCGTCATGAGCAGCACCTTTTCGGCCTCTCTTCTTCCGGTCGAAGAGCTGTTTTCCGCTGTCTCGCAGGTGACGATGACGAGAAGCTCATCATCCGGACTCCAACATGCAGTTGCAATACCTTGCTCGATCGTTCCCACCACCGAAGGTTCCACTGCGGGTGCATCAACCTCTTGACCGTCTGCGCTGACGATGGGCAACAAGAGTAAATCACCACCAGCAGTCACCGTACAGAGCGCCGGCTGATTCTGCACCTCTTGACCGCCATCTGACAGATAGTGAAAGTTGATCACGTCGCTGGCAGCGCGGCCAGAAGCAGAAGCAACAGCAGTCGAAGAACCTGGTAAAGGCTGCAACCGCCCAGGCACGAGCAGCGAACTGATGCGAGTGAAGCTTTGTCCATCTTGGCTTGACTTGAGGTATTTGAGTGTCACGTCTGGAGCGGAAGCAGATGTGCGTGAGGTGGCGATGGCGTAGACTGTGCCATCGTCGAGGTCGATTGTCGTGGCTTCGATCCTGGCCGCAGAATCCGATGCTAGCGATATCGCCCGATGCGACAATATCGAGAGGTTCCGCATGGCTATGTGCAATCAGGTTGGAAGCTTTTGCTGCAATATGTCCGTGATCCAAGCAGTAAGTCGTACCTGAGAGATCTTTGAAGAGGTAGAGGCGATGATCGAAGATGAAGGTGTCTCGAGCAGAAGTGTTCTTCTGTCAAAATTTGTCCAACGCCTTTTTCTTGCGCACTGCTCCACTTTTAGGGGACCAAAAAAAAAAAAAAAAATGGCCGATTTTGAGGCTCTGCTTTTATTGAGAGATGGTGAGCGGAGGGCTCGAGCACACGAAGCTCGCAACTCCTCACCACGACATTGTGGATGTAAGGGAATAAGCATAACAGATCAATTAGAGGACAGCATAGAGTATTAGTGTAAGAAAAGAGTAAAGAGCTCGCGAACCAACGAGTCATTGAGTCGCAGGTGTTGCGACCGAATACAGAGACATGCAAGAAGCGACAGAAGGACAAGATGCGAAAGATGCGAAAAGTAAGAAAGAATAGAGCTGGCTGCGATGACGTCCGCTCAGCCGGCCTGTCTTTTCTGCGGGTATGAGGAGCTACAAGGTAGAGCGCGCAAGCAAACGTCTAGAAGTCCGGGAAGAGATCAGCATGAGGATCATGGTACCCGTGATCGGTGCCAAACAGGCCAGGCATGGCACTGGGCCTTGCTGGCTCGTACTTGCTAAAGTTGGAAGTGTCGCCCGGTCGTCCAAGATATGGAACAATGGGAGGAGGGATCCTGCCCTCCTGCAACGCCTTCCAGTCTACGCCATGGAACCACGGATGCCTCTTTACATCGCTGGCGCCACCACGGAGATTGCCGAGACGTCGACTCCGATCAGCTGTGAGCAGGCTCGAAATGAGATCGCGCGAAAGCGAATCGATTCCTTCAGGGAAGACCAGCCTCCCAGCTAGGATCTTTTCATAGATCACGATTGGGTTGGGATCGTAGAACGGCGGATAGCCAGCAAGCATCTCGTAAAGCAAAATGCCCAACGACCACCAGTCGACGGCGCTGCCATGGCCGCTGCATTGGATGATCTCGGGAGCCAAATATTCAGGCGTACCGCAGAGAGTCCAGGTGCGGTCCTGCACCTCCTTGGCAAAGCCAAAGTCGGCGATCTTGGTGTAGCCGTTCGAGTCGAGCAAGAGATTCTCGGGCTTGAGATCCCGATACACCACCTTCTGGTTGTGCAGATATTCGAGCGCAAGCACAATCGTCGAGATGTAAAAACGTGCAACGTCTGCCGAGAACTGACCGGCCCGGCGTAGGTATGAGAATATCTCGCCGCCGACGACGTATTCCATGAGCATGTAGCAGTTTTTGCTGTCTTGGAACGAGGCGACCATGTTGACGACGAAAGGATGGTCCACCTTGGTCAAGATGCTACGTTCGCTTTGGATATGAGAAACTTGCTTGAGCTTGACAATGTTGACTTTGGCCAGTACCTTGAGCGCAAAGTAAGACGAGCGGTCGTCGACGTCGCTGCCTTTGAGCCGCACGAGCAACACACGACCAAAGGTACCCGTTCCGAGCGTGTCCACAACGTCAAAGTCGGAAAGCGAGTAAGACCGCTGCGCAGACTTGGCAGGCTCGGCAGGCTGAGAGAGAAACTGCGGCGCATCAAACACCGCGTACGACGATGATGACGGCGTGGATAATGTCGACGACGACGGTGCAGTCGATTGCGAGGGGGACAGCAACGACGAAATCGAGATATGCGATACGTCTGCCATGGGGGAATCCTGCCGCGAACGGGGCGAGAGCGGGTCCAAGTCAACTTGAGTCATCTCAACATCTGCCGTTGCTGGGTTCAAGCTAGGCGCGGGCGGCTCTGAGGAGACAGGGTGTTCGGACAGTGCAGGCTCGACCGAGATGGCGGGTATTGACTCGGAATCCGAGGCAGACAAAGCCATTGTGTCGAGATAGGTGTGTGTTTGTGATGATTGCCGACGTTGTTGGCGGCTGCTCTGCGGTTGCGACTGGCGACGGTGAGAAGGTTGGGGCGGCCTGCGCATCTTGGCGCGCTTGACAGCCAGCTTTCCTTGACGTGTTGCGGCGGGGAAGGCTTCGAGGGGAGTCCAGCCGTCCTCATCCTGGAAACGGATGCCATCCTGCAGCTCCATGGCTTGACGACCGTGGGCTTCAACATGCCAACCGGGCGAGACGCCAGGTACCAACTGAGGCTGCTGCGCAACGAGCCCAGTGCGGCGCACAATCGCCTCTAAAGCCTCCTCCGACCGACGACGGGCCGTGGCTGCTTGGCTGGCGCGACGTTCTGCGTCTGCATTGCGGCTCATCATGAGAGGCTGCATGGCATCGGCGGTGTCGATGGAACGTCGGGGAGCAATAGCTGCAGACGTTCGAGCCGACGTATCGGCGAGGTGCGGCAAGGGTGAGTCTCGGGACATTTGCAAACCACCGACAAACGTCTGGAGACCTGGCACGAAACGAGCACGAGAAGAGCTGGGTAGCGCGTGCGGCCGTGACGAAGTGGGAGCGGAAGCGCAGTCTCCATTCTCGTCGACGAAGCTGAGGCGGCGTTGCTTGCCTTGAGTTGTGTGGCTGGTGAGTGTTGGGTGTGAGGACGATGATCGCGAGGCGTCTTGCATCGGATCAACTGCTTCGTAGGTGGAGAGTGACGGCGCCTCATCCTGGACGCTATCGTCGTACGATCTTTTCGGCGGCATGGTGGACAAGGTCGGGGCGTGGACAGATCTGCGTGATGGATGGCGAAAGTGAGTGAGTGAGGGAGGGAGAGTATGCAAAAAGTTGGTTGATAAAGCGGCGAATGCAGGTGCTGAAGTGGTGATGTGAATCTCGCCCGCAATCAAGGAGATGCTGGAGAAGAGATGAACCAGCGTTTGTTTGAAAAGCGAATGGCCAACAAGGCTACAGACTGCGGTGCATCGCGAAAGGCGAAGAGGGTTGCAATGCGAGAGAGAAAAGGGGGAAGAGAAGAGAGGGCTTTGTGCTGGATGATGAACAAGGTTCGAGCTTGTGCGGTGAAATGAAGTTGTGGATGTGGTGGTGGATGTAAAGCGGCGGCGGATGTGTTTCGACACAACCAAGATTAACGTTGGTTGCCTATTCGAGGATCGATAACTGCATCCGACGGAGTGGACAGCCAAGTAAGGTGACGACGGAGTTTTTGGATGCAAGCTGTACGACTCGGAACGAACTACCCAGTTAGTAGCGGCACAATGGTAAAGTAGTGTGGATGGTGGGGAAAGGAGAGGTGCGTCGAGACGATGCGAGTCGAGTGGTTAGGGGCAAGCTAATGACAAGCGTGACGCAAGATGCAGATGAGCAGTTGAAGCGGCTGCGTTCTGAGCGACATGGATAGCGGATGTGATGTAACTTGCTGTGCGTCGGTCGGATAGAGCGGAACGCACTAAGGACAAGGCGAGGCCAGGTGATGCGATGCAATGCGATGTGAAGAATGAGATGAGATGAGGTGAGATGAGGTGAGAGATGAGGTGAGATGAGATGTGACCAAAAAAAGCCCTATTGTGGAAGCAGAAGTTGCGCCTACTGTTGCTTCTGCTGCTGCTGCTTCTGCCGCTGTTCGGAGTCGAGGAGAGCGAGTTCGGGTAAGGATTGACAAGACAAGAGCTGTTCTCTGTCTCTGCAGGCGAGACTCCTGGAGACTGGAGCTGCCAAAGCCGCTACGCTGGACTAAGTTTAGAGGCGGGAAGAGAATCATGCGATGGTGACGAGTAGAGTGACCAGAAGCGAGCGTGCAAACGCAGCAGCATGGGCTCACACTACTCTTGAGGTTCACAAAGGCAAGAGCAAGAGGATGTCGCACACGATTTCACAGACAGAGTTTAGCGCGAGAGCAGCCAAATTGTGCAAGCGTCGTACCGCCAAATTCCATGTTCTGCGCAACTGCGCTTTTGCAGCTGCGCAACCATCAGATCCGCTGTGCGTTGGCTGTGGTGCACAAAGAAGAGAACAGAAGAGAGTTGAATCAACCTATTATTGAGGCAATAAAATTGCTTAAGCGAGAATTGTCTGCAAAGTGACTCTCAAAGTGGCAGGTATTCTGCAAGCGAATCTCGAAACGTTTCCAAAGACAAGTTTTTTTTCTTTCTTTCTTTTGTGACAGACCCGAGACAGCGCCAGTTCGGCGACTTGAGTCAACAAGGCCACAGCCACAGCAAAGCGCCTAACCCCCACACTGATGTAAGAGCGGTCACCTGGCATCTCAGAAGCTGCCCATGTCATCAATCGAAGCGGTCAAATGACGGGCATGATGGGTTCAAGCGCTACACCACGGCTGAGAGGGACAAGCATACGCACCGGCAAACTCAAGGAAATTCGGGTCCTGTACACACACCAGCACAGTACGCACGAGAATTGAGGCTCCCCACAGTAGTTCAGGCAGCAGCAAAAGACCAAAAAAAGGGGTCGATTCTCAGAGCCCGTACCGCGGCTCAGAGGTGAAAAAAGGGCAATTTAGGCGCCGAGGCGCACCTGCTTCTCGAAGCCTTTCGCAAGACACGGAGATTCGACGACAACGGCCGCCGCTCTGTCCCGCCGCTCGTCCGCTCCGTTCCAGTCACAGTCACTGTCACAGTCAAAGTCTGCTTTGCCCTTTCACACTCTGCGCAAATTCCGTATTGCAAATGCATCTCCTGCAGCCTACCGCAGCGCTAAGAGAGTAGAAACGTCTTTCGCCCTTTGTCGTCTTGATGAGCAGTGACCCTCGGGCGTGGCAGTACTGTACCGCCCTTGTGTTTTGTATCAAAAAATGTGCTGAAAGACGTCGACAGAAGGACTGATTTGCAATCTAGGCTTTGCGGCTCCCTGGCGGCGCCGATGCGACAATTGCACAGAGCATAGGCGAGGGGCGAAATCCCCTCCGTCACTGTCGTTCGGCTAGAGCCGCTCGACATCACCAAACTGTGACTGCAAGCGAGCGAGGTTCTTTTTTTCGCCCGCAAAGGAATTGTATTTTCAAATTCATCGGACTGGATCGATGTTCAAATATCGGCGATTCTCGATCCAAAATCGCTTTTCGAGAATCATTTCACTTTTTCTTGTTCGAGAAAATCCTCGTCGATATTTGTCTTCATATCATCCACACGAGACCGCGACGACCAGCATCGAGACAACGAGGACGATCAACTACGCACACGATCAGAGAATCATTGCCGCCATCGAACCCAGCATAGTCCACTGTTCTGAAACGGCTTTACAACAGCAACAAACGCATTTGTAAAAGCGGTATCCTCGACCTCGTCTTCCCATACCTCTACGTCTCGGATCCACCATGTTGGGCCTCAAAGCTCGCATGGCCATCATCGACAACTCGGGCGGACTCATCGCAGAGTGCGTCAATGTCCTGCGAAACAAGACAACACAAGGCCTTGGTCGAGTTGGTAAGTAGTCTCTCAGTCAGTGACGATGCAAAGCTGGTCTGGCTCGTAAAATTGACCTTGATACCATCGCTTGCTATCGTTCCATACAGGCGACGAGATTGTAGTCGTCGTACAAAAGGCACGGCCGATCTCCAATACACCAGGTCAGGCAAGCACTCAAAAGGTTCGAAGAGGCGATGTCCGACACGCTGTCATTGTGCGCACAAAGAAGGAGATGACCCGACCCGACGGACGAGTGATTCGTTTCGACGACAATGCATGTGTTTTGCTCAACAACAAGAAGGAGCCTCTGGGCACACGAGTCAACGGCGTAGTTGCCAACGAACTGCGTGCTGCCGGATGGGGCAAGATCGCAAGTTTGGCGCCCAAGGTCATCTAATCCTCGCCTCCATCTCACCACACAGAGGCCTTCCGACGAAAGCAGCGACCGGCAAGGCTAGTAATCCAAACATACCGACCAACCCGCAACCCTCTAACCCAACACACATTGTACTTTTAGCACCGCACATGCAACCCACAACTTTTGTCACCACCATCATCGTAAGCTCCGACCTAGCTCTCTGCTGCCCTGCACGAGCGCTCGAGACACTTTTTGCTTTCGAGTGGGTCAGGGTGGGATCTGCTCCAAAACAAAGCACATTTCGAGGTCAGAGAGTTGACTGCAACCAAGTGAGTCAAAGAGCTCCTTGCCGAGGTTTTTCTGTACTGTAGCACGGCGCGATTTTTTAACGAGACGATGATGAGACCTATGCAAAGCTAACCGAACTCACCGCGAAAACGTCGAGTCTAAGCTGTCAACTTTAGCATCAAAGTGTCGCCTGAGACGCAACACATTAGTTTCCTCAAAGTCGAGTTTCGGCTTCCAATAGCGGGTGTGAGCCCCGATGCCACACAGACGACAAGTCAAAGGTGGCTCTAGCAGCTCCCAAAGGCAGTCGGGCCATATCTACTCGTAGTTGCGAGTGTCTCTGACTTGCGCATGTGACCGAGTGGAGGAGGCTTGTCATTTTTGTCATCTTACCAAACAACAGCAGCAACAGTGACAGGGCTTCCCATGTCAAAGATTGTCATCGCACTTGCAACGGACCTCTTGTCTTGCTGCTCAGCTATACAAGCTTTGTTTCCTTCTTCCTCTCAAGCCGCAAACAAATGGCTACCTCGATGCAAAACGGGGTGCTTGCTCCTTGCATGTCATTTTCGATGCGCGCTTCATACCTTGGCGGGTGTGGCCGTAGCCACAACTTAGTTAAGGTTGGGCGATTGCCTCTTCGCACTTTCAACAGCCGCTCCGAGGCTTAAGAACAAGATGTGGACCTCGAGTCTTCCTCTTCCGCCTCGAACTTCTCCTTCTGCCACCATCTCCGTCCCTTCACTTGAGTCGCGAAACCACGTCATGGTCGCTTTGCTTGTCGTCGTCCAAAATGGCGCTTTCTCCAACGATGCCCAGGCCAGTCGGACGCCTCGAGGCAAGCTGGGATCCCAACTTCTCACCAGCTTTGCCCAGCATCGTCCTCTGCATCACATGGCTGTTCGTCCTGTGCCTCACCTTACCGTCTCAAGCACCAGCATGGAGACTCATCCGACTAGCTTCATTGCCAGCACTGGCCGGCATCATCCTGCCACTCAGCTTTGATCGCCGCTACACTTGCGGCAATCCCTTGCGCGATCTAGCCTTTCCACTCATCACCTGGACCTTCATGTGCAAAACCGTTGAAATCTGTGTTGTATACTCCAACGGCGGTCCTCGGCCTATCCGGCCTTTCCTTCGCAACGCCTCAAGGCCCGTGTACGAACTACAGACGGGCAACTACGGCCAATACGACTGGAGGGAGGTGGAGTTTCCCGCACTGCTCACGTGGGACAGATTGATCTATGGCGTCGATGTTCTCTTCCTGCGACGCCCCGGAACGAGTCCAATCTTGCCAAGGCAGGGGAGAGCACTTGAATGGTCGAAACGGGGCTTGAATGAATGGGCTCGCTACCTCAAGCTGAATGAGTGTCATCCCGACGATGTCCCGGCGCATTCGCCTGTACGCCGATTTGGACAGTCAGAAATGCCTCTGTGGGCTGGCTTTTTGCAGATAACGTTGATGTGGACGTCGTTCAAATGGCTTTATGCGTTGGCGGCACCAACGTCAGAGATGATCGACTTCAGGGGCCTCTATATCCCAGTGGGCTCGGCGACATCGCGCACCTTCTGGCACGCAGTCCTACCCTCCCACTTCACCCGCAAGCACTTGGTCCTGCTGGACATACCAAGCTCGGTGTTGGATCTGCCATTGCCCACGAGGGTGGCCATGACTATCTCGATAGGCGGTGCCGTCTTCCTCGCGCCGGGTTTCCTTGAGAGCCTCGTGCACAAAGTGTGCAGACCAATGGTGGCTACTTCGTTCCTCTCGTCTTTCGATCGACCCCTCACCTCGCCTGGCTTGGCCCGCTTCTGGGCACGCAGCTGGCATGCTACTTCGCAGCGAGACTATCTCACCATGGCGTCTATGATGCCTTTTTTCCACCACCCGCCGTTGCAGCTGTTGTACGTGTTTTTCTGGTCCGGTGTGCAACAGTAAGTAGTGTCATTCAAACACAGCATCCGGTTCCGACTTGCCAGAAGGGGAACTGACAACGGCAGTTTTCTCGTATGCCGCTATCCACAGCTCGTGGATGTTTGCCAGGCTCCGTACCAGCCCGACGATCCGACCAGATTTGCAGACGCTTCTCTCTGCCATGATCGATCCTGGGATGACCACCTTTTTTCTTTGTCAAGGCGCAGGCATACTCATTGAGAAAGCAGTCATGGGTGCTCTGCCAACCTCGTGGAGAAAGCAGCGCCGGGTCATTGCGATCGCCAAGCGGATCTGGATGTTCTTGGTTCTACTGGTGCCGGGATTCCTGTTCTTGGACAGCATCCTGCAGAAACGCATCATGACAAAAGAAATTCTCGACGGTTTCACGCTCGAGTCGCTGAAACTGATGATGGCTGGCAAGAAGTACAGAGTGTCATCGTAGTAAAGGGCGTTCCATGTATCAGAGACAATGCATCATAGACTTTGTCTCTCCAGTGCAAAGCCGAGGGGCTTAAGCGTTCGGCCTTTGTTTGTGAAGCTGTCACCCTCGCCAGCCGAGCTCGAGTCGCTGTGTTTTCAGTGCTGTATCGCTGGTGTAGTGGTACAATTGACGCTCTACGAGGTTCGTGCGTTCCGGCAAGATGCATTGCATCTTTCAACGCTGCGCCGAGCCAAGGGGTTTGCAAGGCCGACGTGCATATTTGGACCGACTCGAGTCCGAGTGTGATGTTGTTTGCCACGTGAGCAAGCGAGCTGGGCTTGATTTCGTTTCTTGGCTGGGCTGTGTGCCTGATACAAGTCGGCATCATGCCCCCTTTGTGTTTCGACTCGGACCCTGAGTAAGTCTCAGCCCCTGCACAGGCAAGATAAGGCTTTGCTTGACGCACAGCACAGGCAACCTGCACAAGAGGGAAAAAGTGACGCAAAGCCCACAAGGAAGAACAAACCCCTTCGAGGAGCAGAGGGGTTGCCGATTCTGCCGAAAGTGAGGTGGGTTGGGATTGTTTGTCGGCTCAAGTGAGTGGGTGTGTGTGGCTTTCAGGGTTCCCGAAGGTGGTTTGGGGAGGAAGGAGGAGGGTTGCATAAGTAGGGCGAAGGGGGGTACAAAGGTGAAGGGATGAGCAGCGGATCCTTGCTTCTCTGCTATCATTGTCTCTCTCTCGAATCGTGACAACCTTCGTGGGAACACTAGTCGAGCACCTCTTGCTGTCGTAACAGCCTCTCAGCGAACAGTTCCACCATCGGCCTACTGCACAAACAGAAGGCATCAGTCGAACCCTCGCACCGTCATCGCAATCATCACTGCACCATCGTAGCAGCCTCGAAATCGAGCAGAACCAAAAGATGATGCTACCAACATCAATACTCGCCCTGACCCACCTGATCCTCTCTCTCATCCCGTCCTCACCTACCACCCCCTCGCCCGAATATCTTGGAGACCTCCCCACGCTGCCACCTTCCACCTCGACCACCATCTCGAGCTGCACCTTTGCCCTCGGCCCACCTTCGCCACCACCGTCCTATGCTCTCTGTGCATCCTTGACCGCGTTCTGCACCCGATTTCGCGAGTCGATGCGCTCGCGTCGAATCTCAACACTCAAAACCCGCCCTCTCCTCTCTCCCAAAGAAACGGACGATAACGACGACGACGATAACCCTCTCAAAAACGTCTCGTTTCGAACAGGCTGTACAGGAGGCACTACAACCACCTCCGACGGCAGCCACCTCTCGGCTTACACCGCCACCTGCATCGTCGACGGTACCGATTGGATCCCGTACGTCTTTATGGAGTTTCTCAAAGCCGAATTCACCGAACCTCTACCCATCAAGTACGAGTTTATTGGCTGTCAGATCCCCACCCACATGTAGGACACAGATGCCAAACAAACCAGAATCCAATCAGAAAGGTACAAATACAGTGCATCACCCTGCCGTCACCAATTTGTAAAGAAAACAAAAGACTGAGGAAACATCACGAAGTAGATGAAACCGAAGCGGCGGCTGCATTGTTGAGCGCCGCAATGCGATTGCGTGCATCCTTGAGCGCCTTTTCCGCCTTTATCAGCTGTTGACGTCCGGCTTCGAGTTCGCGAATGGCCGCAATGCGCGCCAGGTCCAACCGATCCGCTTCTGCATTCTGCGCTTCGAGCGAGAGCGCGTCGAACAGGTAGCCCGTAGGCGTATGGAGTGGGTGTGGTGGTATGGGTGGAGATCCCGAAGTGGGGTTCTTGGCGTACTCTGCTTTGGCGTAGAGATACGAGCGGTAGGCAGCGGGATCGGAGAAGGCGAGCGCCGACACGACGGGCAGCGGTGTAGGAGGGTGGGTAGAGAGGATGTCGTAAAACGGTTCCATGGGTTCCGGAAATACAATCTCGTCGTACTGCCACGAGTGTACGACGGGGGGCAGCGCGGGTTTCGGCGGTTCTGCTGCTGCAGGAGTTGTGGTGGACGGGTCGGCTGCGGTCAAAGAGATTTCTGCCACTGATGTACCTGTAATGAGCGCTGCTTCGGATTGCGCGGCAGTATCTGAGTCGTCAACATCCATGCTATCGATTGGCGCTACCTCCTTGGTCTCATTGGCAGAAGTTGATACTTGTCCATCGTGATCGTTGTTGCTCTCGGCCGCGCCTGTGGAGTCGGAAGGAGCGGAAGGAGCGGACGGATCGGCAGGAGGCATCGGTGGAGGTATAGCGGGCGCTGGGGGCTCAGCTTCGACAGCTGCCACTGTCTGAAGCCACGGATGCAGTTTGAGATGATGGAAGAGAGTGAGCGGCTTCTCGTTGGCCTCGGGAACAAAGAAGATCTTGATCTGGATCTCAAACTCTCCCCAACCTGTTTCGGTGACATGGAAAGGGAACTTGTCGACATTGCGCGTGGGTTGCGGATACGTGTCGTGCAGCTTGAACTGAACACGTTTGATGAAATGCGAGATGTCGTCTCTGTTGCCGACCATCTTATGGTAGTCGTGTTCCTGATCGCGTCCACGGGTCGAGATGGTAGCAGACGAGCCTGCTGCAGTTGGTGTAGCCGACGACGGCGTTGCTGTGCCAGATGCAGCATTGACAGCACCGACCTCGGATCCTTGTTCGAAGCTACTGCTATTGGGCGCACCCGAGATGGTGGAGAGCGAAGGCAGCGGTAGGGAAGCGGCACTTCGAACCGCAACCGTCCATTTATGCGTATGGTCTGGTGGCGCTGCTAGCTTCTCTGCTGGTGTGAGTGGAGTAGATGTCGAGCCATATAGGATGGGACGGTGTATGGCTAGTCCTCGGACGCGCTTGTTTGACATGATGTTGAGGTACGACCAGCATGTGGGTCAAAAAGCAGGACAAGGTGAGGAGCAGAGTCGAATCTGAGCGTTCTCAAACGTTACGGTCTCGAGACGTGATTCCAAGCCCGACATCCGCGATTCTCCCTGTGCCGTATTCGGGCGAGAAAAAAAAGAATGGAGAAAAAAAAAGTGGAGAAAAGAGAGCGTTAAACAAGCAACGGGTCTTCCAACTCACAAAAGTCGTGGTCGTCCACTGGAAGAAATCTCATCTTTCTCGTCTTTTTTTTCCCACTCGTGACTGAGAAAACAGACTTAGCTCAGCCGACCTTTTGCAACACCAACACTGCTCGCTCGTTCTGGTTGAAGCACTGGTTCGCTCCTCATCACCATCTCTCTCATTCTATCGATATCATCGGTCGTGCACCCAATCACACCATACAAAGCGCTGGAGGTACGAGATCCACGCAAACCTCGTTGCAGCCTCGAGCTCAAAAGCACGACCCGCTTTCTTCTCGTGCCTTTGTAGTCGCAACACACCATCTGGCATCACGGCCATTCGCGAATTCCACATCAAAACATCCGATTGGACCTCTCTTGGCACAACTTCGTTTCCATGGCGATCATCATTCAATCGCGAACCAGCCCCTGCCCGTAGCCACACCTGGTGCTGAAGCAACAAGGCCAGCCTTGCTTCAACCACAAGCAAGCACAGCTGCATGCGGCCGCCACCAACGGCAGCCCTTGTGCGGGCGAGAGCTTCGCAGACCAACAGCCTGCTCGACTTGCTCGCTCTGGCCAGCCGCATCTGTCTTCTGGCTGCCGACATCCAGAGGATTGATCAGGTCACAAGTCGTGCCGATGCCGTGTGTTCAATATCCCAGCGCACTTCTGCCAGCCTTTTAGACGCCTCATCGATCTGTGGTTTTCTTTACCCCACTATCACCAAGCTGCCAACTCTCCGAGCGAATAAGTTCGTTTCTCCGCGCATTCGATCACGGCAAAAGTCTCTTCACAAATCTACATTCAGCCCTCTTCTGCAGCGTCCTGCTCAATCACACATACATTTCCGGCATGCCTCGACTGCGGCTGCAACGAGCAAGCTCGGCGGATCGCACGCAGATCAGCATGCGGACCACCTCTCCTTCTCACACGATCCATCCACACCATCCGCGAATCGACTATGGCAACAAAATGTCGATGGCTCAGCAAACTTTGCTGCCTCCTCAGCCAAATCCGAATCTGATCCCGACCACTGGCTTTCTTCTTGGCATGCTGCCGGCAAGAAATCTACACCTGAAGACGTCGAAATGAAGCAGCGCATCGACCAGGCCCTCGCTGACTACAGAGCAGAATTCGCACCAGGATGGAAGGAACGCAGCGATATGCTCGGCATCGATCGGCGCAGAAATGCTGCCCATCGTCTGTGGCACTTGTATCAACAGCATGCACACAAGGAATCGCTTCCTGTGGCTACGCGTGTGGTCATTGCAAACCTTCTGGCCATGGCTGCTCATTATACCACTACCAACAAAACAGGTCTGCCTACCTCCAAAGCGCTGCGCCATCTTCTGGGGCGGCGCATCAACGCCATCCTCCAAGACTGTCGCGTTGTTCGGGCCAAGCGTCGCTCAACTGCATCTTCGAGATCGCCATCCACGCTCAAACACTCGGACCTCATTGTAGCTCTGCTCCAACCCATCTCGGTGGCGCTGCAAGCACAGCCCATCTCGGCACTCAAACTTATGGATCAAGTCTTGCTCTCTTGCCGCCCAGACATTTACAGATACAAGACCGATTCCAACACTCGTGGCGACTACCTGTCACCCATACACGCCACTCTGCTTACCATTGTCGACTCGATCGACTTTGAAATCAACTGTCAGCCTCGTCCAGGAACTCTATCGAAAGCGATTCGGTTGCAGCCGGCCTTCTTCGAGGATGGCGGTATGCTAGCCGACCTCGCAGGGGGCGTCGAGGTGCCCGTAGAATCTCGCGATCCTGTCAAGGACAGTCTCGAGTGGATCATCGACTCGCCGCATGCATTCCTGCTTTCGCACAAGGCTTTCAGAAATGCTCGAACTGCCTTCTTCCACTGTTTGTCGCAGACCAACGACGTCCATCGCATCCTCGACGCCCTCGGCCAGGATCACGACCCAGAACAACCTGGTTTCGCCTTTGCCTGCGAACTCCTCCTTCGATCACTGCTGCGAAAGAGCCCAGAAGCGGCTCTGGAGTGCTACGATGATCTTTGGTCGCGCGGCATCCAATTGCCATACAGGCTCATCAATCGCATCATCAAGGAAAGCGGTGGTCAAGCGCCAGCCGCTCGGCTTGAGGCACTCTTTCATCGCGTCACCAATGCAAAGGCAGACGGTCAGGGTCCAGTGTCGACAGCCGTCTTGCGAAGCGTCACTCTCTCCTGGGCCATGCGCAATCGTGCAGACCGCGTGACGGTGCTACTGGCTCGATTGAAGAGGCGTACTTCCAAGGGTCACGACGAGTTTGCTCGAAGAGCCATGGCAGAACTGGCGGCCGCACGCGGCGATGTACAGACGCTCCATGCCCGTCTTGCCGAGGTTCACGACTTTGCAGCGCGTCACCGGGACAAATGCGCTGCGGGCAAGAGTCCGCTCAATGGCAAGGCGTACGGTCTGCTCATCAAGTCGTGCAACCGCTCCGACGACGTGGATCTGGCCGAGTTCTACCTCACCGAAGCGCTCGAGAGGGGCATCACGCCGCGCACTTCCGATTTCAATCTCATCATCGACATGCACATCCGCAAGACCAACATCGATGCGGCGCTCGCCGTCTTTGACCAGATGAAAGAGTTTGGTGTCCAGCCAGACACGTACACCTACACCATCCTCATCCACGGCTTCGCACTACGTCGCGATCCGGACTCGGCAGCCCACGCCCTCCGCGCCATGATTGCAGCAGGCAGGTCTCCGGACCGTGTCACGTATGCTGCTCTGCTCAACTGCTTTGTCGAGTCGGCCCTGTACGAGTCGGCAATCCGTCTGTTTGCCTGGATGCAATATCAACGCGATACGCGCATCCGGCCGACGATCGAGGTGTGCAACATCATCCTCAAGGCGTACGTGCTCAGCTCTTTACCGGTGCAAAAGGTGATGAAGTTTGTCGACATTGTTCGCAAGCTGGGTCTCGTGCCAAACGCCAACACGTATGCGCTGATGATGCAGAGTGCATGCGATGCCGGGCTGATGGACGTTGCGGAAGAGGTGTTTTCGGAGGCCGAATCTGCGCTGCCCGATGTGACTGGAAACGGCGGTGGTCAAGGTGCCAACATATACCATTTCACCATCATGATCCACGGCTACCTACGTCTCGGCGATCACCAAGAGGCAAAGGACTACTTTGACGAGATGCAAAGCCGAAAGCTCACCCCCAGCGCCATCAGCTGGAGTGTCATGGTGCACAGCTATGCGCACAGCGAGAATGAGGCCAACTACGACCTGGCTTGCAACCTCGTTTCTCAGCTGGTGACCGACGAGACCAAGAGGATCTTCCGGCCTTCGAGTTGGGATGTCGCTGCGACGCGCTCGCAAATGGCAAAGATGCAGAAAGCTGAGCAGAGTGTAGGCGGAGGCGGGACCAGGTTGGCTGCCAAGCACAGCGCACCTTTTGAAACGCTGTATACGGTGCTCATGGTGGCACAGGCGCATCGTGGAGATCCGGACAAAGTGGAGCAGACGCTCAACGTCATGGCGCGGCGCATGCCGAATCTGTCGGTGCCGGCGCTGACGCCGCTGCTCGACGCGTATAGGAGGGCGGGCGATGTGGACAGTGCACTGGCGTTGTTTGAGCAGATTTACGAGTCGGCGCTCAAGTCGGCACGTAGCAGCAAGACTCGTGTCTATGCCTACAGCCTTGTAGGTGACGACGGTGAAGCAGCCGAGGTTGCGACTCCGGAGCGCAGACAAGATGCGAGCAGTCGCAGCATCCTCTGCCTGCCGATTTCGATCATGATCGATCTCTTGTCGTCAGCTGGGCGCCATGAGGAGGTTGCGCGGATCTGGGCCAGGGCCAAGAGAGATGGGTTTGGTTTCGATTCCGACAACTGGAACCATCTGGCTGCGTCGATGGCTCGAGCTGGACAGCTGGAAGAAGCGCTTTCGGTCGTCGAGCATGTGCTGTATCGCGACCCGCCGAATGCTTGGATGCGGTCGAGGTTGTCTGCGGATCGGATGCGCAAGGGTGAAGCGGATGCTGCTGTCGAAGCGCAGGTCGACAAGCTTGGAGCGGGTCCGGATGCAGACGAGATGGACGAGGACCTGATCGAGTTTGACCCCTTGCCGTCCGGTACGCTGCTCGACCCGACCTCGATTCACCGCTCCGACGCCACCAACGCCCCCTCCCCCCTACCCAGTCGTCGTCACCAACGCCGGACCGACGACGATCCGTACGTCGACCTTCCATTTGACCGTCCAGATGCCACCCTCTGGACCGAAGACTCGGACACCCTTACCTCTCCTCACCCCGACCCATCCGATCCGGAACCCAGCAGCGACGGTGGAGCCTTCTACCTGCCTACCGACGCCAAACTGCCCTTGGCGCGCGATCTGACCTCGGAAACTTTCTCTCCGTGGTACGCCCACTTTGCCACCATGGAAGCCATCAGTCGCGGACTGGCCGAGCTCAGCGAGCCGTCCAGGGTGATTGCGCTCCTGGACAGGTACACGACGGCGGCGGCGTTGCTCGACCTGCATGAGCGCAAAGTGGAGATCTTGAGCGAGAGGCAGAGGGAGGAAGCGGTGCGTAGTGCGAGGGATCTCATTGATGGCAGGGGTTGAAAGCTCGGGGGGGCTTGAAACAGTTGTTCTCGCATGACAATGTCTTTTTTTTTCTGCAAGTCAGTGAGAGAGTGTGTGATACAAATCATGAACGACATTCTTCTCTTGAGCGATAAGAAAAACCACTATGAAATGGGCTTTTAGAAGCCGGTATCGCTTTGACCGCCGACAAGTCTGTCGTACTGGAAGCACATGATGCCTCTTCTGGGATGCATGACGTCGCGCACCTTTACTTTTTCAAAGAGGCCGTAGAAGTCAATGGTATCGTCCAAAGTGGCCTGCTTTGTCGAGGTTTTGCCGTCCTGACGAATGCGTCTATGGCCTGCGTAGTCGTTGTACTTGTTCCACTTGTGCTGCCAGCTGCGCCAACAGCGGTCGACTTCGGCGTGGAGGAGCCAAAAAGCGGGTTCGCAGGGGCTCGAGTAGAGCCACATTTCGCCGCCGATGGATTGGTGGGTCCAAGCGTGCAGCGAGGTTTCGAGCGTTCGACGGAGGGTGGTGTAGGTGGGCGAGTTGAGGAGGTTGGTGTAGAACGAGGCGTTGTAGTGAGAGGTGTACATGTCGCCACGGATGAGTGGGGAGTGTTGCCAGTTGTCGTTAAAGTGACGTGTGACTAGGTGAGGTTTGACGAGCGAGTAGCCGGGACGTTTGGTGTTGGGTAGTACGCCGCATTGCAGGTTGCGAAAGGGACCATTGGGAATAGCCGATCCGGTGTTGGTGGATGAGCCGAGAAGCGTCCAGATGCGGGCGTTTTGCATTCCATGCTGCCAATCGTGTTCGATATCCCAATAGGCTTCACGTCCACGGTAACCCGAAACGCGCATCAGGGTGTAAAACGCGCGCAAGAAGGCGGTATGGCATACGAGAAAACATGCATTGAAGTGCATCTCCTCCTGCAGACCGATATGCACCATCACCAGGTCGTCCATAAACGATCCACCGCGGATAAAGATCGACTTGCCCGGCGTGTGAAGCGCGTGAAAGGCGCGGATCCAGGCGGATCGTTCGCGGGGTGTCAACGCATAGAACGAGACCCGCGCCACCGGTCGGGTGCAGCGCACCGACGACGTATGCCCCACCGACGTACCGCTCTGAGGCTCTGCGCGCGGCGACAAGCGGTGCCCGTGCAAGCGGTCATCCGATCGCGATTCAATGGCGTCGATCGACGACCAGAAGGTCGTTTCCCTGGCAAAAACCAGCTGCAAAAGATGCAGCGACAGCACCAACAAGGCGCGTAACAAGAGCATGGCGGGGAAAAAAAGAGAGAAGCAGAGTGTCACCAAGCATACGCATCAAGGCGAGCAAGAACCTCCCCCGTTCACCACGCTCTTTATACTTCCCTCGACTCGTCTGCTCAAACCCCCACTCGAAGTCGTCCAGTGCGTGTTCAACATACTGTAGGTCCCGTAACACCAGCTGCCCGCATAAACTGATACCACCCTCGTTCATATTCAACCCAGCCACACCCACCCGCACACACCCCACTCTCCGATCTCGGACCTCCAACGCCCGCTCACCTCGTTGGTGGCATGCCTTCATTCCAGCACCACTGCACCACACAAAGGGGGCACACCCGACGATCGAGCACTCCAACTCACAGGCACAGCAAGAAACCCGTAATGAAACGGCACTCGAAATTAAACCTCCTCCGTGTACAGTGCAGCAGACAAAAGCAGAGTGCTGTAAAAGAAAATCTTAAATGGTGGGTTCATCCCCTCTCACTTGGATCCACGACGCCAGCTCGTCTCGAGATCCGCCTTGGACACCGTTTGTGGTGGGAACCCGTTGCCCCCGAGCCCGTTGACTTGAGCATGGCCGTTGCCATGTCCTGCGCTTCCGTTGTCATGGCCATTGCCTGCTGCGCCTGATGCGGCGAATTCCGTATATCCGTTGGGCGCACCTCCTGCATATGCATCGCCCCCGTTGCCGCCATTGCCGTCATGTGCAATGCCTCGACGTAATCTGCCGTTGGGCGAGTCAATCGAAGATGCACTTCCTGTTCTTCCGGGTCCAAAGTCAAACGCATTGCCTGGCGCACGCCCTACCGGCGCTGCCAAGTTGCCCGGACCACCGCCTTGACCGGCAGCTGCAGACCGACCAAACTTGTTCATCCCCGAAACATGCCCCGCTGGAGATGTTCCGAACGGGGAGCCGCTTCGTTCAGGTCCACTGCCAAGATTGAGCGCCGCGACGTTGGCGGCGAGATTGGGACTGGAGCGGGCAACATAGGAGGGCCCAATCGATCCAGAAGCACCTCGCAAGGGGGGAATCACGTTGCGGGCCGAGTTGGGATCATAATGACCGCCCAAGGTACCAGCTGACGCAGAAAGCTGGTCGTAATTGCCTCCATCCGACAGCGCACCATAGGTAGCAGCCTGGACTCGATAGCTTGGTCGATGACGACGAGGAACCTTGCCGTCCTTGACTTTTTCCTGCGGGTTGCCGTGCATCTTGGACCCGACACCCTGCTTGCGCTCGTAGTGACGCCGCCAGCCCTCGTGCTCAAACAGCGGTTGTGCAGGGTAGGCGTCGATGGTGACATCCATCTTGGTCGTCTTGAGGCCGTACCGTCTTCGTTCCTCGGGCGTGAGCAGCCAGGGTGTGTGCACATAGTCGGCGTGCAGGTTGCGCAGCGCGGGGATCCACATCTTGACATAGTCTCCGTGCGAGTCGTAGTCTTTGGCCTGCTTGACCGTGTTGAACTGGCGCGAAGCACGTGGATCGTTGCCGACACCTGCAACATACTGCCAGTTGCCATAGTTGGACGTTGGGTCGTAGTCAATCAGATGCGACTGGAAGAACTCGGCGCCGATACGCCAGTCGTACCCCAAGTCCTTGGACAAAAAGCTGGCGACGTTCTGACGACCACGATTCGACATGAAACCGGATTCCCTGAGCTCGAGAATGTTGGCATCGATGAAGGGAATGCCGGTGCGGCCTTCAAGCAGTCGAGTCATCTCGTGCTCGGGCCCATCCTTGAGCGGATCCCACTTGCGCCACCAGCCGTCCTCCATCTTCTTGGCCGCCTGGCGAGGGTCGGTTGCGCGCTCGAAGCCGCCCAAATCATAGAGCAGGTGACCAAACTTTTCGGCGACAAAGAAGAAATAGTCTCGCCACAGCAGCTCGAATCGAACCCAGTAGGTGTTTTGATCTTCTCCAAACTTCTTTTCGTGGTCGTCGAGCGCCGCCCAGATCTGTCGTGGGGATATACTTCCGTAGGCGAGGAAGGGAGACATCTTGGTGCTATAGGCATGGCCGATGAGGTTGTTGCGGGTCTGCTTGTATCGCGCCACGGGCGGTGGATCCGCCTTGCCCCAGCGCGAAGAGTCGGCCGACTTTCCCCTAACAAAGTACCAATCGAGTCGATCCAATGCCGACGATTCGCCACCCCGCAAGGGAAAGGCCGAAGCAGGATGACGCTGTTGGAGCAAGGCACTTGCTTCTAGTGTGGGTGGAAGTTGAGAGTCGTTGAGGGGAGTGAGAAGGAAGCGGAGAATGTCGTGGAAGGAGACTTGGCCCTCTTGCTTGTCCTTTGTTTCGAGTGCGCGAGGCGCAAGGCCGTCGACGTCGACTTCGTACGAGACATCGAGGGCGTAGTCGGGGGTGGAGGGGACGCTGGTAGGGAAGGCCTTGAACTTGGAAGGAGACTGCTTGACAGGACGGACCATCTTTGGACCCAGAGCCTCGACCTTCTTACGGAAGGGTGTGAAAACGTCGGGGGTTTCGCTACTTTCAAAGGGAAGGTCGGACGGGTGGATGAGGGTCTTGCCGTGAACAAACTGAACCGGCACACCGCTGCCTTGCAGCTTTTCAACAATGGCATTCTCGACATCGATCTCGGGGTAGGTCATCTCCTTTTGCATCCACACCCCTTCGACGTGGGTACCCTCAGCTTGAAAGGCTTGAACAAGGTTGAAGATGACATCTTCCGGAATACCGAAGCGGATGAGCAGATCGGAACCGACGGAACGAAGTCGCGAGCGAACATCATAGACAGACTCGGAGACGAAACGGGTACGGAAGCCACCGGTCTTCCAGAAGCCATACTCCTTTGTGCGTGCCTCGGGGCCTTTTCTGTGGTATCCGGGCAGGCCGCTGAGTTCCATCTCCCGCTCGTCAAAGACGAAGACGGGAAGGAGGTAATCGGCGGTCGAGCCGAGCAAAGCTTCATCTTCGAGCTTACTGAGATCGACGGTCTTTTCGGCTGTCGATACGATAGGCTTTGGTGTCTGGTGAGCATAGTAGAAGAGTGGGTTGTCGTGAATGCGCAGATCGAGACGGAGCAAGCAGATGAGAACGCTTCGGCCTACGTCGGAGCCGAGGGTCGAGGTGCCGCCATGCGAGGCGCTAGGCGATGTTGAAGAGCTGGATGCGTCCATGATGGATGATGGAAGGGCGAAGCGAGAGGTCGATGCCTCTGGGACGATGTGATGCACGCAGCTGAGGCGGCCCAGTCGAAATGCTGGATGACTGAGTGTAGCGAGAGGGCGACGAGTGTTGGCCGATCGGAGGTGAGCATACAACTAGCAGACGACTATAATTGCTTTGCAACGGCAGTGAGTGGCAAGGAACACGAGTCAATCCGAGCAGTTGTGCTTGAGCGAAGCGAAACTGCGCCACCACTATGGCTAAAATCCAGATCCAGATGCGTGCAAGCTAAGCGGAATCGAATGCTGAAACACTGAAAGTCAGACCCAACACCAACTATCGCGACGGTGGCAAAGGCGCTATCGTAGCAAGGAATGCTGAAACAGAGTCGAAGCAGTAAGGTGAAAGGTCGATTTCGATGCGAAAGGTGGCGAGCTACTCGATATCAAAAGAGTGAACGAGTGTGGTTTCTAAAGGATGTATAAGGGTGGCGAAACGAAATGGAGTTTGCAAACAAAAGTCGGCGGGGTAATGGGGGGGAGGAGCGTGCTGAATGAGCAGAGAAAGGGCTGCGAGAGCGGAACAGGAAGCCAGAGCGTGGCGAGATGGTGTAGAAGCTGACTTGAGATGGTGTCGAGCAGCAAACGAGTGCAAAGAAGAGGCAGAGCGGTGTTGAGACTACAGTACAGCAGAGACACTAAAGAGGAGAGAGAGCCAGTCTGGTAGAGAAGCCAGTCTGGTAGAGAAGCCAGCAGAAGACACTCAGAGAGAGGATCGCTATGCAAATCGTGTAAAGAAAAAGATTGATTTTTTTTTTCTTTTTTCTCTTTTCCCTTCCGTATTCTCTTGGGTCAGAGACTCGAAGCTGCTCGTCGTCTTACTCGGTGGAAGATGGTTTTCTGAATTCGAAAGGTACCGCCGTCTAGCGGCCATGCGCTCGAAAGAGAGCTCGCGATACAAGGAACAGATGACACTGTGCGGTAGCCTTGAGCTCAGAGCGAAGCCATCTTTTTCCTCGACCAGATGGCAGAGCATGCAAGACGCTCACACGATGCTGGCATACAAAGTCAGTACAGTGTCGATAGAGGACGAGGCAGCGGACGGCGATGAGCCGTGACCTCAACCTTAGACACGGCGTGCAGTCTATGTGGTACGGCGTGGCTCGAGCTTTTTACCTGTTCGCTTAGCATAGGCTGGGTCCATCTTGAATCATCATACACATCGACATTGGTCTCTCCCCATGTGGACTGTCTGTGCTCGGAATCCGACATGCTACGAGACATGCAAACATTAGCAGCAGCAGCAGTGGTACAGTTCACGTACAGGGAGGGAATGGCCATGCTTTACATCTGTCACATTGGCAACGGGAGCGCCGTTACAGGATGCTTTGCTAACGATTCAAACCAGAAAACCGGGATGGATCTCGGCCTAGCACAAAGGCTAGCTGAGCGGGAGAAAGGCCAGCTGTACCATCGCCACAGAGCAAGGTGACGGAGGGCATGATGTATAAGAATGGGGGAATTCAGGCAGAGAGTAGCTCCGGTCTTGCTTTGTATTCGTCATCGCGTAAGAAACCTGAAAGAGCGTGCCGCCTGGAACCGATGAATCTTGCTTGACATCAGTAACACGTCGTCGTCATCTGGAGTTTGTTTTCTTATCCTTCCGAGGTCTGCATTCCAGGCTGCAATCCTAATTCGATGGCCTAAACGAAAGGCAGTCGTGGGCAAAAAAAAAAAAAAGTCTGACACATACAGTACTGCCAGCAACAGTGCAAAAGTTGACACACACACATATCCTGTGGCGCTCACCTGTCGAGTCAAATGGACCACCTACAGCAGCACACCGTCGACTCGCCCAACCCACTTTTTTGCGTATCTGTCAAAAGTCACCAACATTCGACAATACTGTAGACTACAAAATTCAGTCTAGCCGCTGCTTTGTTACCAACAGGCCGGTGTCCGAGTGCTGTCTTTTGCGGAAAAAAAGGACGGAAATTCCTTGTTTGGGCGGGCGTGTGTGCTCTCTGCTCGTGCCGATGAGGACGGCCGATCGAGACAGGCGGAGCTGCATTTCGACATGCATCCTATCCGAGCTCTAAATGCAGGTCAGCACGTCACTCTTCTGGGCCCGGATTCTCGGTAGGCGAACGGCTGTCGTTACGGGCACTACCGATGTTGTTCATTGCGACGTAACAGTTTATGCAGATTTTGTGTTGGCGAGCTTTAACAAACAAATCGCCGGCTTTTTGTTATGCGTTGACAAGGCGGAATCCGACGACGGCCTTTCGCCTCCAATCCCCGATGCAGCTCGTCAAAGACGCCGTCGCAGCAAAGGGCAGTTAGAGAGAGAGAGAGAGAGAGAGAGAGAGAGACTGAGAAACAGGTGCTTTTGGATGACTCATTTCCCTATCTTCCATAGCCCTTCGCAACCGTTCTTTCAAGAGCTCCTTTCAGATTACTCAAAGAATGGTACGTCGCGCGACGAGTAGAGCTTCTGTAAGAGCCATGCGCCGCGACCCAAGTGGATCATCGGACTTGTCCTTTCTTGTCAAGTTATTTTCTTTGCGAGCTCGGACTCAAGGTTCGAAAGGTGAATGGACAAGTCTCTCAGATCCAAAAGCCGCCACACACGCCTTCTTTTCGGAAAACCTTGCCCATTCAGAAAGGGCCGACAGCAAACGAGGAGAGCTCTAAAAAGAACAAGGCGACTTTTTAAACTCTTCTTGCATCGCGCGCATGCTTTGCTCTATGCAGTCTCTGCCCTAAACTTCTTTTTTCCCGGTGTTCTCGCAGAGGAGCAACTGTTGTGGTACAGAGCCAAGTGTCTCTCCTTCTATCTCTTCTCTCTTCTGCCTGGGAGGAAGAGAGAGCAAAATCGGGGACCCTAGAACGGTCTTCTGCCGGTACAGTCTCGTCCGCGGCTGGCAGCGGTGTGGGGAACCCCCCCCGCCGTGCTGCCTGGTCAATCATCTAGTAGGCTACTCTGCGCGATCACCCAACCAGCGATCCATCTCTCGACTGCGATCCATTCTGAAGAGCTGTTCCTGTCCAGAGACCGAGAGACACCGAACCACGCTCACAAAGAAAAAGCACCCAACGCATCAAATGACTGATATGTAAATTACCAAAGAAAAGAAATCATTTACCAACGACGACAAAATGCCCAACACCGACCGGACTCGAGTCGCATCAAGGCGAAACACCAAAGCTCATCTTGATGCCCATCGCCGCCAGTTCAGCTACCAGGTACTTCAACACGTACGGCACCGCAACCACGTCCAGATCACCCCCCATCGTGCTGTCCAACACGTTGGCCTGCGGAATGCCGATATGAGCCTCGACGCCTCCTACGTGCTGTCTCTTACCCCGCAGCGGTTCCAATCCCTGCTGACGTCGCACTTGATCTTCGGCTCGGCAGACGCGGCAGAATTCGCCGTTGGGTCCCAGAATCGGCACCGCGCCTTGAGTCGTAACGTCGATCGTCGAAATCGCCCCTCCGGCTCCGTGCTGCGTCGAAGTGTCGAATCCTACCGAGAGCAAAGATCCACACGTACGGCAGACGTAGCTCGTCGAGTAGTCGGAACAGTTCATCAACCTGTCCTGCAGCATGTACGACGTTCCGTGCGCCAACAGAGCATCGCGCTCCATCTCTCCGAATCGGATACCACCCGCACGCTTTCGACCTTTGATCGGCTGACGTGTCAGTGCGTGCACCGGTCCCGTCGTACGCACTTGGAACTTGTCGTTGACCATGTGACGCAGGCGCTGGTAGTAGACGACGCCGAGGTAGATATCGGCGCGCAACTCCTCACCCGTGATGCCCGAGTACATGGGCTCGTTGCCCACGTGGTTGTACCCCGCCGCCTTGAGCTGTTCCCCAAAGAACTCGGTCGGCGTGAAATCTTCGCTAAACGTAAACGGCGTCGAGTCCTGGGCGATCCCGTGCATCGCACCCGCCTTGCCCGCGATCGACTCGATCAGCATGCCGATCGTCATACGCGAAGGAAACGCGTGCGGGTTGATGATCACGTCCGGCTGCATCCCGCTTTCGGAGAAGGGCATATCCACCGCCGGCCACTTTTGCGAGCACACACCCTTCTGTCCGTGACGCGAGGAAAACTTGTCTCCGATCACCGGCGAACGCGTGATCCGCAGCATGATCTGCACCTTCTGACACTCGCTGTCGCCTCCTCCCGACCCCGCATCCGAGCCCAGCAGACGCACCGTGTCGACGTACGCGTACTCGTCGCCCTTGAACTTCTTGAACATCGTCCGCCCGCTCACCTCGTCCCAGTACGCGCAGATCGGCTCGCCCGCCAGCACCTTCTGCCCCACGTACGGCAGTCCGTCCTGATCGAGGATCGCACGCTGCGCCTCCGACGGACGCGAGTTGGGCGCAAACCCAAAGTGCAGCGTAGGCACGCTCGAGCTCGAGCTCGACTTGCCCTTCAGGTCCCGCAGGTCAATCGTCTCGGACTTGTACACCGTACCGTACCCAAACCCACGCTCGTGCACGCTCTTGTTGAGGATCATGGCATCCTCCATGTCGTAGCCCGTGTACGAAATCACTGCCACAATCGCATTCGTCCCGTTCGGGTAGTCGTCGAACCCGTACTTGTTGTACAGCTCAGGTCGCACCACCGGCGTCTGCGGCGTCTGGATCCGGTACAGCTTGTTGTCCGTACGTCGACTCACCGCAGTCGACGCCGTCCCCATCGTCTGCTTCATCATCTGAGTTTGATATACGTTGCGTGGAGATTGGTTGTAGTCTGAGAAAGGGGTGAGGTTGGAGAGGACGGAGAGGATGGAGGTGGGTGCGAGCTCGACATGGGTGGAGATGCCGGGGACAATTTCGGAGGGATCGCACGCGATGTCGAGGTAGACCTGCTCGAAGGGGCCGACCATGTCGATGCGGTTGTTGTGGAGGAGACGGACGGGCCTCATCATGCGGGCGCGGTTGGAGAAGAGGTAGAGGCCGGGATACTGACCGGCGCGCGAGGTGGGGACGAAGCCGATCTCGAGGTCGAGGGGAACGTGGTGGAGATGCTCGGTCTTCCAGATGCGCAGGGCGGTGGCCATGTGTTTGGCGAGGGCCGGGGTGGTGTAGCCGAGGATGGCGCCGTCGAGTTGGACGACGACGACCTTGTTGTTGTTGTTGCTGTTGCTGTTGCTGTTGCTGTTGTTGTTGTCGCGGGCGCTGTTCTTCTGCTGCTGCTGCTGCTGCTGCTGCTGCTGACTGGCGGCACCCACGGCGCCAACGGCGAACGCGGCTTCGGTCATGCCGAGACCGGAGAGGAGCGCATGGATGTGCGAGACGTCTGGCTGGCGCGTGGTCATCCTGCATGTGTGCGAAAAGTGGTTGAGCAGACCACATGGCGAACCGTCGGGCGTGTGGACGGGGCAGAGGAAACCCCACGCCTCGGGAAGCAGCTTGCGGACCGAGGTGGTCTTGAGTTCGGCGAAGAAAGCACCTCGGTGGACCGATCGGAAATGCGCGAGGTAACGGGCAAAGTTGAGCTTCTCGGCCATGATGGTGAAACCCGAGGTTTGCTGCAGATCGAGACCAGAGGGCGAGGAGAGGTTACCGGTAGCGAGGAACGAGGCGATCTTGACGCCAATGTCGATGTTGACCTTGGAGACGGTCTTCTTGATGTATCTGCTGTCGTAAAAGTCGACGCCTTTGACCTTCATGCGAACGTCTCTGGCGATCTGAGAGCGAATGTTGCCGACGGCCTCGTCGATGCGCTCCTTGACGATCTGACCGACGAGGAAACCGGGCATGAGGATCTCGTGGTGCTGGGGCGAATCGGCATTGTCGGCGCACGATTCGCCGGCGACGAGCGAGTAGAGCTTCTGGATCATAAAGATGAGCATCTTGTACTTCTCTCGAGGGCTGTCGAGGTGGACGAGGAAGATGCGGTGGATGAGCTCGCTTCCCACCTGCGCATCGTTCCAGTCCTCTGGACAGCCGAGAACGACGCGGAATTTGGAGCCGAGATACTCGAGACACTGGTGGCCGGACCACAAGCTGTACTGCTTGAAGTTGCGGAGGAGCAGCTCGACACGGTCGGTGAGGAAAGTGTTGTCAAAGTCGCCTTGCACGATGGAGGCAAAGATCTCCTTGTCGGTGGCATCGACGAGCGCCTTGAGCACCATGACGACAGGGACCATGTACTCCTGCTTCCTCCAGCTGAAACGCAGCGTGAGGCCACCATTGTGGAGGTAGTGCACGGCGTTGGTGACACTGATGAGGTCGTCCTTGTGGAGACAACGGATGACGATGGCCTTGTTCGAGTAGCTTGCGCCACGCTTTTCGAAACTGGGACGCTCGATGGCCTGCGGACTGTTGGCCTTGGCGACGATGAGGTATCGGATGAGACGCTCGTTACCGTTGACGATGTAGTATCCACCAAACTCGTTGGACTCTTCGTGGTGTGCTACGAGCTCTCTCGATGACATGCCTCGCAGGTTGCATCGATTCGATCGCACAAGCACGGGGCAATTGCCGAGCGAGACAATGTCGCTCTGCTCGGGATCGCCGTTGACGCTCCAGCAGAGTCGAGCGGTGAGTTTGCCGGTGTAGGTGAAGAGCCTCTCCCTCGCCTCGGTGGGGAAGACTCTGCGCTCGCGAACGCCCTTTGCACGTTCATTGACGAGCGGCTTGGACAGGTTGACACTGTCCATGCGGAGAGTGACGCGGTTGCCGAGACCGTTGTTAGCATCGCCTTGTCCATCAAAGACGATGCGTGGCGGCAAGCGACGCAAACTCTTCTCAAGCAGACCGGTGCCTTCGTTGATGAAGCCCGAGACGGCTGCTGACGATGGTGGATCCAGAGAAGGGTCTTCGGCCCAGAGTGCATTGAAAGATTCGATGTTGGGCGCAACGAGCTCGGTGAGTTCGGGTGCGATGAAGCCCTTGTCCGTGGGAGCAGAGTAGCGTTCTTGACGTTCGAGAGGGAAAAAGGTGTGTCGCTTCTTCCAGAGAGGCTCTTCCGTATCGATGCCGGCTTCCTGTCGTGCGGCTTTGAGAGAGTTGGGGAGCGAGTGTACCGTGTCGGGAGGAGTCGAGGGACCCTCGAAGGACGAGCGCGAGCTCGACGAGCTGGCGGACGAGATGGACTCCGACATCTTTCAGGTGGTCGACTGAGGAGGACAGGATCGATGTAGGACGGGAAAGAATCAGGTCCCGACTCTGCCGGTGCCGTCAAAAAGTCGTGTGATAGAGCTGTGTCAAGCAAAGATGATGGAGTGAGATGATTCGAGACAGCCGACGACAAGGCTGAGGCGAAGGATGAGGAAAAGGGATAGAGTGATGGTAATCCAGGGTTCTCGGCAGAAGAACAAGAACAAGAAGACAAAGTGCCAACTGAGGCAAACGACAGCGGCTTCAGAATCGCTGAGCCAGAAGAGAGGGAGAAGAGAAAAAAAAATCTCAGACGCACGGTCTGTCATTCTTCCAATCTTCAATGAAAGAAGAGAAAAAAAAAATCTCAAAATTTTCTCAACGCAGCAGCGAGCCAATCTCCGCAACCCGGACTCAAAGCCCCTGCCGTCACGTGCCTTTGCCTTCAGAGTCTAACACGTCTGGATCAAGCCAACATCAGCTTTGCGCTTCGCTAGGGATTGGTCACATCAACAGCTCAAGCATTATAAAGTAGAGCGCAGGCTGTCCCTTGAAGAGAAACAGGTAGCAGAAAGTTGATTAGAGCGGTACTGTACAGTTGCAAATCCAAAATGCCAGTCACAACTATTCCGTCGAAGAGCATAGAATCAGCTATACCTCCCAAGCCTTTGGCTGACCATCATCACGCGCTACACCGCGTCGATCCATCTCCAATGGGTCGCATGCTGCATCAGCCTGACCACCTGTTCCCGTAGCATGGGTATGTCTGAACTTGTCGAGCTCTGCACTGAGACTGATCTCTGCCTGTCCTCGCATCCAGCCGTCTCTGGACTGTTTGAGCGCATTGAGATCGCCTTGCTCGGCAGCCGATGCAACACCGTTGGAGACGGCGATCGAGTTGATCTCGCCACCAGGCAGACCCATGGCTTTGCGTTTCCTCGCTTCCTCTCGCCGACGTCGATCGGCCTCCTCGGCCATCTTGCGGTGGCGTTCGACTTCCTCGAGGATGGCGCGTGCTCCTTTCTTGTGCGTAAGCTCGTACGCCACATGGATACCCAAGTCGCGGGCATCTTGGACCGTTTTGCAATGCTTTGAGGCAGAGTAGCGCGACTCCTGACTTCCATCGAGCGAGACGACAATGGCGTCGAGGTGCAG
This sequence comes from Ustilago curta, assembly GCA_928722295.1. Classification (NCBI taxonomy): domain Eukaryota; kingdom Fungi; phylum Basidiomycota; class Ustilaginomycetes; order Ustilaginales; family Ustilaginaceae; genus Ustilago; species Ustilago curta. The sequence goes on along the minus strand of CAKMXH010000001.1, from coordinate 1,510,526 downwards.
CGTGCGACCTTCTGGTGCTGGGGTAGAGCGGTCGACGATGCTGTACGAGGTCGAGACAATCTTTTCGGCAATGGTGGTGGCGTTTGTAGACACTGGCGCAGCAGCAGCCTTGGACTGCCTTTTGACAGCCTCCATGTCTTGGACACCCGTGGCAAGCGACTCGAGCGGTGGGCGTTGCGGAGGCGACGATGGCGTCTCGGCCGTGCCAGAGAGTTGACTGGCCGGGATGGTATGTCCATCCTTGATCAGAGGCACACCTCCGTTGGGCAGGTCTGCCTTTGCAGAAGCATCGCCTTGCGTGACAAAGTCGTCGACGAGCGCCACCGCCTCGCTGCGTTGACCTTCGATCTGATCGTGGTCATCGAAGCGTGTCTCGACACCGACAGGAATCGAGCAGCCACCTTCGAGCTCTCTGAGCAGAGCGCGTTCAGCTTCGGCACGGAACGTTGCGCGCCAGTCGCCGATGGAGCGAACGAGCTGTTGAATGCGGGCATCCCTGTTGGTGGCCGGATCCGCACCCTCGGGCGGTGTGCGGACCTCGATGGCCAACGAGCCTTGTCCGACTGAATGCAGCAAAACTGGCGAGCTGAGGAATGCGGTGATGCGGGAATGCAAGTTCAATCGAACCAGACCGGCAGCAGCAAGGATCAAGGCTGTGTAGGGACCGTTGGGAGCGTCGAGCTTGGCGAGACGGGTGTTGATGTTGCCACGGACGTCGCTGAACACCAGGTGTGGGTATCTGCGCCGCAGTTGGGCCACTCGACGCACCGAGGAGGTGCCAATGACGGATCCGACCGGAAGTTCGTCAAGCACCTTGTACGGCAGGCCCGCTTTGACGACGAGAGCATCGCGAGGATCTTCGCGCTCGAGAACGGCAGCCAGCTCGAGCCCCTTTGGCAAGGCTGTGGGAACGTCTTTGAGGCAGTGAACAATGGCATCGACAGCGCCTTGTTCGAGGGCCACCTCGAGCTCCTTGGTCCATATGGCCTTGCCCTCTCCGCCGATAACGTAGAGGGGCGATCGCAAGTTCTGGTCACCGGCGGTCGACATGGAGGTGATGGGGAAAGCGTGTGGACGCAACGGTGCTGCGGACGTGGACTGAAACTGTTGCAGCAAGTTGCGAAGGAAGTCGAGATCCGCGTCGGAGTGCTTGCCACAGATCCTTTGCAGAGGACTCGTTGAGGTCGAAGGGGGTGGCGAAGATGAGAACGAGGAGAGGGACGCATCGTCACTGCCAGAGTCGGATGCGCTCATCGCCTGCTTCACTTGAGAACGGAAGAGCGGCGATGATCTACCGTACCGCGCCTCGAGCATGGCGCTGACGTGCGAGCTCTGAACCAGCGCAAGCTGGCTGTTGCGGCTAGCGAGGACGAGGGTGCAGCTGGGATCGAGGCCGAGCTGGCCATCGCGGTCGGATGGCAGAGGGTTGATGTTGGCCTCTTTCCTCTGCTGATCGAGGATTTGTGCCTTGTTGAACTCGTGTGCCGAGGCGCTATGGGTCACAGCCAGTTCATGCAGTGACGGAAGCGTGTGGGTGGAGGAGAGCATGGACGAGGATGTGGAGCGAGAGAGTGGCGGTGTCTGCGCAAGATCGTCTGGCGATCGGTAAAAGATGCACTTGGAGCCTGTGGGTGGGAAGAGCGTCGAGGCGGGTGCGTCAGGGACTGGAGGGTGGCCAGGCGGCAGAGGTTGCGACTTGGCATGAGGAACTGGACAAGACGAGCCATCGCTCCATGATGGTGTGTGTTTTTCGTCGACCTCGTGCTGCGACATTGGGACAGCCGCAGCCGCAGCAGCAGCAGCAGCAGCTGTCTGATAATCTTGAACAGGCGACATGATGGCTGAGCTCGTTGATGGAGTAGCCGGTGGAACTGCTAACGTGCGATGAGATTCCTCTTACTCTTGGTGGCGACGATGGAACGGGAGAACGAATGCTAGAGGTATGGCTGCGATGCCGATGCTGGTCGGAGGGAATATTTGAAGCGCGATCGTCTTGAAGAGGAGCTTGCTATGGGTCAGCTGAATGGAGCTGATGGTGGTTACAAGGTGAGGTTAATTGTCAAGATGGAAAAGCGCATTGCTGGTTCGGCTGATCCAGCTTGAATCTTTTGATTTGAAATGGGCAAGCTCTCGCAAGACATCTTCTGCTTGGCTTTATTTTCCCTTCTCCTAAAGCTCGGATCTCAGCCAGAAGACCTGGTTTGCAGTTCAGGCGCAGGCGTAGGCGTGGCTGACTGACTGACTGACTGACTGACTGACTGACTGACTGACTAACTGACTGACTGCAATTGTGAGGTGCGAGTGTGGAGAGGTTTCTCTCTGTGTCGCAGCAGTGTCTTAGTCGCTCTCTTTAGTCTGCAGCAGGTTTCGACGCCCAAGAGGGAATCTCGACCTCGCTCATACTGTACTGTACACAGCATTTTGCAATGAGACATCAACACAAAACAGGCCTAAGGTCGCCTAACCGCAAAATCATGACAAATTCCAGAGTTGCTTCAGACTTGACCCTGAGGCAGAATCCAACTCTAAATTTACTTTGCCCCCATCTTGGACGCCGGTTGGCGCCGGCTCAGCTGCTGCAACGGCTATTTCTAAGCAGCACAAGAACGCATTAGTCATGCTGCTGTAATTCAGGGCTCAGGGCCCTGGAAGAAAACGCTCAAATCCCTTTTTTTTCTCAAAGTTTTGGCTTTTCGACCCTTTTTCTTTTTTGTGAAGCTCAGCCTTTGTTCTCATCCTGCTGTCGTCTCCATCACCACCGCTTGACGCTCACTTTGGACCCGTAAGACTCAGCTAGAGGTATCGCCTGCACATACAAATTCTGCATTCAACTTAAAGCAGCACAGAAGTCGACTTCCAAAGGCTGAAAAAGCCAGATCCGAGTCGGATTCGAGAACCAACCATGGCCAAGTCCTCACGCAAGAGGTCGAGCAACGATGCACAAGCTGGCCCCAGTGACCAAGGCAAAGTAGTGTTGGGAGACAGCTTCAACCCTCTACCAGGCAGTCGCAAAAAACGCCCTCCCCCGCCACCCGCCGACAACGAGCTCGATCTCGAAAAGCTCATCTTTGGTGGCTCCTCTTTGCTTCTCTCCCAACCATCGACATCGGCATCAAAGCGCACAACAGGCGCGGCCACTCTGCAAGACAACAGCGTCGATGAGCATGACAATGTATCACAAGCGTCTCAGCATCAGCTTGTAGCAGATGATGACCTCTTCATGGTGGACACGGCAGGAGGCGATGATGACGGACAGCTCCAAGATCAGCAATTTGCTCAGCTGTCTGGATCCGAGCGCGAACAAGATGCTGATGACGATGGCCATCACGATCACGATCACGATCACGACGACGACGAAGAAGATGACCAGATACTCATTAATGCGCCTCAAGACTCGGCCTCGGGTCCAAGTCAACCACCAGTCAAAAAGCCAAAGCGCACAAAGCGCTGCGTATGGACCGACCCAGACGACGCAGCTCTCACCATCGATCTCACGCGCAACAACAATCTCGCCGCCAACGGCTCTCGTGTCGGTGTAGCTCGTCTGCGACGTCTACGCGAAGAAGTCGGCGAAAACAAGATCAGCGGTCTCGAATACGAACTCCGCCTACGAGCACAATTCGAAAAGCTTCACCCAAGACCTGGTTGGGCCTCGTTCCGCCTCACTTCGCTTTCGCAGCAGCCAGATGATCTCAACGACGCCGCCAACGAAGCCGTCATTATCAACCAAGATGCCAGCAAGGGTATTCACGATCTCTTGCGAAGCGATACGGGTCTTGTCCAAGGATATGGTTCGGCTGATCAAGATTTGGTTTCCAAGTCCGTCAAGGCACGCGGCAAGCTCAGAGCCGGAGAAATCGAGCTCGATCGTCTTCGCAATGCCAACGACGCACAGAGTGCACACGCTCTTGCTGCCGAAGAGTCGTTGCCGGCCATCGAGATGGTGCGCTTCCACCCGAGCCCGCGTGCCAGTGTGCTTATGACTGCTTCCAAGGATCGACGCGTGCGACTCTTCCAGATCGATGGCAAGACGAATCCTCTTGTCCAAACTGTCCACATTCCAGATCTGCCGATTCAGCACGCATCTTTCCACCCGTCCGGAGCCTCGGCGTTGATTTCGGGCAACCGTCCTTTCCTGTACGCCTACGATCTGCAAGCTGGACGCGTGGTTCGCTCCATCCCGTGGCGAGGGGCTGGCTCGCTTCACTCTCAGTCGTCGGCACAGGATGATGGCAGCGAACTCAATCTTTCCGACGCCAAGTTCCAGCCGAATACTGCTGAAGAAGGCAACCGCTTGTTGGCAATCGGAGGTAGACGTGGCCTCGTGCACTTGCTTGATTGGGGGCGTTCAGGTGCAGCGGGGGGAACACGTATCGGAGGTGTACGCATGAATTCGCCGCTGGCCGGGTTCACCTGGGATGCAGCTTCGGTTCTTGGCGATAGAGGTACGGGGATCGGCATCACTGGTTCAGGTAAAGACGTCGAACTGCTGACCATGTCTACGGAAGGAAGTGTGCACTTGTGGGACATACGAAACATGGGTATGGAAGTCGGTTGTACGTCCATCTGGAACGATCTCGGTTCGTTTGGAGCCAAAGGTCTCGAGGTGTCGCCCAACGGCAAATTCTGGACGGTTGGCAGTGACGGCGGTATCGTCAACATCTACAAACGTCCGGCTGAATCGTACGTCTCGGCATCGGCGACCATCCTCACCTCGTCGAGTGCGGTGGACGACGCAGCGTCGGCCATGTTCGGAAAAGTTCCCGGTGGAAACATTGATCCGGTCAAGACGATCGAAAACTTGGTCACTACGACAACCACCATGCGTTGGAATGGCGATGGACAGATCTTGGCGATCGCCTCCAAGGCCAAGAAGGATGCGCTCAGGTTGGTCCACTTTCCGTCGATGCGGGTGTTCAGTAACTGGCCGACGTCAGGTACACCTTTGGGAAGTGTTTCGGCGGTCGACTTCAGTCCGGCAAGTCAGTATGTTGCGATCGGGAATACGAGGGGCAAAGTGCTGCTCTACTCGTTGCGACATTATCTGTAGACTGTAATACGCTGCAATCTATTCCATCACATTCTTGACTCTTTGGCCTGTTTTGAGGTTGTGCATTCTATGACCGATGTGGAAGTGCGTGCTGCTGAGCGCTGCTTGTGCATTCTATGGTGGAATTGCGTGCTGCTAAGCACTGACATGAAAGTACCTCACCTCAGCGATGATGATGCCAATCCCGATCACCGTACTCGGCACCACCACTACGGCACACCACTTTAAAAACTCTCTCGCCCTCACACTGATTCCACCCTGTTTCAGGCCTCCCAACCAAAGCAGTCCGGCCAGGCTTGCTGCAAACGTTCCGCCCAGCGCACCGACATTCGAGCCAAACGCAATCGAATACTGCGCCACCTTCATGATGAGCTCTTGGTCTCTCTGCGACAGAGCGGCGATTTTGGCGGCAAAATAAGGCGAACGGACCGACTTGGTGAGCAGGATGGTGGCGCCGATATTGGTGCCTCCGATGTTGCACAGGATGATACCGAGAAAGCTGATGAAGAAGGCGGTAGGTACGTAGCCAGAGGAGCATACGCGACCCAGGCCAGACGAGAGGATGTTGATGAAGCCGACGTGGGCGAGCGCTTGGACGAGGATGAACATGGAAAAGGCAAAGGGTAGGAGGGGGAAGGGTAGACGCGAGAGGACGATGGAGACGGTAGGGAAGATGGTGACCAGTCGACGGTGGAACGCCACGAGTCGGCGGAGTGGGTTGCCGCTCGAGGTGTTCGCGAGTGGTTCGGAAGACGATCGACCACCCTCACCACGAGCCTTGCCATCTGCGGACGCCCCAACAGTCTCCAGCTCAATCTCCTCCACCTCTCTCACCGCCGCCTTCGACCTCGCGACCTGCTGCCCATCCACCGCCCCCTCGCCGACCTCTGCCGGCTTAGCCTTCTCCATGCGCAACTTTCTCCACCTCAACCAGTCGGCCACGCCATCTCGCACAAAGCACAACACCGCTCCCGGTACCGCAATCTCAAACACTTTGACACCGCCAATTACCGACGTCCCAACCAGCGTCGCTAGCGTAGCAGCCATGACGATGCTTCCGAAGATGGCGCCCGTCTTGTCGACGAGGGCCGCGCGTGGATCGACGTCCGGGCGGATGATGGTTTCGGGAATGTAGATAAGCGGTTGGGTGCGTTTCTTGTGCGTCTTGGAGGTGATGGGGGCGGTGGAAGCTGTTTCCGAGGCCGGAGTTGTGCCGCCGGCTCCGTTCGCATCGCTGTCGGTAGGATGGCCAACGGAAGCACTAGATCGCTGTCGGATCTGACCACTTTGAAGTCTACTGCCGATGCCAGGAACGCTCTCTACGAACTTTCGAAGCGTCGATTTGCCTTGCATGTCTTCCTCATCTGCGTCCTTGGCCATCTTACCCTCGTCCCTGTTCCTGAAGTACACCAACATAGCTATCAACCCCCCGACAGCAGAACCGAACGCAGGCAACACCATGTACGCAGTATATGTGATAAAATTGACGTCGAACCCCGTAGCGATCACGAGGTTGGTAGGGTTCGAGCTGACCAGTACCGCCGATGAGATGTTTGCCGCCACAAACTCGGCCCAAATCCACGCATCCGGTGGACTGATTCCAGCAACACGAGTAAAGTAGATCAAGAAAGCGGTACCCGATAGAATGACTGGATCGTTGCCGACGAGGACTCCAGCGGACCAGAAGAAGAAGTACAGAAGCAAGTACAGCGTCTTGCCTTTTGCCTCACGTCCCTGTCTTCCTGCTTTGAGGCAGATCAAGAACGCTAGGAAACGAAGCAATCCCGTGGCGTCGAGGCTGATAGCTATGTAAGCAAGTGAAATAAAGAGCGCAAGAACATCGTACGGTTCAATGCCGTCTTCTCCCACGATGCCTTGCTTAACCTGTTCTCCACCGATGGTTGTGGTTGCGAGCAACACCAACACACCAATGACGGGAGCTGAGACGTGGTCGATGGTCAGATGCATGGGAGCTTGTTCATCGTTGTGCGCGTTAAGCTCGCGTTCGACTGCATCTTGATCTTGCTGTTCTGCGTCGGGCGGTCCCGCAAGCGTAAGCCAAAGTGTGCGAGTAGTGCGACGGATGAAGCTGGCGATGGGCCCGGGGATTGGGATGCGTAGAGGGTGAATAACGATGAGCGAGACGACGGCAAAGACGATGATAGCAAAGACGCCAAAGCCGTTGAGCGAGGTGCGGGTTGTGTCGACTGTCACTTGGCCTGCTTCGGAACGCTGTGCGAGGAGTATTGGGTCGATCATTTTGATCAGACTCAGTCCCTTGTGTCAGAGCTGATCGTGGGAAAGAGGAAAGGATCAAGCAGACATGCAAAGAGACTGAGATGGGAGATTTCCAAGGAAGGTCTCAACGTTTGAGCGTGCCACGTGCGGTTGGAAAAGTGACCGGCGGTTGAGTTTAAAGTTTTTGCGTTGATGGCTGTGCTCGAGATGTCTAGATGTCTCAAGGGTCGGTGTACATTTGACCGACCAACAGTGGTGGAGGATTGATGAGAGCTTCTCTCGCAACGATCACCGACATCGGTCCGGTTGCCGTCGAGCAAACAATGATGCTATCACAGGCAGCATTCGCCTTTGCTATCGGCACTGGCGCTCGGCATTCTGCAGTACAACCCCTTTCGCCATGCAGGCTCTGCTCACCCGCACTGGACCAGGTGCGATGTGCATCGTCGAAACGAGGAGGCTCGTCAAGTCGATACATGCAACGACAGAAGACTGACGTGTACGTCAAGCAACGCTCTCGTCCCTCTAGCCCAAAGAAGCAGGGCGCTGTCGACGATGAGGACCTCTCAGCAACCTCGGGCGGATACGTAGCACGCTCCGCATTCAAGCTGTTACAGCTGGATGATCGGTACAGGTTCTTGCGACCTGGACGGGTGATTGTGGATCTAGGGGCAGCACCGGGTGGATGGAGTCAGGCCATTGTGGAGCGTACTCGTGGCAGCAGAGGGACGGGGAAAGAAGGTCAGAAGAGAACGGGCACGCCAGTCTTTGCGTTAGACCTCTTGCCCGTAGCGGATATTGAGGGCGTGACTTCGATCCAAGGCGACTTTCTGGATATCGCGACGCAAGACAAGCTCAGAGGGATGGTTGCGCATGCAGCCTCGGTTAGCGAGAGTGGACCTGCTGGTCCTATCAACGGAGGGGGCTTTGTTGATGTCGTAGTTAGCGATATGATGGGTGAGTGGCTATTACGAGCGGCAGAATGGCTCGCTTGTCAGTAGTGACGGAGGGCTGACTTCAACATTCTGTGATATGATCGTACAGCAAACACAACGGGCAACCCCATCGTCGACACAGAGGCATCACTGGAACTTTGCCGAGCAGCGACTGTAAGTGTTTCGTTACGCCATTACCTCTCTCGAACAACCCCAGCCACTGATTCATACATCTGCCGATCTCTATCTTGCCTCGCTCTTTCACCAACGCTGCAGAGCTTCGCCATCCGGACACTCAAGCGTGACGATCCCATAACCAGCCAAGAGGAAAGAGGAAAGTCACCCAAGATGCTAGCGTCCAAATCATCTGTGCTGGTGATGAAGTATTTCATGTCGCACGAAGCAGATGTGTTTCGCAAAGAGGTGCTCGAGTCTCATTTCCACTTTGTCAAGGCGGAGAAGATGGATGCCAGCCGCAAAGAGTCTAGAGAACAGTTCTGGATCTGCATCGGATTCAAAGGCCCAGCATAGCAATACGCACGAAAGGCACAAGCAGATCATGCTGTGAGTGTAATGATTGGACTGAGCGAGGTTGTGCAGGTGTGCAAGAGTTTGGGCGTTGGACCCTGCGCCTTTATCAGCAGGCAGAGAAGAGATGCGCGACTCGAAATGGTGTTGGTCTCGGTCTCTCTTGTACGCCTGTCAAAGCTAAGAAAAAAAAGGGGGGCTTCTCTCTCTCTCTCTCTCTCTCTCTCTCTCGATCTCTCTCGATCTCTCTCGACCACCATCCTCACCTCCATCTCTCCCCTTGTTGACCCGGTTATGCGTACCTCATAGCGAGCAGCGCAGCCCTCTTCGCCATCCATCATGTCGTCCATCACACGCCAATCGCCTCCGAGGGCGGGCTCGTACGTTCTCGTGCCATCGTCTGCGCCTCTCGAGGACTCACCAGCGATCCCAGACGATCTCCAGAGACTGTCTGGCTCAAGACCAAGGCTCTTCTTTCTCCTGCCTCTAGTAGCTGCGCTCGACATTGCCGTTACAATCACGCTCGGCATACTTGTCCTGCGGCAGCAGGCAAAGCACGATGAATCCGATAAGAGCCCTTCCAACGATCTATACCCGCAGGATCCCGTCATGATCAGCTCAACGCACCAGACAGCGAAACCACATCTGGATCAGGCGGCATGGGAACGTCGCAAGATTGTCATCTTGGTCGTCGCGTTCTCTATCGCACGTGCATGTGCTTTCGCCATTGTTGGCATCAGCAAACGCATCCGTCAGCTAGGCGTGACTGTTGCCGCTATCAGCATCCTGAGCGCTCTCTTCTACGTCTCGGTTGCTAATCTGCTCTTCCAAGCCAGGTCGAAGCCCGACACCCTCGCGACGGCGCCCTTTTCGTGGACAAGACTCATCAGCCCGGACGAATGGCATTGGCTGGACGCATTTCGCCATTTCGAGCCGACGATGCCCATCCTCGTGGGTGCGCAGATGGCCTTCACGCTGTTTGAATGGATTCTCTACATCTCGATCGTCGGCGTCAAGATCCCACCCGGCGGCAATCGTGCCGAGGCGAAACGATGGGCCAGGAATCTGGCCGACGATCCGTACTTCCAGCGTGGGGTAGACGCGCACAGTCTGTACGCTTCAGAGGACGGACGCGAAGCCGTGCAGGGTGAGGAACAAGAGGCCCAAGAGGACTTTGCGGCGAGCAGTCGTGATGTAGAGGATCCTGACGAGCCGGAAGGTGCTGAGCTGGAACAGGCGCAGGCGCTCCTCTCCTTGTCCGTCTCCAATCTTTCCCCTCGCGGCCAAGCCGACGGCAGCGATCAGCCGTTGCTAGGAGCAAGCCCTTCCACCTCACGTGGGTACGGAAGCACGCTCACGGAGCCAAGAACACCTCAAGGCCCATCGCAGGCACACTCGGCACAACTGCAAGGAAGCGTACGAAGCGCGCGTTCGCCTGCAGCTGCAGCACCGCCATCGGCGCGCGGAATGAGTCGCAGCTCTTCGGCCCGTTCAGATCTATACTTGAGATCACCAGGTGCAGCGGAATTGGGCGCTGCCACTGCTGCTGGACACGGCGATGCGATCGAAGACGATGACGATGGCGATGACGATGACGATGACGACGATGAGCCCGCTGAAGAAGGCGACGAAGAAGCAGAAGGCAGCGATCCGGACGACATTATCGACATCACGCCCAATCGAGCCGTAGCGCGCAAAGAGGCACGTTTGCGACTAGCGCGTGCAGCTTTGCCCGAAAGACGTGCTTCAGGAGGTACACTTTCTACACTCGGTCTCTTTGGCGGCGGCGGTGGAGCTGGTTCGAGTGATGGACTGTCGAACAGGAACGCTGCAAGTGCAAGAGGTCCCAACGTGTTTTCGAATGAAGCAGGCAGCCCACTTGGTCGCAATGCTCGCCAAGATGATGCACCGGCAGCGCTCTTGTCGATCGCAACATCGAGCGACAGAGGCGCCAACACGGCTGCAGATACTTCGGTACAGTCTTCAACGTCAATGACGTTGCCTTCGTCCAGCAGCACACATACGACATCGACTAGAGCGAGCTCGTTGAAGGATCGCAAGTTTAAGTTACCAAAATGGATGAAGCCGAACAGCAAGAATCGGAAAAAGTAGCTGGTGGTCCCGCCCATTCTGAACCTCAGATCTTTTTTACCCCCCCCGGGCACTTGTACTGTCTTGCAGAGCAATCACGAGTGAGTGTGCTTGTTTGAGCTGTGTGCATGAGGAGCGGCTAGCATGCCCCTGAACACGAGGAAAGCAAAGATTTACCTGTGCCGATCTGATCCAGATTTCGTCGGGCTCAGCTCAGCTCAGCTCAGCTCAGCTCAGCTCAGCAGCGGAGGAAACCCTTTCAGTCCGGCTGACTGTCGAGTTTGCGTGACCGCCGATCTGCAATTTTTCCCTTATTTTCGCAGGTTGGCTCGTGCCTTTTGCATCATCAGCTCAGCTCTTCTCGTGTATCTGATCCAACGCTTTCCTTCGACCTTATTCATATAAGTTACTGCATCGACGCATTCTTGTGCTCTTCCATCGAGCAACCGTTCTCCCAAGATATCGCTCCTCACCATCTCCACTTCGCTGCGAGTGCTACGTGCCTCGAGAGCTTTGCCATCCACCATCCGATCCATCTCGAGCATCAGCAAACTGACGTCCTCCACCGCATCTTGCTCTCATCCCATCGTCGCTGCTGCAAGCCGTCTTCAGCAAACTTCCACGCACCTTTCTTCGAGCTTCTCGACCTCGTCCACCGCCAAAATGCCTCCTGTCCCCAAGCCTACTTCGGACCACTATGACATGGTCGTCATCGGTGGTGGCTCCGGTGCCATGGGTGTCTCTCGTCGTGCTGCTGCCTATGGCAAGAAGGTGGTCGTCATTGAAGAAGACGGTCGTCTTGGCGGCACCTGCGTCAACGTCGGATGCGTGCCCAAGAAGCTCATGTGGCACGCTGCCGATATGGCAGAGCATCTCAAGGAGGCTCCCGAGTACGGTTTCGGCGATGTAGTCAACAAGCCCAAGGTTCCCGGCTTTGCATGGAACTACTTTGCCGAGAAGCGCGATGCCTACGTCCGCAGGCTGAACGGTATTTACGACCGCAACCTCGACAAGGATGGTGTCGAGTATCTGTCTGGTCACGGCAAGCTGACGGGCAACAACCAAGTCGAGGTCACGCTGCGTGGCGAAGACGGCTCGTTCAACGCTGGCACCTACAAGGTTACCGGCGATCGTATTGTCATCGCTACGGGTGGACGTCCGATTATCCCCTCGGACGACAAGATTCCAGGCGCTTCGTTGGGCGTCGACTCGGATGGCTTCTTTGCACTTCGCGAACAGCCCAAGCGCGTCGTCGTCGTAGGTGCCGGTTACATTGCCGTCGAGCTCGCTGGTGTCTTCAACACGCTGGGCTCCGAGACGCACCTGCTCATCCGCCGCGATACCTTCCTCCGTCCCTTTGACCCGATCATCTCCGAGACCCTGCAAGACTACATGTCCAAGACCGGACTCAACGTGCACAAGCAGACCAACATCACCAAAGTCGAAGGCACCAAGGGCGGACCCCTGACGATCCACACCGACAAGGGCGATACCATTGAAGCCGATTGCTTGCTCTGGGCCATTGGCCGACGACCGAATACCGACAACCTGGGTCTGGAAAGTGTCGGAGTAGAGCTTGACAAGGGAGGCAACATTGTGGTGGACAAGTATCAGGAGACCAACGTCAAGAACGTGTTTGCCATCGGTGACATTCAGGGCAAAGCGTTGCTGACCCCTGTCGCCATTGCTGCGGGACGCAAGCTCTCCAACCGCCTCTACGGCCACCCTTCGCTCTCGGACGACCACATGGACTACGAAAACATCCCCACCGTCATTTTCTCCCACCCGACCTCGGGCACCGTCGGACTGTCGGAACCGGAAGCCATCGACAGGTTTGGCAAGGACAAGGTCCGTACGCACACGTCCAAGTTCACCTCGATGTACTACGGCATGCTCGAACACAAGGCTCCGTCGGCGTTCAAGATGGTGGTCGGCCCAGGGGACAAGGTGGTCGGACTGCATATTGTTGGTTTGGGAGCCGATGAGATGTTGCAGGGCTTTGCCGTGGCCGTCAAGATGGGCGCTACGGTTAAGGATTTCCAGGAGACGTGTGCGATTCACCCGACCAGTGCCGAAGAGGTTGTCACGATGGTGCCCAGTACCAAGAAGGCGTAGATTCATCGTGTGAATACCAAGACGTACCAGTGCAATTCGTGTGTACGGTCTGCTGCGGTGTGGGCTGGTGTATCTTGTCTGAAGTTTCTTGAGGTTGCTCTTTCCACTCGCGCTATCACACTCCACTAAACCGCATCGACATGATCATTGTCATCACATGCGTTACACGACTACTCGTCTCTATCCACCCTGTCGCCCGTGAGAAACACCCTGGAAAGCGGTCTCCTATTGGCCGTGTTTTTCATCCTCAGGCTCTTTCTGCCGCTGAGCGTTGCGTTGGGATTAGCCGAGAGCGTAGCGTATGCGGCTTGCCTCTGTAGGGTATCTGGGGAGAAACGCGTGCGGCCGATTGTTCCGCCGATCGAGACGCTTTCAGGAGACGGATCGACGTCGATCGGTCTGCTGAGGAATCGCGAGCCAGGTTTGGTCGGAGACGTTGTATCCCTAACCTTTCGTGCAGCGCCAGCACGTAACTCCTTGATCGCTTCGTCCAGCTGCCCTCTACCACGGTAGGATCGTCGACCGAGCTCGGGCTTGTCGGCTTTGATCTTTGCCTCTCCCCCATCCGTATCCGCATCCGCATTGAAACGTGACACAGTAGGCGTAACCTCATCACCCCCTTCCTCCCTCTCTTCCCCCCGCACCGAACCCTTGCCCGCAAGCGGTCCCCGAACCTCCGGCCCAAATACGGGAATCCCAAACCTCCCCACCACCTTGTTCTTCCTCTTCTCCTCCTCCTCCCTCTTTCTCTCCACCTGCAACATCTCCTCCTCCGCCCGCATCAACTGCTGTCCGAAACTGCTCACCAATCCAAAAAACTCTTCCGGCTTGGTCTGGCTCGGATCCTCGCCAAAATAGGTCAAAACCTTGCCCAACTCGGACTGAACGGTACTGCTCGCCAACTGTAACGCTTTCACCTGCGGGTTCGCGGTGCGCACAAAGTCGGCCGTGACGGTCAAAAACGCATCGCTCTGCGACGAGATTCCAATCCGTTGCAGGATGGACATCTCTTCCTTGACAGCTGCGTAGCCAGAGACGAGCGCGGTCACCGACTGCATCACCGAACTCGTCGAGAGTCGAGCCGCCGCTTCGACGTGCGAACAGTCGTCCAAGAAGCCGACCAACGACTTGTCGGTCCTGTTCAACACCTTGACCAAGTAATGCAGCAGACTCGGCACCCCGGCTGACACCTGTGCCGGCTTGGTGTCTTTCAACTTGAGCAAATCACCCAACTGAAACCCTGCAGCTTCCCCGCGGAACGTCGCCGAATTCAACACGTTGCCAATCATCAACACCGTATGCAGCACCGTCTTGAACTTGACACTCCCGTTCACCTCGTCCACCGCATGCTTTAGGATCCTTAGATCCGGCTTCAACTCTTCCAGATCCAACTCAAACTTACGCATGTAGACCATACACGCCAACCTCTCCGACAGCCTCGGAATGCCGAGCATCTCGTGGAAGAATTGATCCGCTTTGCTCAGCCCGCCCATGTCTCCATCGTAGTCGCGCACCAGGCTGAGCTCCTCGGGAGTAGGCAGGCACGACTTGATGCTCTTCAGATGGTCGACCGTGAGCTTGGACTCGTCGCACTGCAGAAGAGCAACGCGCAGCTCGGGGAACGGCACCTTGATCCGCGTCAGCACAATCGAGACGTTTTGCGCCCGCGTCAGGTCGAGCAACGTGGTCGGATTCGGCTTGCGCCCGGTCGGCTTGGTCTCGGGTACGGCAGCTACGGGCTTGGTGCCGATGGCAAACAGCTCGTCGAGACGGTCAATCTCTCCGGACACGTCGACGGATGTCTTGGGCAGGTCGCTCCACACTGTGCTTGTGAGAGAGTGCGCTGGAAGTTTGTTCCAGAACAGGGCTTTGCGCTTCTTCTTGGGAATTGGAGGCAAGACGGGTGGCTTGGGTATCGCTAATGCACCGGGCGCCGGTGGTGGTGGAGCCAAGCCGGCAGCAGGAACTGGTGGCGGTGGAGGCGGCGGTGGCACTCCGCCCGCGATACCGGGAGGAGGCGGTGGTGGCGGAGGTGGTGGGCCCGCCCCAAACGATCCTGCAGGTGCGCCCGACTGGGAGGGCGGCGGCGGGGGAGGAGGCGGCGGTGGACCTCCTGAACCTCCCAGTCCTGCTTCCGTTGGCGCTCCTACACCAGGAGGCGGCGGTGGCGGAGGAGGAGGAGGAGGAGGAGGAGGAGGAGGAGCACCTCCCTCAGTCGAAATGGGCATACCCCCAGTCGCAGCAGGCGGTGGTGGTGGCGGCGGAGGAGGAGGTGTAGGAGGAGCACCAGATCCACCAGTCCCTTGCGAAGGAGGCAATGGCGCGGACCTCATAGCACCACCTGTACTTGGCAACGCAGGCGCACCAGGCGGCCTGGGCGCTTGACGATGTACCGGCGCAGCTCCACCCGCCCCCGCACTCGTCGACCCCGGTTGAATTTGAAGCTGAAGCAGCAGCGCCTGCAGTTTCGCCATCTCGCTCTTGAGCTTTGCAATCTGCTTGTCCTTCTCGTTGAGCTGGCTTTGCAATGCCTCGGTCTGCTCCGTCGACCGAGCAGCTTCCATCGACCTGAGCGCTTTCTCCTGCAGCTTGGCCAGATCAGAACGCAGCTCCGAAATCTCGGTGTCCTTCTTGCTGAGCGCCTCAATCGTACGGCGCGCCATCATGTCGGCCTCCATTTCGGAGTTGGCTGCAGACGTTGCGTCCTTCGCTGCTTCTTGCTCCATCTCCTTTGCTTGGGCTTCTTCCTGAGCTTGGGCGATACCATTCTGGAAACGCCCGTAGACCGTTTCGAGAGCCCGCTTAAGATACTTGATCTCTCGCTCCTTGGCCTCGACATTGGCCTCGGCGCCAGCGAGCTGCTCCTTGTGACGTGCAATCTCGTCCATCAGGTTGGTCCACTGTCGATTGCGCTCCAAGCGGTCCTTCTTTGCTCGATCATCTCCGTCTGTGCGCTCGTTCGGGCGTGCAGCAGTAGACAGCCGATCGATCTCTGCCTGCAATTCGATGACCTGCTTTTCTTTCGCGACGAGCCGCTGGATGACACCCGCAAAGCTTTCCTTGTCGCCACGCTTGGGCAGCGTCGATGGCACGCCCGGCGGCGCACTGTCGTCATCGGACGAGTCTTTGCGAAGGGCGGCGGCACCTGGCAAACTTCGTAGCGTGAGCACCTCGGCCGTCTGCTCGTTGAGCTTGTTGCTGAGCTTTGCCTTGTCGTCGCTGAGCTCTTCGACTTTGGCGCGTAGACCTTCGAGCTCCTCGATAAAGCTGCTCGGGACGGTGCTCGTATCGCTCATCCTGTTGGCCTTGATCATGGCTTGCTTTCCGACCAGGTGCTGAATGTTGGCAAGGTACGAGCGCATGAAGCTCCTCCAGCCTTCGTCAAAGTCGGCAACATTGACGGATTGCTCCAGGTACTTTTCAATGACAAAAAGCAGGTCGGTCTTGAATTGATGATCAATGTCGCGGTCGAGGATGCTTGACGTGTGACGCAGAATCGAGATCATGATCGGATAGAGATCCTCGTGTGCGTCCTGAGATCTGCGAAGGATTTCGCCAGCCTCGCCCAGGTCCGACATGGCATCATGACTGCGCTCGCGGTCCGGCAAATGCAGAGCGCGGTCGTGCAGCTCGTCTTGGTCGTCCTGTTTCTCCTCGAGATAGACCTGAATTTGTGTCGCCAAGCCTTCTGGAGGATCGACGTAGCGCAGCGACACGAGAACCTCGTTCAGGCCACGGCGAGCAAACTCGTCACGGAGCGCAACCCTCTCTTCAAGATCCTCTGGACTGTTGGTGATGGCATTGACCAAGACCATGGCCGCCGCTCTGTACTCCCATTCGACTGCTTCGCTCGCTTCGACGTCTTCCAGATCCGCGTCATCAAGCAGATGACTCGAAGAATCGGGACTGAGATCTTCGACCAAGAATGCAAAACGGAAGCGCTCACCCGATACAACCTTGAGCTCCGAAAGCGCGCCGCAGACTAGACGATGGCCATCCTCGAGCGACAAGACGCATAACGCGGCAAGCACGTCGGCTACCTGGAGTCGCAGCTTGTACGAGGGAGACCGAAGGGCAAAGGCAATGTAGTTGACCAGATTGGGCTGTCCCAAGACCTTTTCGAAACCAAGCTCGATGTTCATGAGCGTGCGCAGACACTTGATGGCCTCGAGCAGGATGGCATCCGACATGTCTTTGCGCTCGGCTTGCCTCGATCGGTTGGTGTTGAGTGCGCCGATGATGCCGTCTGTCTCTTGCTGCATGATGCCTTCCAAAGCTCCCAACCCATCGCAGTGGAGGAAGCTGTCGATCCACGACAGTTTCGCGCTGCTCAGCGTCACACGGAGCGAGAGCAGATGTTTGAATAGATCCTTGCGGCTCAACTTGCCATCCTTGAGTTTGGTGACATGGCTCATCGCTGCGTTCTTTTCGTCGCCCGAGCCTTGATCGTGATGTCCGCCGCTGACGGCGATGACGCTGCCTCCACCCCACCAGCTGCTCCACAAGCTCGCAGTCACGCCGGCGCTGCTGCCGGTGTGGTGTGCCCGGATGGTGTTGGAGTGATCGCCGTTGCTTTGCACCTTGGAGTCCATGGAACCGAGCGAGCCTGTCTCGGATAGCATTGTAGTAGGCCGGGTGCTTGCACTGCCATGACTCGATGCATCGCCAGACATGCTGACTCTGGGACTTGCTTCCCCGTCGTTGTCCTTGGCTGAGCCTGTGCCAGAGCCGTGCGTGTCGTGGTTGGCCCACGTTGCAATGCTGGAGATGCTGAAGCGATTGGACCAACTGGTGGGAATGATGGAACTGCGAGCCATGGTTTCCGAGCTGGAATTGAGCGTTGGCGATACCGGCTTGTCGGCATGCCGCGACTTGGAGGGTGTTGCTGTCTTGGCCGACTCATTCTGGCTGATGAGGAACCGCTTTCGATCGTCTGGCAGAGCCAACATGGCCGTGCGACTTGTACCTTTGATGCCTAGATCCTGCATGAGCTTTTCGAATCTGGCTGCGAGCTCGTCTGGGCTGTTGAGATCGTCTGGCGCCGGTGAAAGCTGGTGGAGAGAGGTAATGGAAGGCGAGCGCGACACTTGACTGGCGGCATCACTCTCGAGCTCGAGTGGACCGCTGACGCTAAAGGTCTTTCCGCTCCGACCCACGGTCCCCGGCACTCGACGGGCGTCTGTATTCGTTGGAGTCTGGGGCATATCAGCAGCATTGTGCCCCACGCTCGGCGATGTTGGGGAAGACGGCTCACCGTTGCTTCCAATCCAGCCTTCAAACATGCGACTGAGTCGGGCGGTAGCCGATGGCGGTTGATGGCGGCGGCCCTTGGGAATGTGGACGGTTTCTTCGCCGGCCGCCTCACCCGAAGTTTCCTGGATTGTCTGGCCTGATGGCCCTGCATGAGCAGGCAACGAAGCAAGAGGTTGGGCAGGTGTCGGTGGCTTGCTACCTTTGAGTGTCCCTCCCGCCTCGTCTTCATCGTCCTCGCCAGACAAGCGCTCCGAAGTGAGTTCCATTGAAAGAGCGTCGAGATCGGCGTCGCCCGTCGAGGATGGAGCGGTCTTTGGAGCGGGCGAGAAGGCCGACGGGAGAAGGGCAGCGGTGGCCTTGCTTACGCTCGCGGAGCCCCAGAGCCCAAGCATGCCCGCCTTGACACCGGTCTGCTTGGTCGGAGAAGCAGAGCGAGCAGGATGATGGCCGTGCTCTGCCGCTGCGAGGGGCGCGGGTGTGACTCCGCTCGATCCCTGCCTGCGCGCATGCTTGGAGAATCCTTGTGCCACCGTGCCGAGCTTGGAGAGCCAGCTTGCGCTGATGGTAAACATGAGACCGGGGTCGGCGGTATCTATGCTGCGCAACAGTTGTGGCAGGGATGCAGCGTCGGGCAATGGGGCAGGTGGCGGCATGGGTGCTGGCGCCGACGATGGTGTGGATGGGAGTGGTGCCAAGGCGTACACAACACGAGCCGACTTGCTGCCCTGAAGAACGACTCTGCGAATTCCAAACTCTTCGCAGACGGCCTCGACAGCCTCTATGACGGTAGAGCCGATGCCAGTAGCGCCGGGCGTTGTCGCGTCGGCAGGAAGGAAGAGGACCCGTTGATCCCAACCATCATATATCTCTGGGACGTGGCCAAAGCGAAGCCGAACTCTCAAGCCAGGGGCACCGCAGACGAGCCGAAGGCGTGGCGTGTGTAGATGGGAAGATAAGAGAAAGTCGGAGAAGGCTGTTGGCGAAGACAAATCGGCTACTGGATGTGATTCGGCGCTCTGCCCTGTTTCTGCTCCAGCGTTTGCAAGGCTGCGAAGGAAGCCGAACAGCCCGGCTTGCAAAGGAATCAAACCATCGCCGATGGCTTTGAGTTGCTGCTCTTTCCATTCGTAGTTGGGTTCGGTCACCTGGACAGCCTGGATACCCCAGAGTTGTCCGTCATGGTCTATGAGCCACTTCTCTGAGCTCTCAAAGTCGTTCGAGGTTGCCGATGTCCACGGCTGGAAGTAGGATCCGAATGCGGCTGTGAGATGCTTGGCGTTGGTGAGGTCTGTGAGGAGAGCGACGATCAGATCCTGTATCGAAGTGGAGGCAGTTGAAGGGACGGATGCAGACAGGATAGCAGCGTTGCCCGGCAAAAGGACCTGAAGCAGCTCGCGCCCTGCCATTGTGTGTGGTGGATACTGCGCCGTGGTGATTGCGGCCGTACAGAAACGATGATGCTGTCGGCTGGGATCAAGATAGAGGTGTGCTTGTGCTGTGCGATCCGGTCTGCTGCGCTGGAGAGGCCTGTTTTACGAAATGTGCGGGTACATGGTCATCAGAACGAAACCGTGACTATGGGTATAGGTGGATGTGTACAAGTCGAGCAATGGACCGCGTAACGAATGAAGTGGCGGGTCCGCGTAGGTGACGGAATTGCAGATCAGAAAATGAAGGTGTGGATTGTACACGCCTACTGGATCTCCAAGACCGGCTGATTCCGAAATCGCCTGCTGTAAAGCGTGGTGGCGGTGGTGGTGATGAAGCGAGGGACGAGTCAAGACGATGATGGTGTTGGGAGGTGAAAACTGTTCGGACGCAAAGCAAAGCCAACACTCGGTCAAGTGAAACACGCACCCTCTCTGTGGAAGCTGTGACTAAAAATTGTATTTGGCACGACCAACACTCTGCTTTCTTCCCTTCTTTCTCTCTCGGGCTCCCTCCGAAGGTTGGTGATGCCGCCCCGAAATGTCGCTCTGTTCACACTTTCTTGCTCATGACCAAGCTACAGTAAAATTGGAGTTAGGTGTGATTGCAAGCGTTGATGTTCAACTGCAGGTATGAGGAACAAACACCCATCCTCCTTATGAATTTCAGCCGAAAGTGTTGATCTTTTTGGCGTCACAATCTCCGGTAGCACACAGTATACACTGATAGCATCCCTGACAAGCTTGCTTGCTTCTGCTTTCGCCGGAACAGCTTTCACACAGCGGCACATTTGCTCGCCTACGCTCTGAGTCTGCATCAATCTCGTTCGATCATCCAGGAGCTCTCGCTTACGGATACAAGAGGGGCAAGAGGGTGTGGCCTTGTGTTTGTCGCTCAAACCTCCACACACACACTCTCTCTCTCTATCTCTCGGGGTGTTGCTTCCTTTTCTGGCAGCAGAGGGAAAAGGGTCTTAATGTAGCCCCTGTCTCGCGTTGCCGCACAAGAACACGCGTAGAGCACATTTTCTCGTGCGAAATGAATCAACCAACTGCATCACGTGAAGCTTGGCTCTTTCCAGAAGAAATGTCGGGCAATTCTCACTTTTTGCGCAGCTGTGCGGATCTCTGCTCGTCAATCCCGTCGCAGTCTTCCATTCAACTCGATCTTGACCAACCGTTCTTCGCATCCGCACCTCGACTGCCATCTTGTACAGCTGCCAAGGACAGACACCTCGACATGCCACGAAGGATCCCATCCCAAGTGCCTCAGACCGTCTCGAGGTTGCTCGAATCTGGCTTTCTCAAGCAGCCTCCGGCGTGGTTCGATGCCGTCACCAACCATCCTCCGGTCACGGTGCCGGCTCGTCATCCCGTCCAACGTCCAGACGAAGACCTTCCTACTCGCTTGCGTGCATCTCGACAGACCGCACCAGCGAAAGTTGGCTCGTCTTCCAAAACGGCCGCTGCCACGCAAACCCACGGCCGCGATGCTACCAACTCGAAGAAGAAATCTCGAACCTTGACCCCCAAGCTTACGCCGAAGCCGATTGTGTACGACCAAGACAGGATTCGACAGCAATTCTTCCGTGATCACCCGTGGGAAGCCTACCGCCCTCGAACGCTCGTCGAGATGGGCGAGCAAGTGGGTAGCGACACCAGAGTGCACGGTGATCCCAAGCGACTTCGATCGTACGGCCGCAATCCGAGCGTCGAGGACTTTGTTGCCTGCACCCTGGCTGCACACCGCCAAGGTGGACTGTCCTTGTCGCAAGCATACCACAACACGCTTTCGTCGTACCACGGCCTCAAGGCCGAGCACGAGCATGCTACCCGCTACGCAATCCTCGAAGCAAAGCACTACGGAGCCGATCTTAGCAAGACCGAGACGCAGCGAGGATTCGAGAAGGAGGACAAGGCACTCGAGACCTGGGCTGCATGGGCGGCCGGAAGCATGGCTGGCGATGCCGCGAGTGGTGCGGATACCCAACAGCAGTCCAAGGCGGTGAGAGTCAAGCGTATCGATGATACGTTTACATCGGGCAATGCGTACATCGAAGCAGCCAAGGCGTTCAGGGAAGGTAAGGTGAGCTCCGAGCGTCTAGGCAGTCTAGCTCAGCCTACAACAAGCCAGCCCTCAACATCGGTTGCAAGTCCGGAGAGCAGTAATGTGGATGCAGGAGCAGCAGACGACTTCCTCGGCCTTGTCCAGTCTGCCATGCGACCAACAGAAGCTCCCCCCGGCCAGTCTACTTCCACGCCTGCGAGCAACTAGATGGACATACGACGCAGCAGCCTTGTCCACGCTTGGTTCCTGGATCTCGTCTGCAATCTCCAGCATCCTCTGCGCTACCACAATAACACGCATCTCACTGTTTTCCCTCTAATCCAGTGACGTCTGTGACATTATCGCCTGCCATCGAGTCCTTCTCTGAGACTGGTCCACATTAGTCGAGAGCGTGAGCTATGGGTCTAATGATTGGCAATGAAATGTGAGAGCGGATCTGAACAACGAATGCGTGCCAGAGACAGAAATAAGAAACGTCGGCTTCGGATCAGAAATTGGCCCTTGAAAAAAGATGGCTTCAAAAATGGGCATGGAAAAGGGAGAAAAAAAAGAGTTAACTGCAGCACCTAGGATTCCCGCGTGGTCCCCCACCGCAGTACTGACTAGGCGATATCTTGCTTAACTTCGCAGATCGGACGGGATGCGGTGCTTTCAAGATTCTATGGCCGCAGATGGAGGGGGAGAGACTGACAAGCAAATATGTAGCTTTACAACTGTGAGAGGAAAGCGACGCCTGACACTGCGAAAGTGTAGACATCCAACGAAGCTTGCATTGTCAGCGTAGACTGAGCATGATGATGATCTATGATGATCTATCATCCATTCCAGAAAGGCATCGACGTTTTGATTTTGATGACGTCGCTGATCAGCGCAGCACGGCAACCCAGGAAGCATGAAGGCACGATGTTGATGGTAGCACGTCACGCGAGCAGAGTGACAGCTCACGTTTGACGGATCTGAAAGAGGCACAAGGTGCTCGCTGCAGTAGGACGAGGCTCGTTCCCCCCTTTTCGAGAGGGTACAGCAGATCGCTTCCGACACCCCTGTCCTGAGCTGCTAACTGTTTTACAGTAGAATCGAACGACGCTGAAGCCGGTGCTCAGACGACCATCTTCTCCAGCCCTTGTCGACCAACGCAACCGCGAAACGGTTGGAAAGAGATGGCTCGATGCTGATTCGAGAGCACAGATGGAAGCAGAATTCTTTCACTGTACTTGGCACAGCAGGTGCGGGATTCCGTCGGGCTCGGCGAGACCGGAAAACTCTCCCCCCCTCTCTCCTGAAGCCGTGTTGGTTTCAGATTTGTGACTTTTTCTTCTCTGCTAGACATAGCCACGAGAAGCCTCTCGTTATTCTTCGCTCCCTTCAACGCATTTATGCCAAGCTTTGGGCACGACGAGATCTGAAACGCAGGCTCACCACCTCGGCTGTCGCCTCTTACCGTCGTTTCGCCTCAAGCTGATCGACATGCGCCATGTTGATGTTGTTGGCGATCATCTTACCGCACATCTGCTGGTCGGTGTCTTGTTCCTTCCTTCCTTCCTTCGCCTGCGCTTGCGATTTCCCCCTCTCGGCGAATATTCATTTGCTGGGCCAAAGTGGCAGTCGATCGAGGCGACCTTTGCAGTCGGTCAGCCAGAAAACGCGTCACATAACTAGCTGCGCCACCATGCAGCTCTCATGCACAGCCGTTTTTGCCAGCATAGCACTCCAACCTCGAGTTTCCCTCCTCGTGCTTCTGCTGCAGCTCAAAGAAGGCTTGGCGCAGACTCATGCCTGTCTGCGTGTTTGACCTTTGTCCAGCTCGATCAAGCTGAGCCTCGGGCGATTCGCCTTCGAAAACTGCTGCCCCATGCCTGCGGTACTTCGACGACGACATGCCCGAAGCGAATGTCTTGGCACTTGCAAAAAAAATGAGCTCCTGCAGACGTTAACTTATATTGATGAGGACCTCTCTGGCTCGCCCCTCGTGCTTGCCTGCAAAAACAAGCGGTTGCAAAAAGGCCTCCTTGACTTCAAGTCAAGACGAGAGAGTGTTGTGTTGTTGCTCTCAACCCCGAATTCGGGGCATCCGAAGCGTGAGGCAAGGCAGAGCGACTGCCTGCGGATCAGCCGACGCGATGCCACAACGTCTGCATTGCAGTAGTGTAGCATCAGCAACATCAGTGGGCGAAGTCGACCTCTCTATGTCGCCCACCGACGGACCCGCTCATGAATCAAGTGAGGTGTCCATCAAAGGGGTTCCGGCGTCTTTAGCTTGAGATTCTGTCGCCACGCACTCCTCCGTCTCCGCTTGGCTGCTTGGCGTATGTTGCATGCGTGCGTGTCTGTCTGTCTCTCTGCGTCTGTGTGTGTCTCTGAAAGGAGTCAAACCCCCTTTTTGTCGGTCTTGCCGCTCTCTCTCTTCCTTGTTCTCTTCATCCATCATCCATCATCCATCATTCATCCTTCATCCCTCCCACCTTCCTCTTCCCTGCCTTGTCTTACAGCGCCTCTTCGTCAGGCAGCTGCCCTACACAGTCTTTACTGCTTCCCCTCCTTTTCAGTGATATAGACATCGCGGCTTGATCCCATCTCGCCGCTCCCGTCTCTGTTCGTCTTTTTTTGGATTGTCCTTCTTCACCACCGCCACCACTAGACTCTGATCGACCATGCGTCTCTCTACTTTCACCATCGGAGCCATGGCCCTGGCCGCTCCCCTCGTCTCCGCTTCGGGTCGCCACGAGCGAGGCCTCGTCCACCCCTCTGAACATCGCGCTGGGCACCTTTTCCAGAAGCGCGGCGACGAGCACCACCACAGCCTCACCAAGCGTCAGCTCTCCACCACGTCCAAGAACGGCATGCCTTACCCCCCTGCCGGTTCCGATCCTCCTCCTGCCAGCTCGCTGCCCAAGGCTTGGATCGACCGCTACAACGCCAAGAAGGCCGAGGGTAAGATTCCCAACATCCCTCGATCCATCACTGACCCCGACACGCGTGCCACCGTCTACCCTTCCGGCACCGACATGACCAACGTCTGCTCCTGGACCGTTCAAAAGTGCGACACGGGTGATATCTGGCTGGCTCCGGACAACTACGTCGCCATCACGTTTGACGATGGTCCTACTCCCCAGTCTTCCGAACTCATCAGCTACCTTCAAGATCAGAAGACCAGTGCGACCCACTTCCTCATCGGCAGTGCCATCGTCTGGAACCCTACCGCCATGGACGAGTATGTCAAGGCCGATCCTCCCATGCACCTCGGTGTCCACACTTGGTCCCACACCCTCCAGACGGGTAAGACCGACCTCGAGATCCTCGGCGACCTCGGCTGGACCATGCAGATCATCTACGATCTGACCGGATCCGTTCCCATGTACTGGCGTCCTCCTGAGGGCGATGTGGACGCCCGTGTCCGTGCTATCGCCACCGAAGTGCTTGGTCTGCAGACGGTCATGTGGAACAAGGACGCTGACGATTGGTGTCTGCGTCAGGGAACCGGTACCGCGCAGCTGCAGACCTGCACCACCGGTATCGGCGCTACCAAGGCGAGCGTCATCAAAGAAATGACCAGCTGGGCCGACAGCACCAACCGCACCGGATTCATCTCGCTCGAACACGAGACTACCGATCAGGCCATCGACTCGTTCAAGGCCTACCACCGTGCGCTCAAGCGCAACAACTGGCACGTCGGCGCCGTACCCGAACTGCAGGGCTTGCCGTACTACCAGAACCAGTGGAACCTCACCTCGAAAAAGGAGAGCGTCGACAGCATCCTGCCTACGCGTCAGCCCATCAACGTTGTCCACTCGGATGCTCCCCGTGGCAGCTCCAGGGCTCCGGATACCAGTGCGTTTGCCAACCTGGATGGCAGTGGCGCCGGTGCCAAAGCCAGCAAGGCGGCGGATGCGGCTGTGGCCAGTTCGAGCTCTGCCGGTGCGGCTGGTCAGACTGGGTCGGGCTCGAGCAGCTCGAGTGCTTCCAAATCCGGTAGCTCGGGCAGCAGCAGCACGGCTAGCAAGGGTCAGTCGTCCACTTCGGGAGCTACAGGCCGGTTCGCCGGAGCTTCGACGGTCGGTCTTGGCGCCGTTGCTGCTGTGTTTGTCATGATGCTGTGATCTGCCACCATCGATAGATTTCACGCTTCTGCCATTCAAGCCGTTCTGTTCTGTTCGGTCCTGTTTTCTTTTTCTTCTGGTTTTGATCTTCAATCCTCTACCTCTCATCGCTCCTTTTTTTTTTTTTTTTTTGCTCGCTCTGCTTTGCACATACTTGCGTCTTCCAATTAAAGAGTGGATATCTCCTCTCCGTCCGGCCTCTCGTCAAGAAAGGGGGGGAAATGGATTCGAGGAGGTAGACCCTTATCTTTCGACTGCGATTGTGACTGCCCAAGAAATGAGGCTTCCGAGCTCGGACGATTAAAGTTGAATCCGGCTGAGGTAGAACTTGCTCGACATGAGGTTTGATCAGGCTGTCGGTTTGCGTGAGTGAAGAGACGTCAAGCAGAAGCAGAAAAAGGTCTTGATTGATGAACGAAGGTACAATTACAAAATGCTGGGAAAAACAAAGAATTCGACGGTGTAAATGTGCTCAAAAGTGGCGATGAATCAGAAATCAATAGTCGGTCTAGCCTTGTACTTGCGAGTCGCCCTCGACGGCAGGGTATGCATCATGTGATTGCCATGCAACTCGAAGCGCAAATGTCCTGGATCAGACTCGGTCGATGCCAGGGGAACCTTGATCGCAAACACAGCGTTCTTCTTGGGTATAATACGGGTGGCATTGCCTTTCGACTTTTGCGACGCTCCAGTGGCGGATGGAATGGCGACAATGATCGTATGCTCGGTCTCTTTCACCACAAGCCCGTGCTGAGAGACCAACGAAGGGTTGGCCGCCCGAATCACCTCGATGTCGGCTCCGCACAGATCGGCCTTGATCAGCGATGCCTGGATAGCACTGACGGTGCCCGATGACATCTGTGCCAGGTTCTTGGGGTCAAACTGCGGATTGGGTACGAGTTGTCCCCTGCCGTTCATTGCGACAATGTTGAGCAGCTGCTGGATGTACGAACGCCACATGTCGTGCAATGGCTTGACAAGATCGTAGCTGATGTCGGCGTCTACCTGCTCCAAGCCCATACGTTTGCGTTGAGAACGGCTGAGTGATTTTGAGGCGGATTTGTCGATCTTTTTCGCCTGGTTCGTCCGACGACGAGGTGCGGATTGCAATCGCTTGAGCTTTTTGGTCGCATCCGAGAGGAGTCGCTGTTTGCTTTGAACGAGCTGTTTGGCTGCAGTGTCGTCGCTGTCGGCCTTTAGCTGGGATGAAGACGGCTGTGAGGCCCCTTGCTCTGCTCGAATGGCTGCAGTGGCCGACCGTCCAGCAGCGATCCGAAGCCTCTTGAGCTCCGACAATTCGCTCTTGACCCTTTTCTTGCGCTTGACGAGCTTGCGCTCAGCTCGAATGCGAGCGTCCTCGTCGTTGCCGCCTGTCTTGGGTCGGGCTCGATCAAGGTTGGTAATCTGAATGCGACGATCTTGCAGACGCTCGCGGTAGTATTGTAAGACCTGCGAATCCGAGACCCTGTCCACGTCGAGCGCTGCACGCAAGAGCTGATGCGCTGCGCTGTGGGAGCCAGAACCGGAGCCGGAACCAGAACCGCAGCCGCGGCCGCTTGCCTCCATCAAGCCACCGTTCATACTATGCGTGAGGTGCTGATGCCTTCATCGATGAGCTTCGATCGATGATGGTAGTGATGTAGAAAATTCATCCAGAAGATGAGTTTGGTGGAGCAAGAAATCCAGAAAAAGTCATCGCGACCCGATCTGACTCGAGCCGAGATCCATGGTTCTTATTTTTGAATTCCACTGTTAGGCCTTGTGCCTAATTATCATTTGCTCTGTTTCGCCGAGCGGAGTTTTTCGAATCGACAGCAAAGAAACGGCGACTGCAGATGAGGGATCGAGACACTCAATCTTGAAGTCTAGACCGACGGAGCGCCAATTTAATTTTATTTTTACCTTTTTTTAGTGGTCATGCTTCGATATTTTTATCACAGTCTTGATCTGTTTCGTAAGGATTTGTATCTATAGACCGAGTATGACACTGCTTGGTCTGGCGGAATCACCACAACGAGACGTAGAGCCTGCTAGAGCCTGCTTGGTTGTCATTTTGTACATGGGCTGAGAGCCGAAAAGAGAAGTTCAGTTGGGGGTAAAAAAGTCGTGCTTAGAGGCTGTAGCAAGAACAGCGAGAAAACGTGGACTGGGGTGCGGTTGTATACTGTACTGTACAGGCTCACTTTCCCATCCACCTTGTAATCTGCCCAAGGCGATGCGATGCAGTCGGCGCATGGGAATATGATTGATTGCCACGGAAAAAAAACGGGCTTTTCCCCCTGCTCGTTGGTGCGATCCTGGTCATTTGACTCGTTGGACTGTACATCCCCTTGCGCCAAACATGGTATCCATGTGAAATATGGAATGAAAACACCAAAAAAGGACGCCAGGTAGGACGTGATTCCGACAAGTTCGGCTCAAGGGCGGCTCGCGTGCATGAATGGGGAGGGCGCTACTCTTAACCTTAGCATAGTGGGCAGTGAAAAAGGTTTGGTGCGGAAACGGGGTTCGGCCTGTTGTAAGCGAAGCTACGCCCAGGTGACGTTGAAGCGAAGCGGGTCCCGCACACGCGAACCCCTCGAAACCAAGTTACCGCTCTGCTCCTTACCCATTCTTGTGTGAATGGCCATGTTTCCGAGACACGAGGCCGCAAAGAAAAAAAAAGGAGAGAATTCTTCGATACAGTATGATCAGTGCCGACAATGCGACAAATGTCCACACGAATCACCTGTTGGCCGTCACACTGCGAGATAGAGAGAAAGTGGTGCATGATGCCGCTGCACGGGCGGTTCTTAAAAATGCTGATCTTAGGATTCAAAAGAGAGAGAGCAAATGGGTAGCTTTAGTGGCGGAATCTCGACCGCGGAAGTTGGGCTATGCAGGGCATGGTGGAATAGCATCAAGTCACCTATCTGTCTCGTCTTGGTGAGGCCGAAAAGCTTGGCAGTAAAAGAGGGATCATCCCGTAGAACTTTGTCAGCGTTCCGAGCCCTGGCCTTGCAACGTCCGAAAACTTCCCACAGCGCAATGGCAAAGGGTGTCAGCGGTGGGCGGAGCCGCGCTTCTCATGGACTCGAGACTTGACAGCTCCAATGTCCCATTCATTTAGCTGTTCTGTGGTACTGCGCTGTACTCTCCATTTGCCTTGGTCGTCGGAGACGGGAACCCCTGCCCATGGCATCCACGGTGGGACCGGGCTTTGATCTCTTTCACGCATGGACACTTCTTTGTCCCACTGAAAGGATTGAGGTGGTGTACTGTACAGTACAGTACTGTACTCTATGTGCAAGTGGTTGAGCTTGTACCGAACCACACCAGTCGCCATGACGATGAACAGTAGCCTGCTTGCTCATGCAAGCCAAATCCTTCGAGGTTAAACATCGGCAGGGACGGCAAATGCTTGAGTTGTCCAGTTTTGTTTTTCCATCCCATTCCGCCTTTTGCTGTCGGCTAAAGTAGAGGGGTTCACCGGCGTTTTATGAGTATATCCCAATGTCGTTTGTGATTTGTCTTGTCTACCCCCTCGCTTCATCCAGACGCCGACTATCATCCAGAAACAGACGATGACTGTACGAAGTGTCACTCCTTCATCCCTCTCTCGATGCTGTGGATCGCTTTGTCAAGACAGGGTCAGCTGATAACGAAGAAGCCGGCACCTCGGCCACGCCAGAGTCGGGCGCGATTTCTGGACCCTTCTTCTTCGAACTTCTTCCAGGCACGCGGTGCGAATTCGTGGGTCAAGTTAGCGGGTGAGTCGATATTTTTTTCTCTCTTTTTTCCTCATACAAAATCGTTCTCCGAAAGTCCACATGCTCTCTATTGTATCTGCCCCTCACGCCCTTTTTGAGATCCCTCCTTTGTTCAATATATGTATGTAGGTTTCGTATCGAGTATATTTTGCACCCAAAGACATGCACGCCTAGCATCTGCTCTGCATGAAATTTCGGTCCGGACTTACTCCCCCCCGCCTTGAACTGCGTTTTTACGGAAAAACACAGCTGCTTTGCGTAGATGGCCTGCTTTGGTGGCTCTTTGCTGCTGGCGGCGAGAGCGGAAGTGTGGGTGCCGTTGGGCGCCACTTTTCTTTTTTTTCTTTTTTTTTTTGTGAGACCAACTCGCTGGCTCGCCTGCCCAGCCTTGCCTTAAAATTTTGTGTTCCGACAAGTTTTTTTCTTCCTCCTAAGCGACACTCATGACGTGCAGCGGCAACCCACTTGGGATGCTCCTGTTCTGCTCTGACCAAAGCAGAGCCTTCAGCCATGCAACCCGTCGGTTCTTCTCGTGCTCGTGCTCGTGCTCGTGATTACGATACAGAACACCGGTCGGATGAGACTTCCCATGTCGATCCTGCTCTGATGCCCAAAGTCGCTTCTGGCCACGAGCTCATCAGTGCTTTGCCCCTCGGACAAATTGCTTAGGCCCACGATCAGAGGGATCGTCCGTAGTCTGTCTCGCTTTTGCTCCTGCTGTGCGCCTGCCTGTGTGTAGAATTTCTGGTGTCCTTTGAATCGCTCTCCAGATTAGCCTCGACTTTAGGCCCTCGACTTGGCCGTGCCGGTCGAGCTTCTGGTTTCTATGGACCGCAACCTTTAGCGGATTCCGTAGAGGTTTCGGCGAGGCGGCATAGCATCTTGTAATCGAGCAGGGAACGAGTTGTGAAACTTGCACCTTGTTCGGCCAAGAGTTCCGTCCAGGGTGGTGCGCAGGTTCTGGGTGCCACATGTCATGCCCTCGCCTTGTAACGTTCCCATGGATGCTCCTCGGACCTTTGCGTTTGCTCCCTCGAGCTCGACTCAACCGCTACCTTCCTTGATACCACCATCAGGCTTCGGATTTCATCCGACCTCACCCTCTCCTCTTTCCATATCGGTAGCGCATTCTTCTCAGATCTAGTGACCATTCGGACCGGATTTAGCAGGCCCATCGATCCTCCATCATCCACCTTTCCACCCTTGTGATCGGATCGGCAATCCCGTGCCAGAGCGGACTCAGCATCTGCTCGATTCCGACCATCTTCGAACTTCCAGCGTCACCTCACCTCAGTCCAATCCTGAAATCCGTGTGACTTACAATCGGATCCGCCGACAAGGTCGTTCCACTGCACTTGCACTCGAGCACAAGTGCACTCCTTCGGTTAGCTACATCGGCACACGCCTCTTCTTCCCACGATATACAAGGTCGGGGTGACAGACGTTCGCGTTTCCAACGATCGGCTGGAATTCATCGCTGACACAACAGCTCCACTTCAGGCCATCTTCCTGAGCATCTCGAAAGGCCGCCACCGTATCGTACACAGATGCACAGCTAGAGCAGACAGCAGTTCCCCTCTCACGTCTCCTACTCTCTTTCAACAATAGGTCCCGACTTGCAGCGTACGCAAGCTCCGCTGAGCCGTTGCCCTTTTCATAGTAAGTGCTCCTCATTCACTTGGCGACACAAATGCTGCCAGCCCCCTAGGTTCGACGTGCAAAGCCAACGATAGCGATCACGGCAGCGAGCATCGAGCCTCAAGTCATCCAATCTTGACAGCTCTGCTTTCTATTCATACCGTCAGCCGCTGTTGGTTGTCATGGATGCACCATGCACCGCATTGTCCCCAGCAACACCTCTCAGGCCAATAGGGATCGAAAGCCGATTCACGCTCTTGTGCACCCACTACAGCCACACCGTCCACTGACTGCCAAGCAGTTTGTCGGTCGCTGTGGCTGCTCAATTGCTCCATGTCCCTCGCGGGTGGGAGAGCGGGCCCGAGTTCTGACGCCTTGCCCATGTCGCCATGCAAAGCTGCCTTACTGACGTCCCAACTTCCGTTTCATCTGCCTGTCCACTTCATCCTCTCATGCAGCCCGCTACCGGATCGTGGCACTTCTCCCACCCAAGACGCTATTGTTCGGGTCCCTCTCATTCGTCTGCATCCGATCAAAACACACAACTGTTGCAGCATCCATCTCAAGCCTGGTCGGCCTCGCTCGAACTCGACAAGGACTGTCACTGACTTTTGCTCTGGATACAAAAGCATTGGAGCTTGGAAGAGCACGCAGCGCATACTTGGTCAATACGTAGAGTCACAGCTCACCTCAGACACTACAATGTCACGGTCCGAATCCGATGAGCGGGATGCTCAAGCTCCTTCTGCAAGCGGCGGCGCTGCTGTTCCTTCGCAGCAACCGTCAGAGTATCCTTCACAACGTCGTAATCGACCCGAGTACGGTTATGCAGCCGACGAGCCACGCCGATCCTACATGGCGCACGAAGAGCTCAGCGATTCTTATCATCAGCGTGCAGCTTACGACCCATGTTCGCGCGAATCGGATCGATTCCAATACCAAAGGGCAGGCGCATCGAATACTTCTCCTCAGGAGAGGCAGTATCAGCACGAGCTCGAGATGATGAAGGCGCGTGAGGAGCACGAGCGCTCGCATGGCAGCGGACCGCAAGGAGCATCGCGGTCGAGCCGACCCCCTCAGCCGGAACATGCTTACGCCGGTGTACCTGCACCACGCGATGCCGTTGAAGAATTTGAACCTCGACGCACGACCGCAAACGAGCGACCCAACTTGGACGGATTTTCTCACGTCGAGAATGGCAAGCGATACCGACTCGTTGTAGTTCAGCATCCAAGTCGTGCACGAATGTGTGGTTTCGGTGACAAGGATCGACGTCCGCTCAGTCCCACACTGATTGTCAAGCTCGTCATCACGGACGAAGCGACCGGCGAAGAGATCAGCCCGTTGGAAGTCAACACTTCGCTGTTCCTGCTTGCTACGGACCTGTGCCACCCGGACGACCTCATGCTGGCACCGCGGAACATCCTTGTGCATCATCACGCCTCGTCTCTTCCCATCCATCCTATGCAGCATGGTGGCGATCACGGTGTTGGAGGCGGAGCATATCTGGCCGACGACTTTGCGTATCCATCTGGCCCAGGTTCCGGCAACTTTGCAAACGAGGCCGGACGGTCGGACGGCGACTATCGCTCTGCCAGTGGCCTGCGTGCATCTAGTTCGCCCGACGGTCATTTTCGCGGTGGTGCAGCGTCATCATCAGGTTCAGCAATGAACCTGTACGACCGATCTGCGCATGGCGCGTCGGCTTCGTCATCGTTGATGCAATTCGGCGGCGGCGGCGGCGGCGGCGGCAGTTTTGTCCAGCAAGGTCAGGCAGAATCGTACACGAGAAACCTAGTAGGAGCCGCCGTCGCCAGCGCGTCCGTGCTCAAAGACGAGCAGGACAAATGGTGTACGTTCTTTGTCTTCCAAGACATCTCTGTGCGGACCGAAGGCGTCTACCGTATCAAATTGATGTTTGTCAACCTCGAAGTCAGCGGTCGCGTTGGCACAGGCGTAGCAGAAGCTCTGGCAGAGACCTACACCGAACCCTTTACCGTTTACTCTCCCCGACGCTTCCCGGGTATGTTGGATCCTACACCGCTGTCGCGCAAACTTGCCTCTCAGGGTATTAAGATCCCCGTGAGGAACGACAAGAAGAAACAGCGCAGACGGAACGACGACGGTGGGGACGGCGCAGCAGACGGTTTGGGCGAGTGCGACGAGGAAGGTGGTGATGACGATGATGAAGACTAGACTTTTTGGGTTTTGGGAAAAGATCAGAATAGCATGGTACAGTACAGTATACACGAATGGGCAATTGAAAAAGGCTGAGAAAACCAGCCTATGCTTTGTACTATCTATCCTATCTATGCAAGGTTTGGAGTGGAAAGTGCTGGTCTTGAGTTGTCAAGCGGATGATGGTTGGGGACGGAAGCAATGGATTCGTTCTCGATGTTAGAGCCTCCCGTGTGCACAAAAACGAGTCAAAAGTCACGTGGACGGCCCTAACCGGGCCTCGAGGAAAAATGACACAGCTCTTGCGCCCAATTTACCTCTCCCTCGCTCTCTTTTTCTGTCTCTCTGTCACCGCGAGCTTTCGCTTCCGAAATTCTCTCGTCTCTCCAGACCAGGTCGCGCATCGCTTCAAATTTCACCTCCCTTCTCAACGCCATTCAACCGTTTTCCACCAACCAACCCATACACACACACGCACACACACACACTAATCTCACCCCCAACTTAAGCTCCCAACGATGGCATCTCGATTTGCAGTCGGCCTGTTTGGTCGTAGCCTTACCAGCAGCGTTGCCGGTCGTGTTCAGACCGGTGCGGTTCGACGACTGGCGACGGCTGCGGGCGAAAACGAGTTTGTCGCCGAGCGTATGCATCACAAGGAGCATGCTGGAAGTGAGTATTGGTCGTGCACGCGTCGACAAGGAGGATGAGGGTTTAAAGGCAAATGTGGAAGGTGGATCGAGCAGGGTTGGCGGTGTGGATTGGATCGTGGGGGAGCTATCGTGGAGAAGTGTCTTGATGGGGCGGGGGAGGGAGAGGCGCGAGTGGATGCGGGAACGGTACAGACGATAATCTCGTAAACGGATCACGGAGGACTGAAAGACGACTGGGCGACATCAACCCCATCGCATTGCGCAAAATCCAAACCATCGCCAACAACCTTTCGCTCGCTTTGACTAACCTTGCCCCTTTCCCCCTCCCTCCTCCCTCCTCCCTCCTCTATCCCTTTCCCCGAACAGAGTCCGCCGACTTGTGGCGCAAAGTCTCGCTCTACGTCTGCATTCCTGGCTGTAAGTCTCTCCTCCTCCACCTCCCCATTCCTTCCCCTCTTCTTTTCACTCACCTTGTCCTCTTTCGTCAACAGCAATCGTTCTCGGCGTGTACATCTATGGCATTGAAAAACACCACTACGACCACATGGTCCACGAGTACCACGAAAACGACAACAACCCTCCCGAACGTACATTCTACGAGTACAACAACATCCGCAGAAAGGCCTTCCCCTGGGGAGACGGTAGCAAGAGCTTCTTCCACAACGATATGATCAACTACAGCGTTTCCCCCTAACCACCACTACTGACGCACTGTTGTAGTAATTCGAGTTCCAAGTTCCTCAAAAGTATCGTGTGCCTTGCTGTCCACTGAGTCCCCCATCCCATACGCCTAACCCCCTAAGCTTCTCACACCGCTCAACAGCCCCACACCCTCGCACACTACGCAACAAGGACAAATAACAAAATAGATCAGAGAAAAGCGAAACGAATAAAAAACTCGCTTCAGAACTTGAGATACAAACAACGCCTAGGCTTGACATGCGCAAACCCGAAGGTCGACAAAGCTGAAAGAGCGAGAACCCCGGGAGGGCCGTCAAGGGTCAAAAAGGAGGAGAGCGGGGTATGCTAAAAACATGATGACAACATCAATCCAACCTCGATCCCTCATCGAGAAAACACACCTCGTCGTTCACTGCTGAACCTCGAGAATCATCTCCTGGATCCTCCTAGCCAAACTGCCAATCTCGCCCTCGGCCGAGGTGCCATCGTCCGACCCACCCTCGGTCACCTCCTCTGCACTCTGATCGCCACTCGACAAGGCCGCCAACCCCTGGATCAACGGCAAGAGCTGATCCGAGCTGCGAATGTTTTCCTCCAACTGCGCATCCCCAGATTCGAGCAGCTGGACAATCGTCCACACGGCAATATGCTGAAACGTCGAATCCTGCGACTCCAAAAACCTCACCAGGTAGCCGTGCAGTCCTCCCTCGGGTTGCGACCACACGGCGTTGAATGGTCCATAGTCGTCCGACTTGGACGAGAGATTGCCGAGCGCGGCGGCCGAATTGCCCTGCACTTCGACCGAGGGCGAAGCAGTCAGTGGAATCAGGACTTCGCAGATTCCCATCTCGAGCAGTTGCGGCTTGAGATCCTCCGAAAGCGCAAGCACCGCAGCGCACGCCGTCATCTCGCTCTGCACGCTCAAGGGTACGTTGAGCACCAACTCCTTGATCCGCTCGACTGCACCCGCCTCGACGATGGCCGTCTTGTTACGCTCGCTCGAAGCCGCCAGGTTACGCAGTGTCGAGATGGCATGGCACTGGATCTCCTCGTTATCCTCGTGGCTCAGCAGGTCGATCAGAGGGTGCAAGAACCCAGCATCGATGATGGGCGACTCGTTGGCAGGGTGGATCGAAACATTGCGAACGCAGGCGGCAGCAGACAGAATCAGCGGAAGGAACGAAGATCGCAACAATCGCAGCAGAGGCGGCAGGCCGTTGGAACGGACAATCTCGATCTGATACTTTTCGTCGGAAGCTAAGTTTCGAAGCGCCAGCGCCGACTGGCACTGCACCTTGAGCGAACTGCTCTCCATCAGTCCGATCAGATTCTGGACGAGTCGCGGTTCGGTCTGAGCGAGCTTCTTGCGGTTGGCGGCGTCGACGGCGATGTTGCTGAGGGCGGTGGTGCAGTAGTACTGAACGTCGGTGTCCGAGCTTCCGAGCAAGCCGACAAGGACAGGGATCGCTCCGGCGTTGACCAGCTGCTGACGGTTCTCGTCACTATGTGTCATGTTGAGCAGCGCACCTGTGGCATTGCGCTGGACACGCATGTCCTTGGATCGAGCCAGGCGCGTCAGGGGCACCAGCGCACCCGATTTGGCGATCTTGGTCTTGTTGTCATCGTGGGTGGCCAGGTTGGTGATGCAGCCGACGGCATTGCACTGCACTTCGACGTTGGGACTGAGCATTTGGCGGATCAGAGGTTCGAGGCCACCGAGTTTGACAATGAGCAGCTTGTTCTCGGCGTTGACGGCCAAATTGCCAAGAGCGGCGCTGGCAGCGCGTTGCACTTCGACGTCGTGGCTCTGCAGCAGGAACATGATGGGCTCGAGCGTGTCTCGACCCACTTCGCGCACCTCCTTTTCCGTGATCTCGGCAAAGGCAAGGGCTGCGCTCCTCTGCAGATCCACGTTGTCGCTGAAGGAGAGTGTAGATAATGCTCGCAGCGGGTCGCCAGTGAAGAAGTTGGTCTCGGAGCGGTCTGAAGCAGAGGCAGAAGAGAGAGAGAGAGAGAGAGAGAGAGAGAGAGAGAGAGAGAGAGAGAGAGAGAGAGAAACGCAAGGTGAGTCAGTAAGTTGCCCCAAGGGGACGTTGCAGGCATTGCTAGATCCGTGACCCGGACCATAAAGTGGTGGTCGTGTCGCTCCCAACGAGCCTTCCGTTGCACCATTGCTGGTCTACTCACTTTCAAGGTACTGGAGCAAATCGGCTACGGCATCTCGCTCATTGTCGAGCAAGAGTGGTTCGTAGTTGGCATTCCTCGAGGAGCCACATCCGCAGCAACTGCAGACGTTACCCATAGCTCAGGTGCTTTGAGAGACGTCTCTGCTTGGGCGTGATGGGCGGTGTCCAAAGTGCTTTGCGATAGGTTTCCAGCTAACGCTGCTACGGTTGAGTGAACCCTTGGATAGAGCGATTCGGAGCGTCTCCTATTGCAGATCGATCGGTAGGATGGATTCCGACGAGACGACGCGAGGGCGAGCGCAAACGAAGTGCTGCGCTTGGATGGCGGGTAGGGCGAAGGAAGAGCGTCGTTCACCAGCGGAGCTTGGCAAGTCCAAAGCGATTGCTCGAAGTTTCGCAAGAAAAAGTTTGGCTGACTGAGCCTCTGCTTGGCGTGAATAACGTAGGTCGATGCGATGCCTAAGATGGACGTGGTAGGAGCGTAAAGATGCAACGAAAGCCGAGCTGTAACGCAGCGACGAAAGGCGGAGGGTACGGATATCGCAGAGGAAGATGTCGTGAGGAGCAGAGGGATGACGATGACAATCCAACAGCAAAGCGCGTCGTTTGGTTTGCGAACAGGAGAGAGAGTGAAAGTGAATCGATTCGGCAGGTGGAGTTGGAGCGAGGCGTGCAGCGCAGCAGCACCCAAAGGGACGATCAAACTGGCGCGCGCACAGGTCAGCTGCGAGCTTAGGGCAACGGTCACTGCACCCTCTCTCTATCGAACTGCAAAAAAATGGCACAGAAAAGGGGCAGCGGAGGGGAGAGGAGACCAACAGCACACAGCACACAGCACACAGCAAGCACACACACACACTCTCTCCGAAATGAAATACAAAATTTAGACTGCACCTCTCCAACTGTGCATGCAAGTGAATATCAAGGTTTGTATTCACACTTTGGCTCGCGTGTGTTTGGGACCTCCTTTTTGCTAACTGTGCAGGCAAGGTAGATTTCAATTTGGCTCCATTTTTGAACTTCTCCTTGAGCTTTTGCCGGTTCGGTCTTTCAAACAAGTTCAACTTCGAGTCGCAAGCAGAGCAGCGCTGTTGGGCATGCTCCTCAGCTCGACAGGCCTCTGCGACAACCTATTTCGCCATTTGCCCGGCTTTCTGTGTCTCTGACTGGCCATCGCCATGCGTGTGATGCGAACCGTCGACAGCTTGAATTGCTACTGATACAAACATAGAGATACAGACGATGACACCTTCAGCTCCGACTTGAGACGGACGGCTGTCTGGCGACAGTCAGAGCGCCATGAGAAAACGTCACAGGCAATGGAGACCTGGCCCTCTGCGACGTGGGCGACCTCGGTCCTTCACCGAGCTTGCTTGCTGAGCCAGGTTCCACAAAGGACCCCAACGCAGGCGAAGTTAGCGACGACGACAGCGCCAGTGGCGCGGGCACCGTCAACCCTTGCAACCTGTATCGCTCGCTCATGCTCATTCGAGCCGGTTCAGCAGGCGAAGCACCAACGAAACTCGCTGGGCTCATTTCGAGATCGGCGTGCATCCTAGCTTGCCTGGCCGATGCAGGGCTGCCCATCTCGCTTTGCTCTGAGATGGGCGCCATTCCTGTATCGTTGGCCTGCAGGAATTCGTTCGGGATCGGATTGCGTCGGGGAGATGCTTCCCACGACTTGCGAAGTAACGAGCTTCGTCGAGGTGGCGGCAGTTTAGCGTCGCTCTGAGGCAACTCAGGCATGGGTTTGCCCGAGCTGGAAACTGCACAAGGCAAAGTAGGTATGGGTCCAAACGACGATGCGCTCGGCTGCGTGCTCACTTCGGCACTGTTGCGTGCAGAGACGTTGGTGCCACGCGAAGAGATGGAATCCCATCGTCGTCCCAGCCTCGGCAAGCTGGCGAATCGTGATGCCTCGTGCGGCTCGTGTCCCTCGTTGGACGAAAAGATGCTGGTACCAAACGACGACGACTTGGAGCTGCCTGAACGTCCACGCAGGTGTCGCGATCCGACGCTCGATTGCACCGCCGCCGGCCCACGGAGCATGTCATGCGAAAACTTGCGCGCACTCGGAGGGAACCTCTTGCCCTTGCTCGATACGGTGGCATCCTGAACAGGAGGAGCAGGCAGCGGTCTCGACTCGTCAACTGAATACATTCGTACACGAGGCAAAGCCTTGTCACGCAGAGACGCGGTCGATGCAGCTTTGCGATGATTGCGCTCGCCGAGCGTGAACGGAGTCGGCTCTGGAAAGGCCGTCACCTTGTCAGGAGACCGCGACCAGGGGAAGCGGAACACCTTGTTCAGGCTCGACGACGACGAAGACGAGCGTAGACGCGAATGGCCCGAACTCGAGGTGAGAGGTGGACGGCCACTGTCATCCTCTCTCGCAAGACTCATCTTCGACAAGGATGCGATGCGTCCGCGCAGAGTTCGAGGCTGCGGAGGTTGCGTCGAAGACGGCGCCGGTGGATCAGCCGAAGGAGCTTCTTGTACTACCGGGAAAGGCTCCATCATCATCTTCTTAGCTGGCACAGGAGGTGTCTCCAACTGCGGTGACACGGCGCGAGCCAGAGCATTCGTACCGCTCGCATTCGGTCTCGACGGCGGAACAGGGAACGCCGTAACCGACGCGAGATCCGGAGTCGCGAGCACTGACGAAAGCGACGGCCTGACCGAACCCATCTCAGTCGAGATCCTTACCACCTGCTCCTGCAGTCCTGCAATCTCCTCCTGACGCTTTCGAATGAGCTGTTTGTTTCTCTCGACCTGGCCCCACAGCTGTGCTTGACGGATTGGATCCATCGCATTGCTTGCGCTCAGCGATCGATTTCGGCCTGGTGAAGACTGGCCCGGTGTCAACAAGAGCTGTGCACCGGATGCAAAGGAGCGCGATGGCGTTGCAGTGACGGAATCGCCGCTAATGGAGCTTCGACAGCCGCACTGCCAAGTGGCGTTGTTTTTTCCCGCCAGAGTACAGTCGGGATGATGGAAGGCTGAAGCAGATGGACGGATAGCCGGAACACCGTCGGCATCGATACAGACGCTCCAAGCATGAAGCTCACCCGGAGCCCGTTTGCCAAACTCGGGAGCGAAACGGTTCAACACCGTGTCGGAATTGCGTCGTATGAGTCTCGGAGATGAGTTGCTGGTCTGCTGCGGCAGTTCGGGCACTGGTTTGTGCACGTTGATCCATCCTCTACTGGAAAGAGACTCTGCTGAGTTGTCGTTCTGCGCAGACTTGTAAGGCAGTGGCGCAGGAGCCAACACAAATGGCTGATGAGCTTCAGAGCTCGGATCCACAAGAATCTCTTGCTCGTCGCCAGCAACGGATTGAGCAAAGCCCGTCGCCTCTGCTTCGCCCTTCAACAGCAAAGGACTTTGAAGCAGCGCCGGAGGCTTAGGAGCCGCCCTCGCTGCAGCAAGCGAAGGCATGCTTACACTGGCAGCCATACCCGCGTTCGAACCATTGGCAGTGTCGTGACGCATCGGTCGAGAGAAATTGTAGCTGGCCGCAGGCCCATCTTGACTGCTTCGACCGAGAAACGTGCGGCGATGCTTTGCACGCTCCGCCTGCAAGTCGTACGCAGACGGACGTGGTGTGTCCATGCTGCTCTTGGACACAGCCCATCCAGGGCTCTGATGTTCAAACGATGGTCGAGACGAAGAAATGTAGGGGAGGCCAAGCATCGAGGCGCGATTGCTGCCCCTACCTGCAGGAGCTTTAGCCGCACTTCGCTTGGACGTTTCTTCGCCCGCGATGACGCGATCGGACGAGCCCTGAGATGCAAACATGGTGGAAAGCATCGGGCTCGAACTGGATCTCGAGAGCCGTTCGGCGGCGTCATCGTGAGACGGCGCGTCCGTCCAGAGAGCTGAAGAGCCCAGCAGATGGTTGCGCCACACGTGCTGGGTGGTATCGAGCATCTGTTTGACCGTCTCGCGAGGGATGTCGAGAGACTTGGCCAGCTCGTCTGTTGAAGCGCTGCGTGGCAGCGTCAACGGTTTGATGTTGCTTCCATTGGCTATTCTGGCCAAAGTCGCCTCGTCCAAGGGCGATGAGCTGGACGAGCCCATGGCAGCCAGCCGGTCAATGCTGGACGAAGATCGCAACGAGGGCAGGATAAGCGGTCGTTGCGCTGACCGGGTGGTAGACGCCGCCGAGGGCGGTTCACATGCTTGTTGCAGTTGATCGAGCTGAACGCTGCTAGATGGCGTGTGCTGACGACTGGAGGCTGACGTTATCGCACTTGCCTTGGGAGGCAGTGCAGGAAGGGCCATGTTTGGGGCGGGACGAGGAGGTGGGTTACGGACTGGTCGATTTCTCGTTGGCGAGATAGACGAAGGCCCAGGCTGAGGTTGCACAATCGCACTTGACGGCAGGACCACGGTAGCGTGCAACAGCTCTGTATCGCTTTCGTCGTCCATATCGAGATACGGCGACTCGGCTGAGGCGTGTCTAGCTGGGACCCGCTCGCCTCCGTCCCAGCTGTTCTCCTTTTGCATGGCAGGTGCTCTGAGAGCGCCATGACCGTGCGTTACCCGTGCTGGGCGCAGATAGGACGATAGGGGAGCGGCATGCAACGGACGCTCATGCGCCAGAGGTGATGGAAAGGAGCTAATAAGCGAGCCAAGCGCAGGCGATGCAGCAACCAGCGACGGAAGCGGTGAACGAGAGCTCTCGGTGGCGAGCGACGAGGTCGATGGCATGGGTGCTAGCATGCCACGAGTTGGTTCAGGCTGCAAGGAGCTAGAAGCCATGGCTGCCTCCACATTTGCAGTGGTTGCTGATGAAACGGTCGACAATGGCGGCCGAGCTGGCCCGTGCTGGTGTACTGTCGAAGATTCGCGTATCGCAGGAAGATGCTGCACAAGAGTTGGAGTGCCGTGCGAGTCGTGGCTATCGCTGTCACTGTCGTGATCCCTGTTGCTCATATCGAGGAACGAAAAGCGCGAAGCATTGAGGTCGAGCAGACCAGAGGTGCTGAACGGTCGACCGAAGCCAGAATCGTCGAGCTGCACAGCTGGCGGAGGCGAGGCTATCGATGTGGGCAATGGCGGAAGTGGAGCGTCCAAGATGGGCGAGTAAGCGGTGACGGACTCGGAGGGATTGGTGCGTTTGAGCTTTGGCGCCCAGCGCGGCTGCCACGGTTTGGCGTGCTGCGATTGTGGGTGCGAAGGATGGTTCATGGTGTTCTGCACGGAGGCACTGGATTGCGCTGTTTCCGAGCTCTTGGCCTGCTTGGTCAGGGAGGGAACTCGAATACGGAAGCGACCGCTGGAAGTGCGTGACAATTTTGCAGGATCGTCGATGCCAAGGTGCGAGGGACCGCTCGCTGAGGTCGACGTCCCGGCTCCTATCGTTGGCTGCTGTTGCGACTGATTCTGCTTGTGGTCGTTACGACGTTTGTCGATCCTGAGAGGCGGAGGCGGAAGCGCCTTGGCTGCAATCTGCGAGGCCATCGTCTTTGCGATGTAACTTGCACCTGCCGGGGGAAGTGATGGCGAGCAATGCGAGTGATAGAGGAGGGAATTATGAAGCTTGATCGACGGTCATGTGTGTAGCCCTTTGGTGATTGATGACTAGGTGAGGAATCGGCGTCCGTCGCAGTGGGGGTTATGAATGGTGTATTCTCGTCTGATGAGCTATTTACTCTTTGGCAATCTGG
The DNA here is from genome assembly GCA_928722295.1 of Ustilago curta. Classification (NCBI taxonomy): domain Eukaryota; kingdom Fungi; phylum Basidiomycota; class Ustilaginomycetes; order Ustilaginales; family Ustilaginaceae; genus Ustilago; species Ustilago curta. Next base: position 1,467,967 of record CAKMXH010000001.1, on the reverse strand, counting down.
CCATGGAAAAGCGCAAGGTGGGATCAAGAGAGATGAGACGCAGACCTGCTGCTTTCCGGTGTAACGCCCGACTCGCGCCTGCTACGAGCTAGACTTGTTTCTGCCAGGTCAGCAGTCGTCGCCTTTTTGTGATGCGACCTGCGCTTATCGTGCAGACGGTGGGTGATGGTGGAGACAAAGGAAGTGGATGGTGATGGGAAAAAGTGAACAGAGCGTTGCGAAAGGGATACGGCTACAGTAGTCAGCCCAGCAGCGAGGGCAAGGGCTTCTCGCTTTACGTTTCAAGCCAAAGCTGTCAGGATGCAGCTCGGATGTAGATTTAGTTACAGTAGTTAGCGTGAGGTGTGTGAGGGTTTTGCGCACAAGATACTCTAGAAAAAAAGGCCGACGCGAACGCGGTGAAGCGGGTGTCTGCGCATGCATCGTCCACCGTTCAGATTCAAGCGCAGCCGGGCCCGTCCAGCTTAGCGCCGAGCCGTCGATGCCGAAGTCGTAGGATAGGAGAGCTGCATGAATGACTACTCTACTTGCCAAGATGATGTTTGGAAAATAAGTGGCGTCCCTGATTCGCAAAAAGATGGCAGGTTTCTCAGATGCTCGACGAGATTCACTCACGCCCTTCCTTGCCCGGTCAATGCGCTCTGGTTCTGGCGGATGCGACCCACGTTTGCCAACACGCCGTAACCGAGGACTTTTGCTTTCATGTCTCAAAGTTGGTCTTTGTTCTTTTTCATTGCTACCCTTTGCGCCCTTCTTTCTACGGCATCACACTGAATCGACACCAGCGATTGTGAACAAGTGGTGCAATCCTCAGCAAGCAAGGCTGTACCTGTGTGGAAAGCTGCTGCTGCTGCTTGGCTCAAGCTCAAGCTTCACCGCCACGGTGTGCGTCGAGAGGAAAAAAAAAAAAAAAGTTTCCAACTTGCGGGGATGGTGGGAAAATTTGACCAGACATGCATGAGCTCTCGCGTGGTGCCTGAACCTTGACGCGCTGTGTCAACGCGATGCTCCTCCCTTTTGACAAGTGTCGCAGCCAGCCAGGAATTGTAAGCAGCAAGGTGACCGATAATAAAAAGGAAGGGCTATTGCCGAATCGAAGATACAGCGTTGGCTAAGCAGCACAGATACAACTCACAACACCTAGTACTGAGTGTTGGTAATCACTAGTGCGCTTCCTAAGTTGCAATCTTTAGGAGAGGAGGGGGGGGGGTTGTCTGTTGTTAACTGTTGCTCGTAATTGCTGCGGGAGTTGATACCCGTGGGTCGAGTTACGAGTGTGCAATATTGAGCGTGAGCTATGGCGCAGTTAGGTGGAAGCTTTTTGTTACGACCGTAGGATCTGGAAACCGCGGGCGCGGCTACGGTCAAGTGCGATCGGGAGCGGAGAGGTCGCGGAACACTGTGCCACCGTCGAGGGGGAAGGGTTGCTGTTATAGCGATACTAAGTAATACATGCGACGAGGAGTCTGGGAACATCCCCGTCGGTGAGCGCGGGAGATATGAGTGCGTGGGGAGAGTCTGACCGTTCCGCGAGAGTCGCGGAGCGGGCCATCGATCGGCTTCACCCGACGAACGCGGGGGGATGTTAGGCGCAGTCCTGACACAAAGCGACCTGGAATTTTTTTCGATGCCAATATGTTATGGCGCCTCCACCAACAACTGTTCCAAATTAGAAAAGGCTTCAGTCGCACGGGTCAATACAGGCGCGCGTTGTTTCTTCCGGCTCGACCCTCTCAAATTCGGAAGCGAGCGGCGCTGCGATTTGAGTTCGAGATTGGTCACCATCAATTCCTCCTCGAACTCTTTCTCCATCATCGTTGTCATCCCACACCACATCACCACAACACAGTCACAACACACAATGGACGCCCTCGTTTACCGCAAGTGAGCATCGCTCCTCTCCAGCACCTCCACTTGCAAAGCAGACATCGCATTCGACCGTCGATCGCCTGATCAAATCGCATCGAACTCTCTTTCTATGATTAGGCGATGCACACGATGCTGGTTTGGGTGATGGTCAGGAACGAAGGACGGACAAATAACTGACAGGTATTTGACATTTTGACATCTATGCTTTGCGACATTTAGGAACACCGTCCCCGAGCGCCAGCGCGCACTCCAGGCCGACCCTCGTCCCGTGTTCCAGCGTCTGCCTCGCTCCAGGCTCTACATGGGTCTCTTCATGACCTTGTTTGGCGTTGGAATGTACGGTACCACCGTCGGATTCTACAACATGGCCCTTGTACGTTGTACCCACGCTGCGGATGTTTTCTCGTCTCGAGCATGAAATGCTGATCTTTTGACTTTTTCCACCACTTCTCCCTCGCAAACGTTGACACCGGATCGGTCTTGGGTTATTGCAGGGCAAGAAGCGTCAGACCTGATAAACGGGTACTCGACTTGGCCACACTCTCGCTTTGCGGTTGCTTTTGTAGCGCAGTACGTCTCAATTGGCTGCATCAGATGCAATTCATCCCCTTGCTTTCCCATCACAGCTTGGTTGGAGTGTGCCGACTCTTTCGACAGCAGTCGTCTGCAGCAGGACGCAAGCCGCTTTCCTTGCACACACACACAAAGACGTCCTGAAATCAAGCATGTCTCATGGTGTCGGAGCTCGCGCATTTGAGAACGCACAACAGCCCAACACACTTTCAGCTGAGCAGAACGGTATGATTCTTTTCTATCCGACATACTTGAGCAGAGTTTCAATCGTCGCTCTCGACAATATCCAACTCGTCGTTCTCCAGCAGATCATGCAGATACGCGCTGAAAGCATACAGCGGAAACCCCACGACGTTGTTATAGTCTCCTTCGATCGAGCGGACCAGTAGCGAACCTCGTCCCTGGATTTTGGCCCCCGATCCCAAAGTGAAACGACGTCAGTCTTGATCACGAACAAGAATAGCAAAGAGGCCAGCGTCGTTTCGCTTACCTGAATAGCAAAACCGCCGGCTCGATCGATGCCCTCTTGCGAATCCACGTAGGCTTTGAGCATGTAGTACGGGTTATCTGCGAAGTGGACGATGGTCTTTTCGCACAGTGATCTGCTAACAAAGGCAAACGTTAGTGAGCTACCCAGAAAGCTCTTATGCGAACGGGGCGCAAACATACCTGATCTGGAAACCCGGCGCTTCGATAACGGGCCAGATGACGGTGACTCCCGTGACCACCTCGCACTGCAAGGAGACAGAGCAACACAGTCAGTTGATGCAGTAATCAACATGGACAGGGTTCTGGGGTGAAAAGACGTACAGAACTGCCGTTCAAATCGGCCAGCATCCTCAAGTTGTCCTGTTGATCCGCTGGCTTTTCCATAATCACTTCGTCCTTGACGACCACTGTGTCGGCGGAGATGACAAAGTCTGGTGGATCTTCTGGATTCTCTTTCTGTTTCAGCCGCAAAATCAGTCATCTTCATTCCGCTTTGATTGACAAGAGAGGTGTGCGCATTCAACTTACCACCAACCGCTGGTAAACCTCGAGAGCCTGCTTCCAAGTCAAGTTAGCAAGTGGAACAACCTAATGTGGATGATGGGGGTGATGCGAACTAACCTTCTTCGATCCCGTTTGAACCGGATACTCGTACACAGCTTCGCCGCTGAACTCGCTTTTGGGAAGGTTCTCTTCAAAGGTGCTAGGCACTATCTCTGGTACCAGACCCTACCATCACACGGAACCATCTGGTGTCAGCACCATCTCTGCGCCTCGTCAGGGCCCTTGCACTTACAACCGAAGCCAAGATCTCTTTACGTCGTGGGCTCGAGCTGGCTAGAACAACACGCTTACCGGCTAGCTTATTGAAGAACGGCGTGCCCAAGGCGAACGACGTTACTGGGTCCGGTCTTGACATGTTGAGAGGATGGTGGTGGGTGTGTTCTGGGAAGAATGTGTTGGAGGCAAGTGGTGTTGATTGGGAACAGTTGTGAAGCGTCGGCGGATCGGCGCTTTTTCCGGCATTCTCGACGTCGGCGGTGTGGAGGAGTGAACAAAAAAGAATTCGGAAGGCTCAGCAGCGCGATGTGCGGAAAACAGGTCAAGCCGAGCGAAACGTGGGGCAACAGCATCCTCGACTGTTCTCTCTGTAATTCTGACGGAGCACTCCATGGCATCTGACAGCCGCACACACAGTCACACAGCTGCATCTGCTTTTGAAGCACGAGGTAGTGAGGTCGTGCAAAGTGCCATTCAACATTCTAAGGTTACAGTCACAACTTGGCAGATCGCGGTGAAAACAACGAGCCTGCAGACGCTTCGTCAAGCGCTTCTTCGACGAGCTGTAAGAAGTCAACCTTCATCGTCAGTATCTGTTACTCTACGAGAATCCTTTGAAGCAAACTTACCCTCTTTGCATCCAATGCAGCACCCCACGACGCCTGATACCCAGCGCCGCCGTACCTGTTCTCCCCGGAACCAAATCAAAAAGTCAGCAACGCTCCTTCATACCTTTCCCCTCTTGAAACACACTTACCCATAATTAAGCACAACCCTCACCCCATCCACGTCTTCCTTTGCTCTCTCCAACCTCACCCCGCCTCTCCTTGCCGGTCTCAGTCCCACACCGACGCTGACTACCTGAACATCTTCGACGCTCGGCTTGACCAACGTCGTTCTCTTCGCCGGATCCGCCAGCTGTGGGACGAGCGCCAAACACCTCTCCAGGATGCGTCTTGTCGTGTCTGGTCGAGGTGAGCCATCCCAATCGTCAACAATGCGCGTACCGCCACAAACCACTGTGCCGTCTCCACGAGGAATGACGTAGACCTCGCGTCCGCCTTGTGGTCGGACCACCGAGTATCCGGGAAGTGTGTATCGCGGCCTGTCCTCCCAAGCTGGGACGCCGGCCGACAACCAAGGTGCATGCACGACGACAACTTGCCCACGTTGCGGGTGTACAGCTTCGTCGTCGATCCCCTGGATGGAACGTGCTCCTAAGCCGGGGCAGGCGACGAGCACATTTGGCTTAGGCGCGGCTGGGAGAGTGGTGGGGCTGTGGCAGATGATGGAGGAGGAGGACGGAAAGGTGGCGAGTTGGATGGCTTGAGACAGGGAAGAAACTTGAGCGATTACGACCCGTCCACCGAGTGCGAGAAATCGTTGTAGGAGCCAGCGGTGGTATAGGGGAACGTTGATGTCTATTGTCGAAAAGGTGCAGCCCCAGCCGATGCTGCTGGACAGAGTGGAAGGTGGGAGGGGTTTGAACTGCGGACGAGGAGACGAGGTGAGAGTCAGACGAGCGTTCCAAAGCTAGCTGGACTGGGCAAGACTTACTTCCGGATACCAGTCAAGTACATTTTTGTACGGCGGTGTTGCAGCCTCTTGGACAGCTTCCGATGCTTCGAACAGCTCTGTTTGATGCACCCATACGAGGGGTTCCGCTGCTTGCTGTGCAGGTGCACTAGACTGTGCCGATGGCGAAACCGGTAACACAGCGGCAGTGGATGGCACTGCTACCTTCGCCCAAGGTCGCTCTCGAATCAACTTGCTCATCCGTTCGAACGTAACCTTGTCGTGTCCTGTATCGCAGCGCATCTCATCGTTGTATCAGCTTCAGCCGCCGTATGAACCTCGTCGAAGGTCGAGGTGAACTTACTCAGCTCTCGTTCAGTCTTTGCATCGCTCACATGATGTGCACCCTATCAAGAGCAAAAGGCGATCAGCATGAGATTAGTCTTTCCCATTGCGGTGGCAGGTACTCACCGCCCAGACACTAGCATACCCTGCAGAGTGCTGCTTTCGTCCGTCGCTACCGAGGTCAGGAACTTCTTTCGACACAATCGTGACCAGTGTCTGACCGGCTCGACCATCTTGCTGCTGCCCTTCGAGGATCGCCAGCGCCGTAGAGAGTCCAATAACGCCACACCCGAGGATCGCGACGTGCGACGAAGTCAATGCTGCCATCTTATGTTTGTGAGCGCGGATCGGAGGATGATGGAGAGTGTGAAACAAGGGTCGATGTCAAGCTGAGAAGGCTCTCTCGGCCACAAAATGAGCCGCTGTCTCGAGACCGAAAAATTCACCGCTCAACACACCGAAACGTGCACACTTGTCGGCTCATCACAAGGCAATGGACAAATGCCTTCAACACCTTGCCGTCAACAAACAAGAGGCGATCAAGAAGCTCTGTTCTACAATAGTAGTACATGTAACCACAAATGCAAAGCTTGCCTTCCCCAGACAAGCACAATAGTGAAAGGAAAAAGTAAACGATAAAAGCACGTAAGGATGCAAGACCATCATGATTCCTCGTCGTCCGCCTTGTCCGTCGACCGGACATTCGACTGCGCTGCCATCTTCTTGGCCGAGCCTGTCAATCCCAAAGAGATCCTTTTGATGCCAAGACCACCACCACCACTGCTGCTGCTGCTCGAGCCGTTCTTGCCTGCATTCGTAACAGGCTCTTTGCTGGTGGCGGATGTAGACCTTGGCGAGCTGCTGCCAGACTCTCTTTTCGGGGATGAGTGAGGATCGTCTGAGCGAGCATTCTTGCTTCTTTTGGGCGAAGGTGAGCGAGAGCCGTCGCGCTTTTCGCTACCGCCGCTGCTGAACGTGTTGCTGATCGTGTTTGCCATGGAGCGAATGAACCCGCCAGATGACTGCGTCGGTTGCGCGCTGGAGCTCGAATCGTCGTCGCCGGGCGCTGAGCGTGCTTGTGCTGTGTTTTTGCCTTTGCTCTTGGGCGAGCGACTCGGCTTTCGCTTCGACAGGCGGGACAACTGGTCGTCTGCATCCTCGTCCTCTTCGTTTCTCCGACGCTTCTCGGGCACTCTTGTCGGCGAAGATCCAGGCGACGAGCTCGACGGAGCTGAATTCTTGGCGCCGACTTGTGCCACCGACGTCTCATCGCCGGCGTCCTCGTTGTCCTCGTCGTCCTCGTAAGGCACCAGCCCGACCGAAGTGCTCGTACTGCGCGAGCCAGCAGTCTGATCATCGTCGTCGGCTTGGAAATAGCTCTCCTCTTCGGCATCCGCAGCCACTGTACCTATTTGACCGCGTCCGGCCTCCGTCTGCTGCCGTTGCTTCTCCTCAGCATGGATAGATCTTTGCGCGGAATCACCGGCGTCTTGCTGTGGTAGCGATTCTTGGTTCTTTTCCCACTGACTGACCAGCGAAGAGAAGCAGCCGGCTGTGTGCGGCATCTCGGCGAGTTGGCGCATGCGCGCACCGTGTCGCTCCATGCAATGGCCGATGAGCGTCTTCATATTCTCTCTTTTCATATGCTCGAAGAAGTCGAGACACGCCGAGGACACCAGGTTGTTGCGATCGCCTTCCGCCTCAATGAGTCCGAGAATGGTCGAGAACAGCTCGATCTTAATAAAGTGGCGATTGGTGAACTGATTGTTGCTTGCCAAGCAGTACTTGAAGAAGCGCAGCGCCGAGAGTCGCAGAAACTTTTCACGCGCATGCAGCAGCGATCCGACCTTCTTGGAAATCTCGGATGTGAGCACAAAGTACTGACTTCGAAAAGAGTGATGCGCAATCATGTGGCACAATAGGTCGCAGAGATGGCCGTACAGTGCCGAACGATGCCGCTGTAGCGAGGGAAGTTTCTCCCCCTTGGACAGCACACGGTAGTCGGAGAGCGTGTTGAACGGTGAACAGAGTCGACCGATCTCGGCTTCGTATATCCACGTCAAGAAACGGTCTGGGTCAGCCTTGGCCTTGTTGAGCCCTTGCACGGATAGCACCTGCGCTTGTGTCGCCATGGGCCCACTATCGGATGCAACATCAAAGATGATGCGCATCGCCTCTGCGATCTGTGTCTTGAGACCAGGATCTCGCTCGTTATGTAACAGGTCGATCATCATACTGACCAACGGGCGTGCATTCTGCTCTACCTGCGATACTACGTGCGCTCGTACGCTGTTCGCATCGTATTCGATGATCGTCATGAGGATTTCGGCAGCTGCATTGCGAGCAGTCTGGCCCAGGCGCTCGAGTGCGTATTGCAACACGTTCAGAAGACCCCAGTCGGTCAATGTGCGATAGAGCGAGATGCGCGCCGGTAGCTGGATGAGCTTGCCCATAGCACAAAGCTGTTGAAGGAAGAGCACACCTTCTGATCGTCGCTCTTCGGATTCGTCGGGGCTCATGAGCATGCGGAAGAGCTCGCCGAGGAAGAGATCGTTCTGGCAGCAGTAGTTGACGATATCGTTTTGGTGGAAGAAGATGAACGAGTTGAGGATCGAGACGGTGGGATCATCCACAACGCGGGCGAGAATGACATCGCGGAGATAGAGAAGGCGGTAGGTCTGGTGGATTTTTGCGACAATCATTGGATCACCAATGTCGATGACCTGCTTGAAGCGGGCGCGCTGCGTGAGATGGTCGCGATAGTTGGCTTTCAAGCGTGGGAACTCGGGGTCGTATTCGAGCATGCCGACCACGCCGAGGAAGACGTCGTCCTGCAGGATGTATTCGAACAGGAAACTGTCGTTGAGCAGCAGGATGGTCTGCATAATGGTGCAAAGCATGTGCAGTGAGCCAAGCGCCTCGAGCTCTTCGACCGTATGGAAAAAAGGCACGAGCTTGCGAATATAATGCGACTCCATGAGCCAGGTGGTGAGCTTCTCACGCATCATGGGTCCGCGTGCGGTTGTGTCCTTGAGCATGGCGTCGATCTTTTCAAGGTTGGCAAGACTGGGTTCTGGCAAGCCCTTGTAGTCGCCCAGGGTGTTGAGAAGCGGCTCGAGACCCGAGCCAGAAGCCGACATGCCAAGCATGCCGGTTGGAGAGTGTGGATTGGGTGTTGTGGGAGGTGAGTCGGTGAGCGCCTCCTCGGCAAGACCCATAAAGTGTTTCTGCACCTCGGTGAGGAATTCCCACACCTCGTTGCAGCCTTCTGCCTCTTGGAAGCTGAGCGCCATGTCGACACCGGTGGGTTCCGTCCATACGACGAGCGTATCTTGTTGGCGTTGGTAGACTTCCTCCTTGACCACTTTGCTGGCGAGAAGGATATCCTCGGACTCGAGATTTTCGCTGACAACCACAACGAACTGACATGGCTGAGCCTTTTGGGCTGCAGCTGCGGCCGCTGCCTCTTCGCCGACGCCGGTTCCCAGTATTGGATCTGCAGGATCAGCCTCTGGTTCGGCTGGTACATCGATGCCCTCGAGGAACTGACACTTTTCTTCCCTACGCGCCACCAACAAAGCTTCATCGACGGTCTCGTCATAGACGCCAGCGCAGTAGCCTGTTCCTCGGTCGAACCATGTTTCGCCTTTGAGCTCATACACCTTGACGCGTCGAGCGGAACCACACTGATGGTAGTTGCCTCTGGAAACGGTGGACGTGAGAGTGAGCGCTTCATTGGACGAGGCGGAAAGATCGCCAGAGGCATCCTCTTCCAATGGAATCGCGTTGCTGTTGAGCATGGACGGGAGGGGTGCTGTGACAGCGCCACGATAGTCGTTTACGGCTGGGTCAGCATCCATGTCTGTATCTGCGAGCGAATTGGATGGGTCTATTGGTGCAGCCGTTGTGGCATATTGATTGGGTCCTAGAGCGAGGACCTCATCGGGTATGTCGGGAATATTGGCAGCAGTGAACGTGTGCTGCTGCTGAGGTAGCTCCTGAGCGACAGGCGAGGTTTGGGTGTCGGAGGTCACGGGGAGGACAGGGACTGCGGAAGAGACGGTGCTTGGATCGCCATCGACCTGAACGTCGGAAGGATTCAATGTCGCAGCCGCTTGGGCAGATGTTGCGGGTGGTGATGGATCTGCATCTGGCAATGGTGTGGCAACTGGCTGATCTGAATGTGTGGCGCCATTCTGCTCTGTGGTTTGCGGATCGACCTCTAGATTCGCAGAGGGATCGCCGTTGGCGGATCGTTTGAGGTGCTCGTCAGCCGCCATAGCACGCTCTTTGCCTTTCAGGCTGGAAATGAGGAGGAGGCTGAGCTTTTGTGCATTCGAGGGGTAGGAGGATGTAGCGACGATGCGGGTGCGTAGCGTTGATCAGCACGACGGAGCCATGAGCTGTCGTTGGCGAACGGAAAGCGCGTGAATTTGGCGAGTGAATGCCGTTCGACTATGACAGGGTGGGCAGGTATGAGGAGATGCGGCACTCGCGTTCGCGGTGCCTGTACGCGAGGAAACGAGATTGAAGGTGAGATAAGAACGACTCTGCGACGCGGTGACTGCCCGAACCAGCCGAGATATATGTACAATGAGTTCGAATGTCGCCGACAGAGTGCGATGAAGCGCGTGAGATGGTGGTGCAAAGGTGGGTGGTGATGTGGTCAGTGATGGAGATGGAGATGACAAAGTGAAGGAAGGATGGCGCGACGATGCACTTGGAAAAGGCGATCATCTAGCAGCGTTGAGTTGCGATTGCGACGAGAAAATGGACCCTGATCCAAATTCGGATTTGGCGACGCGCCTGGTGGCCTTTTGGCTCTCTCTCTCTCTCTCTCTCTCTCTCTCTCTCTCTCTCTCTCTCTCTCTCTCTCTCTCTCGTGGGAGGCGTCCCACCGAAAATCTGCTGCCGACACGCCTCTCTTCCTGCTGCTACTGCAGGTCCAACCACACGGTGGCGCAACAAAGACCTGCAGCACAAACTTTCCTCGAAAGGTTTACTCATCATCGGACACTCCCACAAACACACGAGCAAACCGACCAAGCCACCCTTCGCCGAAAATGACGTTACTTGGCTGTGTGCAACCTGGAGCAACCACTTTGCTCTGATGCATCCTCCCTCGGTTTGACTTGTCTACTTGACGATGCCTTTGTCGCATCCTTGGGTCGCAAGCTATGAACCGACATCGCGGCAGTGCATCAGTGACCATGAATGAATGAGGAACGAGCAAGGCGGGGGCGCTCACAGGCTGCCACCCATTGAATGTTAGAGTTCTGCCAGGCGAGTGGAGGAAAAAGTGCTCTTTTTTTCTCGCTCTCGGAGCCGCAACAGCGAACCCTTGATTTTCTGAGGTTTTCTCTTTTCTGCCCACTTGTTCCAAAAATTTTGGCCAAGCTTTGCAAGCAATTCGAGGATTCCTTTTGTCTGACGCTGAGCCATTCTTTCTCTTCCAACCTTCCCTTTCGACACACCAGATCCAACCTTCTCGACGACGCGAAAGCACAGCAGCAGCCTCTGATCGGCGCCAAACATGGTGCGCTCCTACCTTCGCCACGAGCCTACCTCCGCCTTTGGAATCATCTGCTCAGCTTCGGCCAATTCGATCCTCGACGCTGACACCAAGACAGCCTTTGTGCCCGCCCTCGAAGATGTTCTTGTCTGGGACGTTCGACGAAGCACACTCCTCGCCACCTGGCACGAGATAGGTCATCGATCCAAAGTGACTGCTCTTGCAAGGTCGCCAACCGATCCTGATACATTCGCTGTGGGATACGAAGATGGAAGCATCCGACTATGGTCAGCAGAGACTCATTCGACTTCTGTCACTTTCAACGGTCACAAGAAGGCCGTCATCGCCCTCACTTTTGACGCCCAAGGCCTGCGAATCGCCAGTGCCAGTCTCGACACCGACATCATTCTGTGGGATCTCGTAGCCGAGACAGGCTTGTTTCGTCTGCGTGGCCACCGCGATGCCGTTACTGCCATCGCTTTTGTTCGCACTCCATCAGCATTGCCACACTCCAACGGTGCGTCTTCGTCTGCTGCTCTTGTCGGCACCGAGTCCACCTCGGCAGGCTACTTGCTCAGCACATCCAAGGACGGTCTCTTGAAGCTGTGGGATCTTTCGCTGCAACACTGTGTAGAAACGGTGGTCCACGGCTCGAACGAGATCTGGAGCTTGGCTGTCTCTCAGGATGTACCTCTCTCCATGCAGGTATCGACCAAAGGCAAGCATGGCGATCAAGACGACGACGATGACGACGACAAGACCGACCATAATGCCGTGGCGGATGGTGGTGCTCTCGTGCTGACCGGAAGTGCCGATGGCGATATGAAGGTGTGGGAAATTTCTTCACACGTCTTGTCACGCGGTTTCGATGCCGTCACGAGCGCAGGCAGCACTGACAACGGCTCCTCCGACAAGTTTCTCTTGCCGAAAGGCTCCATCCCACTATCGGGCAAGCATCGCGTCACCCAGATCGAGTTCTGTGGGGTGCCCAAACGCCAAGGCAGTGCATCGATCGCAACGTCATCGCAAGGACAAGGCTTCATTGCTGTCTCCAGTACCGACAAAGCTGTCCAAGTCTTCCGACTGCGCTCGACCCAAGAAATGGCCAAGAAGATGGAGCGTCGTAGGAAGCGTAACAAGGAGAAAGCCGAAAAGAAGCGAGCAAAAGAAGGAGCCAATTCGACGACGGCAGATGCTGCTCCCGATGCCGTCCCAGACCAAGTCACATGGCTCGACCGAATCGAAGCATACACCAACGTGCGTCCTTCCTCAGGCAAACTCAGGAGCTTCTCGCTTGTCACGCCGCGTTCCAGTTCGGCAGCCTCGAGCAAGTTTGGGCTTAGCCTTCTCTGTGCCCTCTCCACCAACGCACTTGAGATCTACAGTGTACCTGCACCACCACGATCCAAAGCGGAGAAAGCGAACCCGATCGAGCCCGTCCTCGCTAGCGCATTGGAAGCGCCGGGTCATCGATCCGACATTCGCGCTGTTGCGCTCTCTTCCGACGACACGCTGCTCGCTTCCGCCTGTGGAGCCGGGCAACTCAAGATCTGGAACGTCAACACTGGTCGATGCATCCGCACTCTTCCCTGCGGCTATGCGCTGTCTGTCGCCTGGCTGCCCGGTGACCAACACGTTTTGGTCGGATGCAAAGATGGTACGTTGCGCAGCTTTGACGTTCGCGCCGGCATTGCAGTCGAGACGCTCGATGCGCACCAGGGTCCGCTGTGGAGCGTTGCTGTTCAGCCCGATGGGTTGGGTTGCGTTTCGGCAAGCGCGGATAAGGAAGTCAAGTTTTGGGAGTTTGAGATGCAGGTTCCCGAAGAGGACAGCGACAGTGAGGGCGGAGACGAGGGGGCAGCCAAACGCCATGGCCCACCGCAACTCGCACTGGTGCACGTCCGAACGCTCAAAATGACCGACGACGTCCTCTGCGCCCGCTTTTCGCCCAACGGCAAACTGCTCGCACTGTCGCTGCTCGACAATACGGTCAAGGTCTTCTTCGCCGACTCGCTCAAGTTCTTCCTCTCGCTCTACGGCCACAAGTTGCCCGTTCTATCCCTCGACATCTCTGGCGACTCGAAGCTGTGCGTCACCGTCTCGGCCGACAAGAATGTCAAGATCTGGGGGCTCGACTTTGGAGACTGTCACAAGTCCATCTTTGCGCACAACGAAAGCATCATGGGCGTCTGCTTTGAGCACGGTTCGCAGGGTGGAGGATTGATGGGAGGTCGACAGGGCAACTCCCATCATTTCTGGACCGTTGGTAAGGATGGCATGGTGAAGCATTGGGATGGCGACAACTTCCAAATGATTCAGCAGCTCGAGGGGCATCATGGGGAAGTGTGGGCGGTAGCGCCGGGGCATTCGGGCAAGGTGGTGATTACAGCGGGTGCGGATCGGTCGATTCGGACGTGGGAGAAGACGGATGAGCCGTTGTTTTTGGAAGAGGAGAGAGAGAGGGAGATGGAGCGTGCGTTTGAGAGTGCTGGGCATAGTCGAGACGAGGAGAGGGCGATTGGAAGTTTGGCGGATGGGGTAGGCGAGGTGGATGGTACGTTGAGTGGTCCGGAAGCTACGGGTGTATCCAAGACGACGACAGAAACAATGATGGCGGGGGAGAGGTTGATCGAGGCGCTCGAAACCGCGGATGCTGATATCGCCGCACGAACCGCTGCACGAGCCGCTGGTCAAGCAGAACCACCCTATCCTGCCCTCATCATGGCCGAATTCGACTCTTCCCGCGGTCCCGTCGACGACACCATCAACGCTCACCTCTACATCCTTCGCGTCCTCTCCAAGATCCCACCCGCCCAACTCGAAGACGCCCTACTCGTACTACCCTTCGACAAGGTCATCTCGCTCCTCGCCTTCCTCGACCATTTTGCGCGCAAGGAGTACAACATTCCACTCACCTCCCGAATTCTGTTTTTCCTACTACGAACGCATCACAGCCAAATCGTCAGCAACCGCATCATGCGTTCAACCCTACTGGATCTGAAAACCCACCTCAAACAGGCTCTGGCGAAGCAGAAGGCGGTAATCGGTTTCAATCTCGCCGCGCTCAAGTTTGTCAAAGCCCAGTATACGCAGAAAAAGACCGCCGAGGTGTACGAGAGACAAGGACTGGATACCGACGAGGACAAGGTGAGGGAAAAGGTCGAGGCCAATGCGGTTAGGAAGCGCAAGATTCGGGTGGCGTAATGTTCGAATGCAAAACATCTCTCTGAACTAGGTATCTGCAATGCGTACGGCTGATGTCGCTCATCTTTCTGTTGAAGGATCCATTCATGTTGAGTATGTTGTAGGATTAGAAAAATCTCGAGAAAAGCATCCAGCGCTCGGGCTCTCCCGCAATCAAACACCTGCCAAAGCGTCATGCCACTGAAGCCGAACGTCCCTGAGCATCCATCCCGCCGACTCTCTCCAATCCTACTGTCTTGCCTTGCCGACCAACACTGGGTGTCGACTCTGCACGTGACGCCGGCTGCAATTCGATCCACATGGCTCTAAGTGAAGGTGTGCGTACCTCTGGCTTTGCTGATAGCGTGTCAAGTGGGTCGCCGCTTGACGAGGCAGTGAGATCGATGAACGGAATCTGCTCCAGCTTGACTCTGGATGATGGCGGCTCGTAGTCAAGACGCAACCCGTTCAACAGCGTCGTGTGGTCCTCTTCTCGCTCTCTTTTGAGTCGTGCCGGTACGTGATCGTCGGCCAACGAGCCAAGACGTGATACAGGTGTGAGAGTCGAGCTGCGCGACTCGACCTGAGGCGAGATGGAGCGAGTTGTTGTCAGCGACGTTTCGTCGTTGGAGGTTTGTGACCCGGCTTCTGGTCGTCGGACAGCCCGCGACGTACCATCAGAAGCACGGTCCTCAACAATCGCAAACCGACATCGCGACGAGGGATGGTAACGAGTAAATCGTAACGGAGCCGTCCAGTCTAGCGTTTCGTCGTCCTCAGAATCCGAGTGCGGCAGAACCTCCTGGTTCGACGTCGGGTTGAGCGCACCGGCTTGAGATGAAGCAGCATTGGTGCCCAGAACCGACCCCGCCCAACGTCGCTGTTTCAATAGATCTGCGTCGAACTTGATCTCTCGCTGGATCGAGCTGAGCGAAGATGGGGTGATGCTCTCCTCAAGGCTTTCTCTCTGCGACAAGACGACCTGGCAGTGCTCCGACGGAGGCGGCACCAATGCGAACGCCGTTCTGCCCATTGTTGATGTGGATGAGCTGCGATAGAGATGCGCATTGTCTATGCCTTGTTCGATCGCTCTGAGGGTTGGATTGTGGTTGAGCTCGATGTGCGGCTGTACAACATGGTTGAGGTCTTGCTCGTCGTATGCCGTCGCACGGAGGATGGCCTCTTGGGCAAACTGCAGATCGGCTTCTTGTTGCATGCGTCTCTCGATGCGCTTGTGCAATCGAATCCAAGGCTGCCCTTCCTGCCCCTCGCCGGGCCCGACATGGAACGGATCGAATGTTCTGCGTTTGAACTCTGCCTCGTGAGCCCTGCGTGCGCTTGGGCTCATTGGAGCGATCTTTGGGTTTGCGCTGATTGAGACGGGAATTGTGGGTGTAGCCTTGCGCACAGCCTCGAGCTTGCGCAATGCCGCTAGCAACTGCGCAGCACTTCTCGAATCCTTTTGCAGTCGCATGGGCCGCCATTTCTTGCGAAGCTGGCCGGAGAGCGTATGTGACACGTGGTACTGCGAATGGTGTCGATCCAAGGCCTCGTACGAGGTGAGGATGGTCTTTGCGGGACACCGAGAGGCGATACAGGCATACTTGAGACCCATCTGATGGGTAAAGTGGTCGTGGACCAGATGGCCAGCGAGGTCTGCCGGATCGTAATGTCGATTGAGACAGGTGTTCCATTTGCAGGCAGTCTTATGGCTGTGATTGTGCGAGTCTTGGGCGGGAGCGGCGTGGTGTGTGAGCACATGCCTGGCTAGGAGCTCGGGCGTCATGAGTCGGGAGTTGCAGTATAGGTGTCCAACACGGTCAAAAACGCCCTTCTTGTCGCGGAGGCGCCATCGGCAGACGTAGGCATCCTGGCCAGAGGGGGCGGTGCGCTTGAAGGAATTGTAAAATGCATCGCCGTCGCCGAAAGGATTGGAGATGTCGACAGGGCGACGATCATGACGGCTCGAGCGGCTTCTGTGGCTGCTGCTGCTGGACGAAGTGGATGACGACGAGCACGAATGGTTGCGCGCCAAAAGGCAAGACGAAGCAAGCGAAGACGAAGGGGATGATGGGGGAAGCAGGGATCGGCGTGAATAGGGCGACGAGGTGGAAGGCGAGAGTGCCGGCAGTGGCACAAAGACCGAGGAGGAATGCGGCGTGGAGCTGGGCTTGAGTTTTGAAGATGAGGACGACGATGAGGGCGATGAGGATAAGCTGAACCGTGAGCGCGGAGGGGCCTGGCCGTTATCGGCGCCGGGAAGGAGCACCACGACGGAAGGCATCTCGTCGCTTCTTGATGGTTTCGGCGGAGCTTTCATAGCAAGGGAGGCTCGACGTTGATGGTCATGCCGAGCCTCAAGATGCTGTCTCGATGAGTGGAAGGATGGTGAGCGCCATGAATATCAAGAAGCACAGCGGTAGCTATAGCAATCGATAGAGTTGATGGCGAGCAAGGGTTTGTCCAACACGAACACGCACGCACGCACACACGCACACACGCACACACTACACTCACACTACTGAACAGGGTTCATTCAATATGGCTTCCAAGTAAGTCAAGTGAAAGCGGCGTGTTGGCCCTTGCTCGAGCTCGCTTCTTGGCGTATCGCGTCGCAGAGCTTTGTGAGCGCACAACCGATATTTCTTCATATTTCTTCTCAAAATCACCAACGCCCAACAAGACTTGTCAAATTTTGAGAGCTTCGGCGGCCAAGCGACGATTGCTGTGCTGTCAGCCGCGCTGTGCTGTGTGCTGTGTGCTGTGTGCTGTGTGATTTGTGAATTTCTCTTTCCATGCGGTGGCGCTTCGACCAGTTTCTTCGTGTTGGTTATAGCTCACTCTTCCGCTTGACAAATCCGCCTTGCTGCTTTCCTCTTTGTCTACCATCACCGACCCCCACTTGTCAGTGGCACTTTGGAATCTTTCCGATCCATCCCCTTCCCATACACGCAGGGCGCCGGTCGCGCCGACAAACTAACAACTAAATCACCTCGTTTTCCAATTCGGCTGCACTGTCCTCCTCTGCGAACCCACTTCATTTCTTCCTAATCACCGCACCCGACTTTCGCCCTCCTCGCGGCCCTCCTCGCAGGCCTCCTCGACGGCTGTCACGTGCTGCCCGCATCCAGCATCAGCGCACAGGACAGCGCGCCCCATCAGCAGCGCAACAGACTCGGCGTCCAAAGGGATCGCCTTGGCCGTATAGCAAAGCACCATGGCATCGGCATTCCTCGATGCTCTCTTTCGTCGTCCGCAGAGGCTCATCCTGCTGGTCATCGTCTTTCTCCTTGTACTCACCTTCTCCACCTATGTCTCCTTCTCCTCCAATGGCGTCCAGAATGTTCGTGACCGATGGAACTCGTTGCCCGCCTTCTCCAACCCTTGGCAGGCTTCCCAAAACAAGGGCGCTCCCTCCTTCCCTCCGCCCAGCTCTGTAGCCGACATGTACACTCACAACCCTGGCGCACCTTCTTCCGTTGAAGAGCTCACCAAGTGGGCTCAAGTCGGCGACGACGGTAATCTCTACCCGCCGACTTTTATCCCACAGATGGCAAATCAGGCCCCTCGTGCCAAGGCTGGCTTCATCGTCCTCGTCCGAAACGCTGAGCTCCAAGGCATGCGCGAATCCATGCGTGATGTCGAAGAGAAGTTCAACCGCAAATACGGCTATCCTTGGATCTTTCTCAACAACGAACCTTTCACCGATGAGTTCAAACGCGGCGTCCAGCAGATGACTCGCAGCGAGTGTAAGTTCGGTCTCATCGGCAAAGATCACTGGGGTTACCCCGACTACATCAGCCAAGAAAAGGCCGCCGAGACTCGTGTCAAGATGAAGGACATCATCTACGGTTCCTCCGAGAGCTACCGTCACATGTGCCGCTACCAGTCCGGCTTCTTCTTCCGCCACGAGCTCACTCTCGATCTCGACTACTACTGGCGTGTCGAACCGGGCATCAAGCTCTACTGCGACGTCGATTACGATCCGTTTGTGTTTATGCAGATGAACAACAAGTCGTACGGTTTCACCATGGCGCTCTACGAGTATCGCGAGACCGTACCTACCCTCTGGGAGCAGACGCAAAAATTCTTCGCCCAGCATCCCGACTACCTCGCCAAGGATCCTAGCATTCACTTCCTCGCCGACCCCAACGAGAAAAAGGGTCCCAATTCGCCGCTCGACTTTGGCTGGACCGGCTGTCACATGTGGAGCAACTTTGAAATTGGCGATCTGCGTCTTTGGCGTTCTAAGCAGTATCTCGAGTATTTTGACTGGCTCGATCGTGCCGGTGGATTCTTCTACGAGCGATGGGGCGATGCTCCGGTGCACTCGATCGCCGTTTCGTTGCTGGTCGATCGAAGTAGGTTGCATCATTTCGATGATATCGGCTACTTCCATAATCCGTGGAATCACTGTCCCGCCAATCGCAAGAAGTATCACGATACCGGAAGGTGCAACTGCGATCCCAAGCAGTCGTTTGACAGGGAGGGATACTCGTGCATTCCGAGGTGGTGGAGTGGAGCCGTCGAGGGTGAGCCCAAGTGATTCGGGCTATTGTTGTAGGGACAATCAATTCTGTGCATTCTCTTTGCGCCTTTGGGGCTGCCTGGGCTGCGACTGTGTGTGTAAATTCGAATTAAAGTACTACATACTTTTCCAACACCTGTAGCCTCTACTGGCTACACTTGCACCAGATCCCGATAGAACGCACGCACCACTCCGGGATGACTCCTCACCAATCCTCTCCAGTTGATCCAACCAAACGGCTCCTCCTCTCTCGCAAACAGATCGCCCTTGGGTACGTCGCTTACGATGCGTCCGTCGGTTCTCTTTGCTTCCGCCTCTTGCCATGCCTGTACCAGCTGCTGACTGAACCTTTCTGCATCCAGCGGTTTCAGGTACGTGTTCAAGGCGGGAGAGCTGAAGAATGCCACTGAGAAGCGGTCTTTCGAGGCGTGCGGTTGGGAAACGACTCGATGGGTTGCAGCTTGGACGATGCCGTTGGTGAGAAACTCGACTTGCTGTCCGAAGTTGACGATAATCGCGTTGTCTACGTGTGGGATCGAGAGCCAGTCGCCGGTGAAATCTTGAGCTTCTAGCCCGCCTACATCGGCCGAGGGAGCGAGGAGCGTCAGCCAGCCGCTGTCCTTGTGCGCTCCCACTCCCTGTGTACTGTTTGGATCGGAACGACGGATACCATCCACAGTATCTCCACGTGGATACCGAATCGTCTTCATCCTCGCATACGGTAACGGACCCAAGCTTTCCAACGACGCATCTTTTCCCTGCTGCTCAACTTGGCCCGTCAAGAACTGCGACAGCTCGCCCTCCTCCACGCCCAAAGCCAACTCGATCGCTCTCGTCAGCTGATTCGATACCTCATTGGCCGTCTCGAACCAATCCAGTACTATCCTCCTATGTCCCTCGCACACCTCATCGCTGACGAACTGATTCGGCCCATACAGGTTCAAGAACGGAAACTTTTCCAGCAGCCCTTCGTCCTTCACCGGTGGTACTTCCGGCGCATAGTCCACCTGGTCCCTCAGATCCTGCTTCTGCTGCGTACGTTCGTCGCCAAACTTGCAGTAGCCTCGAAAGTGCCGGCTCTTGTCCATGTCGATCTTGATCCGTTCGTAGAGCGGCAGTGCAAAGAAGCGCGAAACCAGATTGAACATCGCCGAACGCTTGGTGGAGAGTGGCGTGTTGTGCAGGTAGAAGAAGCCGATACCTACCATAGCGCGGCGAAGGGAGGCGACGAAGCGTTGCGAGGAGGCGGAGTGAGGCGCGGAGGGGGACCAGAGTGCATAGTCGAGATGGTAGTCGGCAAAGGTGGAGAGCGATTGCTGGGTGTCTTTGGTGGGGAGGGGTTGGGAGGCGATCGAAGGGGATACCGCTGTGGGTGCCATGGTTGAGCAGTGATATCGATAAAGTGATCTGTGAAAAGCTGAAATTGGATGCGAAAGGGTGTCGTGCTGCTGTCACTGCTGTTATCGTCAATGAGGCTAGGTTCCCGGAGCTCTTGGTGGGAGACGTGCTTTTATAATTGAAAGGTGGACTGGCCAGTGATTCCAATTATATCAACGGAACGACAGGTAAAAGCTGTTGAATGCGATGAGATGCGATAAGGCCAAAGAGCGTGGTAGTGAAAGAAGAGACGATGCGAGCTTGCGAATACGAAGGTTTAGCATCCGCATCAAGGGGGGACGTGGTCAATTCCAGAGAGAAGCGGCAATACGGGCACCTTTGATGGCCGGGGCCAGTCCAGTAGCGCGCGCACAATACCCCCTTTGAAATTTCGTGCTCTGCTGCTGGATTTGCGTCACTCCAACGCTTCCCACACCTCGGAATCACTTTGCTCGTCGTTAGCAGACGTGTCCCCCTTAGTCAACGGTGGGAAAGAAAGGACGCGGCAAAGCAGCTCCTACTCTTATGTACTCAAAAGCATCCATGCTTCGCTGAACGAAATTCTTCTCACGCACAGTCTGCTTGGAGACATTCCCAATGGTATACAAATCTTTGCGTTCTGCATCTCTACATCCTCTTCCCCTTGCTACTCCCTCTCTACAAACGAGTAGCCTTATAAAAGCTAGCGTACATGTTCACATTGTCGATCGGTTTGCCAGTCTCACGAATGTGGACCGCCTCAACCTTGAATCCCATCTTTTCAAACCTTTCGTTGTACCACGGCTTCTTTGCTGCGCTACGGTAAAACACAGCACCGCCGGTACGAACGACACGCGACAGTTCGCAGATCTCGCGGTCCAGATCGGAGATGCTCTTGTCGCTGTCCTTACGTGCCTGCTTGATGGTGGGAGCGGGTTGGGAGGCGGGGACGGGATCGAACCAGTCCATGTGATCCATGGTGATGGCGCGGGTCAGAGCTCCGTCTTCGAAGCCTCGGAGGACGTTGACGATGGAATCCGTGTGCAGGCGGAACGAGTCGAGTCCTTCTTCGATAGCTTGCTTCTTGAGTGCGGCGAACCCATCGGGCTTGAGGTAGAGCGGACAGCTCTGTTTGGTGTATTTGTGAAGCAGACAGAGTTGGTAGTGGTAGTTGTCGTTCTTGAACAGGCTTCGACTGGGGATCGAGTCGAGCGTGTCGATGGCAAACTGCTCGGCAGAGACGCCTTCGTTGAGGAAAATCTGGTATTGGTTCATGGGGACTCCCAGCGCATTCCACAGGAAAGCAGGGTTTGACAGGAACAGTCGGATAAGAGGCTTGTTGATGAGCGTGGATCTGAGCTTCTTGTTCCAAACATCTTGCTGCTCTTCGACCGAGTTGGCGGTGCACATCTTCTCAACCCATCGGCGAACGCCTGTCACCGTAAAGGCAAACTTGGCAAGGCGCAAAGCATGACCCGAGTAGCCTCGGAAGTAGAACGCCTTGTCGAAAGCACGCGTGTTGAGCCTCCAGAATTGGTAGGCGTGGGAAGAGAGGTACGGCGAGATCTTGCTATCGAGCAACTCGCGGAAATTGTCGATCCTTCCTTCGCCAAACATCTGCCACATTTCCTCGTAGGTCAGCGAAGCAATGCAGGCCAGCTTCAACTCGAGCAAGTGTCCCTGGCAAGGGTTCATGTCGACTGCGTGGATTCTGCGAGGTTTGCCCGCTACAGCGTAGTGCAGAGCATTGTCGCCGGCCGAAGTGATGCAGAGGATCGAGTCGTCTTTGCCCAAATCGAGGTGTTGCATGTCCACGTACGGGTCTTCCCAGGTGAAACCGTAAATCCAGGTGCGGAACATGTCGCTGAACTCGTTGTCCACAAACGGAAGACGCCACTGGCGTTTCTGGTAGTGGAACGAGCTCAGCGGAAAGTGGGGTCCGAGTTCGAGCTTCAGAGGTCGGTCCGAATCGGCGTCGCTTTCAGTGGTCGCTTCCGAAACCCTCCGACGGAGGAGTCTGCGAGCTGGCTCGAAACGGCTGCTGGCGTCTTCGCCTGCGTCGACTCCAGTAGAGCTTCCAGTGGGCTGCTTGGACAGCGACTCGTCCTGGTGCATGTAAGCCAATTCGGGAAAGGAAGGTGGAACAACAACGCGATTACCCGACTCGACTTCGAAGGCCTGGATGGCCTTGGTAGTGTCACGCTCGCGAGAAACGCCGAGCCAGATGTAGTAAGGGATTCGAACGATAAAGGGGAGAATGAAGTTGTTGCGGCCGTTGTAGCACTTGATGGTTCCGAACTTGTGCTCGAGATAGTCACGACGAGCAGGGTGCAGCTCAATGTGGTCGAGGGAGAACCACATGGACCAGAACCAGCGGCTGAGCCAGCCACACTGACGACGAGTATCGCCGCCAATCATAGGACTCTTTTCGGTAGGGGCACTCTTGCCAGAGACGTAGAAATCAACGACACCAAAGACACCGGTGACAGGGTCGAGGGAGTCGTTGATACGGTCCAAAACGGCGTAGAAGGGAGGGATCATCGAGATCGAGTAGCTGCAGGTGAACAGGTCGACCTTCTGTCCAGCTGCCAGGCCAGGCATGTTGAATTGACTTGCGTCTTGGCAGAGGACCTGTACGTTCTTGAAACCCTTGGCAGCAAAGCGCTTGCGAGCGACCTCGAGGAGAGGCTCGCAGAGGTCGATCAAGTAGACCTGCGAGAGCTGGTCGATGGGGAAGTACTCATTCATCTGCTCAATGTTCCAGCCGGTACCACCACCAATATCGACCCAGACAAGGGGCTTGCCGGGGTTCGTAGCCTTCATGTCGCGGAGCTGTGCAGCACACAGCTTGAGCATGGTTGTTCGGCCCTTGAGGAGTCCCGAACGCGTCGAGTCGTAGACTGCAATAGAAAAGCAGGCGAAAAACAGGCGAAAAACAGAGGAGAGAGGTCAGCTGTCGACATTTCGGCTATAAACCCAAGTCGGCACTTGATGTGACTTACCGGTTGCTTGGTGCTGGTAGAACTTGTCAAGACGCTCAGCCTGGTTGGCAGTCTTGCCAAGAGGCTGAAGGAAACAGGTGTAGCTGAAAACGAGAATGTCGCGAACCTTCTGGCTGACTGCAGCTGTCAGACCGACTAGAGTCAAAAAGATAGTAGCAACCGCGGTCATGTTGACAAGCGAAGGAGGCGCCAAAGCGTAAAGCTTGGCCAGAGGCGTGGCAGCCACATGAGGCTCGACAAAGTTGAACATAGCGGCAACGTAGCGGAAGGCCAAGGAGTGTCAGGGTAGGAAATAAGGGCCAGCTCGAGTGGGAGCTGGAGGAGGGCGTATCTCAGCGTTGAGCTGTGATGAGGGGAGAAGGAGGTTGAACAAGACCCAGTGAGGGGACGAACACGAGGTGGTGATGGTGGTCAAGTGTCAGAGAGCAACACTGAGCTCGCTTTCTTCTTAAGGGAAGGAAGACGAAGGGGCAACAGCAGTAGGAGCAGGTGAGGTGTTACGTGTCTCTCGTGCTACAAGACGCGGATCCAAGCTCTAACGTGAGGGGCTTTCACTGGGTCTGTGGCGAATGAGGCAAGAACTCCTCGGACGACACGCATGGCCGACCCCACGGTGGGCTCTTTCAGGCACCTCTGAAGAGCAACACCTCTCTTCATTTTAGAGGCTCTGTATCACACACAAGTTTTCTGTGCCGTTGGCCGCTTCTTCGTCAAGCTGCTGCAATCTCGCACAAGCCATCCTGTAGAATAGCATTCCTCCTCCATGTGTCAACCCGTATCAAACGTTGATGCCTCTAGCACAGCCCAACTCTTGCTTTGACTGCAACGGTCTCAGCCTTGACTTTGTACAGCTTTGTGTCCTCTCAGCCCCAAGCGCAAGAAAGCTTGCGACCTCGAGACAGGGCGACGAGTGCGAGCGAGTAGTGGCCGTAGTATGTAAGGGTAGCAGCCACCCAAGTGAAGCGGCAGTCGCTTGGTCGCCCAACTCTGAGCCTCGTTCTCACGCTCCAAGTTGGACGTGATAAAGTAAGGTGCGCGCCCGTCTGCAGTCTGAGCAAGGTTGAGCCTGAACGAGAGCTCTATGTTTTGTTGACAAAGGGAAACGGTTGCGGCGACCACATCAGATGTACAAGAAGGAACGTGCAGAGGGGTCTAAATTTTGACACAGAGCGGGGTCGGCAAAGATGGGCGGCATGGGATGTCTGCCGCCTGCCACAATCATGCAGCTGGAGCTTTACTTGGTCGATACCCATGCCCGGTCGGGCCTGTTTGCCGGTCCACCGCTTGGCATAGAAAAAACTTTTCCAGTGATTAGAGCTAAGCTATGACATTCATTGAGCATGTATTACGACCAAAAGAACAGGCTCCAGGAAGAAGTCAGAGCTGGGCCTGAGCCAGATCCATAACCGCAGATCGGTGAGAAGAAAAATGCGAAAGCGAAGCGCAGAGTGTGACACGAGGCGCCTTTGCCCATGCATGCATGCAATCTTTTTGGCTTTCTCCCATTCAGGGTCGCACGTTCTCTCGGCAGTATCAGCCTGGCCCGTGCTAGCTAAAAGTGAGAACGTGTCCACTCCAGAATTCGCCGTCCGCTCCCCCTTCCGCCATGAGAAAGTGAGCCTTGTTGGCCAGTCTTCTCTCACTTGTCCCTGTATGCCGCTATGCTGTTGAGCCGCAGATCAGGAGCAGCACGCAGGCCAGTTGCAGGGTCGTTCGGCGTCTACGATTGCACATCCTACGGCCGGATTAAGACGGTTCAAATCGCCGATTGCAACACCATACGCTGTGAGCTTGCCATGCTGTCGTTTGCGCATCCTGGTTGACACTCTGGCCAGCGAACGACTGCATGACTGTTCCGAACCAAGGAGGCACGAGGAGGTTGGCGCAGCTAAGATGAAGTGTGCAATCGCGAATTCCAACAATTGCACGCCGAAAACTCCACCGCGACGATTCGGCTCCGAAACCGTCATGCGTGACAAGGTCGGGCGAGAGCTGCACCGAACAACGCCTGTTGATGCTCTCAGCTCCACTCCCTCGAACCTTCCTTCTTTCAGCTCACACTCAAGCTGCCTTGGTCGACTTCACATCATAACCATGGAAATTGACTTTGCCAACCGCGACCAGGTGTCGCAGGCCGGAGGCGAGCCCATCGCTTTCCCGCTACTCCAGCTCATCAGCGAGGCCCGCAACGAACATGGCATGCGGCAGCAGGACTTTGCTCGATACCGACGATACTGTGCTTCCAAGGTACACCGACTGCGAGAATTGCTCGTCCTTACCCACGCTGATAGCTCGCACAAGGCTGACGCTAAGGAGACTAAGAGTGCCAAGGCTGCCAAAGGCAAGAAGCACAAGAAGGGCCAGCAAGCTCCTGCTCAGAGCGCCGACGCAAAGGGGCACGGCAACGTCTTTACCGCCAAGAAGCTCGACATTGCCCACGTCACCGACGCCCGTCCTGCTCACCTCCTCCTCTTCGAAGCTGAGCGAGCATGGGCCTACTCGCAGGAGCTCCGGACCGACGCCTTTGACGATGAGTCCAATCCGCAGCTGCGCAAGCGGGGCATCTCGAGGCTGCGACGTGCTGAGCAGTGGTCCGACTCTCTCCACCAGCTCGTGCAAGCCCTCTCCCATCGCTTCGACATATACTCGCGTGCCGAAACAGCTGCCTACCTGCTCATCATCAAGTCGACCACCGCCTTCGACCGCGCCCAATCAGAAAAGGCCCTCCAGCTGCTCTCGGTAGCCCGCAACCTGCTCAATGCCATTGCCACCAACAGCCCCACCAGCCGTGCTGAAGCACTTGCCAACAGCTTTGTCGATGCAGGCGAAGCTCAGATGCGCTACTCTGCTTACCAGCTTGGCAACTCGGAGCAGGACATGGACAAGATTGCCGCTTCCACGGCTACACCCGAGGTGTGCCAGCAGGTCTTGCCAGAGTACAACCAGCTCGTGCAGGACCTTGCCGCTTCCAAGGCCAAAGCTGGAAGCGGACAGAAGCAAGCGCTCTCGTTGAACTGGCACGGACACGACATTCCCATCCGAAACCCGGAATTGCTCGACACCGTCGTTGCCGCTCAGGCCGAGGAGGCTGCTCTCCGAGAATCGGTCAAGGTCGAGGCCGTCCACGATGCCGATGCCAGCACTGCCGCCTCCCGCAAGTCCAACGCTACCGCTGCGGACAAGAAGGACGGCAAGCGCGTTCGTCTCTCTCACGCCCAGCGCAAGGCCAAAAAGCGCGAGATCGCACAGGCCGGGTCTTCAGTCGATGGTGCCCGCACTGCCACTTCTTCGACCGTCCGACTGGGTAAAGCTGGCCGCACCGAGCTCGACCCCTTCGATCGTGCTCTGAGCGCCTTCACCGATGCCGAAGACGTGGCGCGCAGGCTCGTCGAGGACAACGCCGAGGCACTCTCCAAGAGCCACTCTTCGCGCTACGAGACCGCCAGCAAGGATCTGCAGACCGCCCACGATCTCATCTTTTACCGTCTGCTTGCTCTTCGCATCTGGCGCAACCTGCGTCTGGTGGCCGAGGTCGAGCAACGAGCCGACAAGCGTGAGAAGCGTGCCATGTCGAGCGTCGAAGCGCGTCTCAAGGGCAAGAGCAGCAAGTCGGCCGGCTCTGCCACCCAGAAGCGCCGTCAGAAGAGCAAGGGCAAGCAGCAGAAGCTTGCTGAAGCCATCGCTGCCAAGAAGGCCAACCCTCGTAAGAACCCGCCCGGCTCGCGTGCCAAGATGCCTCGCACCACTTCTCGCCCGCACACGCGCAAACCAGCCAGGAGCGGAACCAGGAAGCTTCGCACTCGTCAGGCGCTGGCTCGAGAGCACCGAGCGCGTTCGATTGCCGCGCAAAAGTCCAAGCGTCGTGGCGCCCGTGCTGTACCTTCGCTTGCCAAGCTGCTCGATGCTGCCGAGACGAGTCTGGTGGCCATGGGCTCGATTGGGCTGATCGAATCCGAGCCGGATGTGTCGAGCCTCGTCGAGGCCAAAGCAGCTTGGTTCCGAAGCGAGATCCTTCGTCATCTCGCCCGCGCCTTTTCGCTCTCTGGAGCCCATGCCGAAGCGGTGCTGCTGCTGACGCGTGCTCAGCTGTACATCCGCCAAGCTCGCCAAGCGGCTGATTTGGCCGAAGACGTTGACGAAGAGGACGCCGATTTCCCGCCGCGTCTCAAGTCTAGCAGCGGTTCGGATGCCGTCTTTGACCATTCGGATCAGGCGCTGGCTAGCTTGAAGCGAGGAGTGCAAAAATCGCTTTTCAAGGCGCAGCAACAGCGCGGAGCTGGCAAGCGCAAGGGGAAAGCTGGCTCGGCCATGTCGGACTCGCGTGCCGGTCAAGCGCTGCAAGAACTGGCCCGCAAGTATATCGACTTTGACCCTGTATCGCTGCAAGAAGCGCAGAGAGTGCCTGACGACGTTCGAGTCGAATACGAGAAGGAGCAGCACGCCGCCTTTCATCCAGTCGCTCTCCCACAGACCAAGGCTGCTAAAGCATCCGCTGCCAAAGCCAAGCCCGTTGCTGCTACTGCTGCTACTGCTGCCACTGCTGCTTCCAAGACCGTCAAGGAAGCATCCAAAGCTCAACCAGAGCCCGCTGTACAGGACGACGAAGCAGAGCACTTTGAAGATGATGACAACAAGGACGAAGAAGATAAGGATGAGGATGACGACGAGGACGACGGAGGTGACTACTCGCTGGCCTACGATCCGGGCAACGCGTTGGCTGAGGAGGAAGAGGCTCGAGCCGAAGCCGAGGCGGCAACTCAGAAGAAGAGCTGGTTGGGAGGCTGGTTTGGTCGTGGCTAGATTCCTATCTTCTTAACCCACTGCATCCTCTGTACAGTACAGTACAGTACTGTACCTGCATGCGACACAACCATAGCTCAACACACAAATATCCGCCGTGGGTGTCAAAAGCAAATGATGAGTTTCGAACCGCGAACCGAGCGTTCTTCGTCCTCAAATAGTTGTCATTGTTCGATGCTATATCAATGCAACCCAAATCGATCACGGACAACCTTCGGCGTCGTGGCGCAATGGCTAGCGCATAGAGCTTCTACTTGTTGAAACATTGAAAGTGTAGAGACAGTAAATTGAAATTAACTCTAAGGCTGCGGGTTCGAGTCCCGCCGACGTCTTTTTTTGCCGACAAACGACCTCCTGATCTTTTTTACTCTCGACCAGCGAACGCGGAATCACGAGGGCTACGCCCTCCACTTTTCTCGAACAAGATTGATCAGAAAATGGCCGAGTAATGGTCAAAACAATTCTTTCCGGGATGGTGTAATTGACGCCTGTCAGACAACGCCGACAACAACTCGACAATGCCAACCTCAACATCCGCCGAACCTGGTATCAGTGGATACCTCTCGACGTCGCGCATGCCGACATAGCAACAACAAACGAAAACGAACAACTTTGAACAACCTTTTGTGAACCGACAATATTTCGACCGAACCACACAAATTGCAAGCGGCACTCGCCTCATTGACACTGAAACCTGACTATCGACTTCAACACTTTCGCCTCTATGCAATTCCTGCGTCTCTGGCGGTCCGCTGGCGGCCGTTCCGGCCGATTTGGACAACAGTATCGACACCTTCCATTGGAGGTCTCGTCCAGCGACCTCAAGCATTACACCAGGCAGCCTGATCGCGACGAGCGCTCTCTGGGAGCTTGGGCCGCCTGGGACACACGCAGGCCCAACCCCCTAGAAAAATTTTGGCCCTATTGGGCCACGTACGCACTTTGTATTTGGTTTGTGTGCCACTTGGGTCTGGCACTTAGGCTCAGGGCGATCTTGCCCATGACCTTTGCTGACCCCTGCCTTGCCCAACCCCTTTCTCGCCCTGAGTGTGTTGGCTTCCGAGCTACCATCCTCCAACCCTACCACTCCCAATCTTTTGCTCACTCTCCACAATACTTTTCATCGACACCGCCCTTCACCATCTCGCCGCCTTCAACTCAATGGCCCCTCCTGACCGCACCCCTTCTCGCAACCTCAGCTCCCTTCTTGCACCCTCCGTCACCTCTCGTCGAGATGGTGCCTCGGGCGCAGCCTCCGCCAACCCCCCCGCCACCCTGGTTGTTGATTCTGACCCCATCGAAGAGGACGAGCTCCTACCTGAACCAGACATCGATGCCTTCGTCCCCATCTACACTGGCAGACACGTCTGGTCCGCAACTCGCTCTCCCCCAATGGTGCCTTTCGAGGATCTGCCCCGCCCTCGAACAGACCGGGCTAAGCTTCCTCCCTGTACCATTCGATGGCAGTTCACCGGCCAGTTCTCTCCCAACCGCGACGAAGGCCCAGCTCTGGGCTCTCTGCGCAAGCAGATGTGTGACTTTCTTCAGTCCCGATCTTTTCAAAACGCCAACTGTATGGTCAACTTTCCCAAAGGCACAGGAAGGAACAAGATGGTGGACATCACTGTCAGGCGGGAACATCTCGCTGCTGCCAGTGAAGCCTCTCTTGTTTTTTGCCAAGCCCGACTCCAACGCCTTTTCGTCGGACCCGCCCTCGACTTCAACTTCTTTGTCATCGAAATTCAGAACCTGCCTTACACTGCAGCTTGGCTGGGGACGGCGCGACTCATCTGGAGCGCCCTTCGACAGTATGTTCAGCTGCATGACATTTGGGTCCGCCAAGTATCTTATGAGTGCGACAACAAGCCCCCTCAAGACGAGAACGTTTACCTGGCTTTGGTCTCGGTTCAGAAAGACAATGATAATCGCATCAACCCCGCCCAGTTCAGTGCTATCCCCGGCTACATCAGAATCCGTGATGACGACCTTCCCCTGTCTTTCCCTGGCCGCCTCGACTGGTGCACCACCTGCAAGTCCAAAGCCGAGTTCTATCACGACTTCGAACATTGTCCTAAGCGACAATGCAACGAGTGCAGGGGATACGGACATCTGTCGGCCCATTGTCCAAGGTTGCACCAAGCTTTTGCCGAAGGTGACCAAACGGCCGTGGCTCAACAAGCTCGTGAAGCGGCTTCTGGAGCTCTCGACCTCAACTACGGCGATTAGAAGGACTCAACAGGCTGCGTCGCTTGTGGTCTCGACTTGGAACTGTGCTTCGCTTAATTTGCAGGATCGAATGGCAGCACTGCACAATCCATCGACGCCGACAGGCAAATCAGATTTGGTTCTCATCCAGGAGATGAGACTCGCCGCCCCTGCAAGTTTACCGTCCCAAAACCCTTTTATTTGACTTCACCATCCCTTCGCCAATCGAGCCCATCGCGCAGTCCTTGGGAATGACTGTGGCATCTTATTTCGCAATACCCAATGGCAAGTGGAAGATAGCAAGATCGGCGACAACTTCACCTATGCCAAGATTCGAATACCAGACGACGAGCCAGCCATTGGAACTGACATTTGTCTTTTGCATGTGTGGAGCATTCATGCTCCACCAGCGGAGTCGGACCGACGCGAGTTCTGGCGCCTTGACGTCCCCAACATCTCTGTTCTTGACGCTGCTGCTCCTGGCGAGCATTCAGCGGCTATCATCGGCGCAGATTGGAATGCTGTACAAAGTCCAATGATCGACGAATTTCCGCCCACTTGTGGCTACTATGGGCTTGTGCCGTTGGGACAACTTGCACAAGCCGGCCTTGTTGACTCATTTCGCACCCTGCATCCAAACAGTGTAGAGTTCACTCGCCATCATGTGGTCCAAGGGCAACTCGTCTCCGCCCGACGCATTGATAGCATCTGGGTCTCGCACAGTCTTGTTCCTTACTTGCAGACGACTCAAATTTGTCCCTCCGGATCGGATCACAGTGTGGTAACACTGAATCTTCGGGGCAGTGGAAATTGGAAGGACCTCGGCCCAGGCATGTGGCGGCTTCATCGGGAAGCGCATCTACACCCGGGATTTGAGCTTCGGTTGTCACAATATGCACAGCAATTGCCACGCACGGCGAATCAGCCACCGATTCAAGCTTGGTACGACTTTGTTGAGAGGATTCGAGCGACGACCTCTAATGTTGCGACCTCTCAACGCCAGCAATCCCAGAAACATGCGAGCAAACGGGTAGCGATCTCGAACGAACTGTCTAGCATTGACATTCGCAGTGGTGACGAGAATCGACGTCGGTTTTTGGAGTTGTTGGCATTGCTGCGTATGATGGATCGCTCAGAAACGGCGGAAACGGTTCGAAAGCGTAGGGCGCTACACAAATCCAACATGTTTCGGCCGACGGCATGGATCATTCCCAAGCTGGAGAGCTGGGCCTTCGCCAGTCTTCCGAGCCTTACAGACAGTCAGGGGACGCATGACAGTCTTATGGCTAAGCTTGAAACCATTTGGCGATTCTACACGACGCTGTTCACCCCAAGGCCGATCGATACAACTAGCGAGGAAGCTGTGTCAATCCTTTTAACCTCTGTTCGTCGTAAGGTCTCCTCCGCCACCAGGCACAAGTGCGAAGCTGTCAGGACCGCCGTGCCACCCGATCGACCGCGGATGATCGGTGACCCGATCCGCGACTACCGCGGACCCGCCTAGCGGCTCCGCGCCCCCCTTTAATGGTTTCATCGCCACCGACAGGGATCCGTCACGACTCCTCGTCGCATGTATTACTTAGTCACGCTATAATAGCAACTCAGTATCGCGTCCCCCGTCATCCGCGGTTTGTCCTCGACAGCTGCCCCGTACTCCACGACCTCTCCGTTCCCGACCACGCCCGGCCGTAGCCGCGACTGGCGGTACTCAGACCCTACGGCCCTAACAGAAGCTCCTTTCTCGATGGAGGAGCTCCAAGGAGTCTTGACTCATGTTGCAGACGCCTCGGCACCGGGTATGGACGGATTGACATATCCACTTGTTAGAATCCTGGGTCCACCGGCGCTGGAGCGCCTCTGTGCAATGGGAAACGCCTTGCTCCGCGGTCATTCCCTCCCTGACGGCGAACCAAACCTACGAGGTGTGATGCTTCCCAAGAAAGGCGATCTCAGCAAGCTTGAAAACTACCGCCCCCTCTCCATTGCGGCTGTTGCGTTTCGTATCCTCGGTGGAGCAGTGTCCTCGCGACTTCAGGCGGCGGCACAGGAGGTTATTGCCAGTACTCAGACGGGGTTCATTCTTGGACGTCACTCTGCCTCCAACGTTGTCACTCTCTACCTGCTCCAGCATGCAATCGCTTCTGGCCGTCTCTCCGGCCCAGTCTGGATCCTCAACCTCGACCAACAAAAGGCCTACAATCGGGTTCGCAGGGAATGGCTTGTTGGATCCGACTATCGGATTCAAGGGTCACCTCGCACTCAGAGCATTACTACTTCACGGCACTCAACTCCCGATGTCGGGAGTTGCATCTCACACGCGGCATGACCGTGCAGCCCCCAATAAAACGGGCCAGTAATTGGGAGAAAAACTCTCTCGGACGACAGACCCCCTCAAGAACTCTGATTCGCTAGCGGACTTCAACTCCCGACACCGGGAGTTGCATACCTTCAACGAATCACAGAAGGGCCATACGAGAACACCCGAGCAGCTAAGTGATCGAAGACTGGCGATAGGAAACACCATGGTCCGGAATAGGCCGGGCCAATCAGGACCATGAAAGGGCAAGACAAGGAAGACGGAACGAGGACCTCGTGGACGAATCATAATGGAGTAAAGGGGAACGAACACTAGTACACTCTCCAAGTGCTGCCAACTAACTCCCGATGTCGGGAGTTGACACACGAACGTGAAGGAAGTTGCCCGCGAACTACCTCACCCTATAGCACTCCATACGACGGGTCGGATACAGAGACCTTGTATATATAAAGACGCCTGCCAGTTGACTTAAGGGCCATGGAATCCAATCGAATCATTAAAAACCCGCCAAAGACAACGCCAAGACTACTTACAGGGCACCTACTCCCGACATCGGGAATACTGCCCCAGCTAAGCAATACCTTGTACGACTTCTGACTACTGCACTAGTCACCGCCGAGTATTATCTGACGGAGACGGAATAGTGAACGTCAAACTTCACAGCCGCTCACGCTCACGATTTAACGACTGAACGACACTCTCCAAAGATCGCAACTTAGGAAACAAGTATCTAGGGACACCGAAGTCCCGATACCGGGTGTCGGTAAGTAATACTTGACAGTGGAGAACGACTGACATATATCCCACTTGACGTCAGTCGAAAGTACAGCTTCCAATAGGTTATGAGCCCAAAGCCTAGAAGAAATCTACAAGGCAGTTACCTAGGTACCCGCTCCAGATCCGCCCCACTCGATTCGATCGCTGGACCCCCCAGCTGGGACGAAGAAGAAGACCCTCAAGAACAAGAAACCCCACAGGAAACCGAAGTCCCGATACCGGGACCAGCAACCCACTCACCACCAAAGTCAACCGTACTAGCATACGCGATGGGTGAATCAGACAACAGCTCTAGGCTGCGGCTACCCAGACTTGAACAAGCAAAGGACTTTTACTCATGGAAAGACAAGTCCATCGACATCTTTATGCAAAAGGGGATGAGGGTATACGGAATTATAAAGGGGACCCTGCCCCGCCCAGGAGAGAACGACCCCTCGCACGCAGAATGGTCCGACGCAAACTTGACCGCGTGTGGAATGCTACGAAGCAGTCTCTCGAACGAGATAAAGCACACCATCAATGATCTAGAAGACGCCCGCGAAATATGGACTACACTTGAGGACAGATTCGCCAAGTCCATGAAATGGCAACTCGAAGAAATGGAGACTGAACTCAACAGTCTCAAACAAGACAAAAGGACCATTGACGGCTTTGTCGGCCACATCGCCCGACTAGCCGACTATTTAACGCTAGCCGGACACTCGATCTCTTTTCACAAGAAGTACAGTGTCCTTATGAAGGGACTACGAAAAGAGTACGAAAACATCTCATCGCAAATTCAAGAGACCTATCGAGCTCGGAGAGAACGAGGACAAATGATAATCCACCGAGTTGGAGACGAATCCGAACGGTTCACAATGGCAACCGAGACGATAGACGAGAAAGTCGAATACGACGCCATAGTCACCAGACTCAGGAGCGAAGAGTTACGGCTTGGACTAAACACCCGAGGCATAGAAAGTAAAAACAAATCAAACTCATCAGCTTTCTACGCCGGTAACGGAAAGACAAAATGGAAACCCAACTCCCGAAGGCGGGATAAGAAACCCAAGACCCCCATAGAAAACATCACATGCTACAATTGCCAAGAAAAGGGTCACTACTCAAGTGATTGCAAGAAGCCAAAGGTGGACCGACCAGGACGAAACTCCCGCCAACGGGACACGAATAACCAAAACGAGAGCGTCTATGCAGCCGCAGACTTCACCCACTCACGGACGAACATCTGGCTCATGGATTCGGGAGCAAGCAGACACATTTGCTGCAACAAGAACCTATTTTCGGAACTCAAGATCGGCGTATCAATGCGCCCTATCTGGGTCGCAAACGACGTGCCAGTAAAAATCGAAGGCCTAGGAACTATTGAGATGGACGTCAACGTAGGGAACGGCAAGACAAACAGAATCACGCTGTCCAACGTCGCTTACATACCCTCCTTCAGCGTCAACCTCCTATCCACTGGTATCATGCGTAAGAAGGTCAGAATCGTCACACACGAGAACGAGACTATCGCCTTGACCAAGGACGGCAGGGTCACATGCAGGGGTGTCCACATTGGCCCCCTCACCTACGTCGACCAAGTCGGCGCTGACTTCGCCGGCCTCGCCACAAACCAAAGGTCCAAGGGCGAGAACTGGCACAATCGGCTAGGACACCCAGGCCGACAGCGCCTAATCGAAATATCGAAATCAGTGCCGGGAGTCAAGGTCGATGCAGAGAAGCCGCAAGGGAAATGCGAAACCTGCGAACTGGGAAAATCAACCAAGCAAGCGTTTAAAGTCCCGATACCGGGAATACGAAGTACCTTAGAGTTGGTGCACTCCGACGTGAAGGGACCAATCCCTGAAGAGACGCCAGATGGACATCGCTACGCTGTGACCTTCATCGACGACGCGACTCGTTTTACCATGGTTTACCTCTTAAACCGCAAGAGCGAAGTGTTTGGATGCCTACAAGACTACAAAACGGTCATGGAAAAACAAACCGGGAAGCAACTTAGGCGCCTCCGAACCGATAATGGAGGAGAATACTCCGGCAACCAGATGGCCGAATACCTCAGTCGAAACGGTATCATACACGAAAGAACCTCACCTTTCGCCCCAGAGCAAAATGGTGTGGCAGAAAGGATGAATCGAACTCTGTTCAACATCGTCCGCTGCATCATGATCCAATCAAATGCTCCGGACACCCTATGGGGAGACGCCCTCCTCCATGCTGTCTACCTAAATAATCGACTGCCAACAAAAGGAACCGGGATGAAAACGCCTTACGAAGCGCTCCACAATAGACCCACTGACTTATCAATGGTCCGCACTTTCGGTTGCACAGCATACGCCCATATCCCAGAAGAGCGAAGGACCACACTGGAAGATCGAGCAGTACAATGCGTATATCTCGGAGTCATGCCGGGCACCAAGGCCTACAAGCTGTACGATAGGACCAAAGGCGTATACCTAACCCAAATCCACGTCACCTTCGACGAGACCTCATTCCCATTCAACGACGAACCAGGGAACAGAAAAGGCTTAATGGTACCCGAAGACACGTATGCGTCCACCCCTGCGAACGTTGATGTCACAACGGCGAATAACGACAACCACGAGGAAGACCCCACTCCCGACATCGGGACTTCACCCAAGCCGACTGGTGGACACAAAGAATCGCTCAACCAAAACTCGCGCACCAGAGAAAACAGTGTCGATCACAACACCCCAGAGCTCAACTCATGGCTGTACCTGACACCTGAAGAAAGAGCACAAGGACTATCGACTCCACCAGGAAGCCCACCAGGATCCCCCAGATTGCAAGCCAACGCGATCAGAGAAGTCGTAAACGAGCTCGAAATCCCGACACCGGGAGAAGATACACCAGACCCAATCGGATTACTCGACGACGAACCTCGAACAATTGCACAAGCATACAAAAGACCGGATTGGGAATTGTGGCGACAAGCTATTGATAAAGAACTGAAATCACACAAAGACAACAACACCTGGTCAATGACCGAAGCACCGCAAGGAAGCAACATCATCGGTAGCCGTTGGGTATTCAAGATTAAACGCAAAGCAGACGGATCAATCGACAAATACAAGGCACGTCTGGTAGCACAAGGATTCGCACAAAAACATGGCATTGACTACGACGAGACCTTTGCACCAGTCATTAAGATATCGACACTAAGGTTATTAATGATCATCAGCCTGCAAGTTGGCTGGAGCATCTATCAGATGGACGTCGCTACAGCGTACCTAAACGGCGAAATCGACAAGACACTATACATGCGACCGCCGCCTACACCAGAACACCCTCGAGGCCCACCAAGCGCAACCGTGTGCAAACTCAACAAGTCCCTGTATGGTCTCAAACAAGCGGGACGAACTTGGTACCACAAAGCCGACTCCACATTACAGACACTGGGTTTCACGCGAAGCAAACATGACTCAGCACTATACATCAAACACCCGACACCGGGAGTTGACAACTCGCGCGTAATACTCACACTCTATGTCGACGACATTCTAATATTCTCGGCAACGCAAGAGTCGGCAACTCGTGTCATGAATGATCTCCGAAAACATTTCAAAATGACCGGAGGCGACAAGCTAGACTATATTCTAGGAATCCAAGTCCGGCAAACACCTGGCATCATTCACCTGTCACAAGCAAGCTACGTCAGTCGACTCCTGTCGACCTACGGACTCGAAACCGCCAACATTGTGCATACGCCGCTCAACCCCAGTTCTGACCTCAAGGCAGGCGAGCCACTGTCGCATCAGGAACACTCCACCTACAGAAGCATCGTTGGCCAACTACTCTACATTGCCACATGCACTAGGCCCGACATAGCCTATGCCATCCAAAAACTCAGCAGAGAATTGGCCCACCCACACTCAAGTGCGATGATCCAAGCAAAACACTTACTTCGCTACCTCAAGGGCACAAGCACGCTCGGCCTACTCTACACACGCTTCAGCGACCCCAAACTCCCGACAACGGGAATGGACTTTGGCGAACGGCTCCAGACATTCACCGATGCAGATCACGCGGGGGACACTGAGACTTCGAAATCCACATCGGGAATTGTCAATACCGTAGCAACGATGCCGTACAGCTGGGCCTCAAAATTACAGTCAATCATAACTGACTCAACCACATATGCAGAGTACGTCGCAATGGCCGAAGCTGGAAAGGAGATCATTTGGACTCGATGGGTCCTTGCTGAACTTGGACTTCAGGTCAAAGCACCAACGGAACTCATGGTGGACAATCGAGCAGCCATCGAACTCAGTAAAGAACCCAAATTCCACAACCGGACTAAACACTTCAGACTCAAGTATCATCTGACAAGGGAGTACCAAGCAAACGGAGTACTCATTGTAAAGCCGGTATCAACGAACGATCAGCTAGCCGACATCCTTACCAAGGCGCTCGAAAAGAACAAAGTCACGTCGAACAGAAAGGCACTCGGCATCGACAACCCACAATGCTAACACTGAAACCAACTCCCGATACCGGGAGTGAAGTCCCACCAGAGGACTCTGTAAATACTAAAGCAAGGACCGACTCTAGACCTAGGAACAAAACGACCCACCGACAATACACGAAAACCACCAAAGCCAAAACATTCATAAAAGGATCGAAATCTAAAAGGAACATAACCCCATCAAGCGATACCGAAAACTATATAAAGCATAAACAAATCAAGAAACCGAGCCTCATTTCCCAGCATGTATAAACCAACTCCCGACACAGGGAGTTCGGACCCTCCACTTGACACTCCCACAATCCTTTAACGAAGCGCACACACACCTCATAAGTGCGCATATAACATCTCATGATGCTCATCAATCATACTGCGCAGCGCAGAACAAACGGACAAAGAGGCGGAGCAGCCAAACAAAGGAAGGAGAGTCTTGGCGCACACGAACAACTCCAGCCAAGCCGACCTCTCCAACCTTCCTCCTCACCATCACCTCCTCCGACACCACTCGATATGGCGCGCCTATCCGCCGCCCAGAAGATCGCCCAAAAACGGGCTACGGAGGCTGCGCGAGCCAAGCGAGCCGCCGCCGCCGCCGCCGTCAATACGGCAACAAACTCCGCCACCATCACTGCCACCAACGTGGCCGACGAGGTCAACAACGCCTCTGCCGCCGACAATGCGGCCTCAACACCCGGTCCCTCTGCTGCA
Source organism: Ustilago curta (assembly GCA_928722295.1). Taxonomy (NCBI): domain Eukaryota; kingdom Fungi; phylum Basidiomycota; class Ustilaginomycetes; order Ustilaginales; family Ustilaginaceae; genus Ustilago; species Ustilago curta. Next base: position 1,429,525 of record CAKMXH010000001.1, on the reverse strand, counting down.
ACGAGCAGCATGGACATCGACGAGCCCTCTGCCGACGACGGCACGGCTGAAGACTCCCTCACCGGGCCCTCTGCCGACGACGGCATGGCCGAAGACCTTCTCACCGGGCCCTCTGTCGACGACGACACGGCCACCAACACCACCTCCTCGCCGCCCTCTGCTTCAATAAGCATGGCTTATTCGCTGGTCGGGTCGTCAGCCACACTTGGCTCGACCAGCACCAACATCTCGCCCTCTGCTCGTCCGAGCATGGCCTCAACGGGGTCCTCTGCCGCTCGTGGCACGACCAATACACGCCCCTCTGCCCGTCGGGGTACGGGTAATTTATTTTTGGGTTTGGACGATGACGATGACGACGTTGGGGATGCAAGAGCCCCACGTCAGGAAACCTCTACAGCGGGGGCTGCCGCTGGAGGAAGTTCGGGGGCACTGCTCCCCCCCGAACTGGATTGGAGTGGTCCGATGGACCCGTCGAAGCCGTTCGATCGGCAACGACGCTTCGTCGTACCTGCTGGAGAGGTTCGGTACTCAACCGAACACTTTCCCAAGTACGGCGAGGATCTCCATCCAAGGTTTGTGGTTGCCGAGCCAGGGTGCAAGACCTGCAGTGACCGCGGCGTCATTTGCACCTTCGGCGTCGGACACAACCACAGCGGAAGGAGGAGGACGCCCGAGAAGGGGTCTTGTGACCTCTGCACTCTGATGGCAAAGAAGTGCAGAGGCGCAGGCTTCGAGGGCAGGAAAACTCGGCGGGTAACCATGGCGGCCAGGATCAGGGAAGGCCTCGATACACTGGTTTCGCTCGCTGGGAAGGAGATTGCCGGTAAGGCAAAAGGGAAGTTCACGCCGAGCGAGGTTATCAGACTCGCCGGCAACATCAAGGCCGAGTTTGATGCTCGCGAGCAGCTCCTCGGAAACATAGACGAGGATGACGACGAGTAGTGGCTTGGAATAGCACTACGTTCCCCTCGTGATATTGAGATGTCTGTGTCGACTGAAGTGAGTGCTCGATGAGGGGGACTGTTGGATCCGACTATCGGATTCAAGGGTCACCTCGCACTCAGAGCATTACTACTTCACGGCACTCAACTCCCGATGTCGGGAGTTGCATCTCACACGCGGCATGACCGTGCAGCCCCCAATAAAACGGGCCAGTAATTGGGAGAAAAACTCTCTCGGACGACAGACCCCCTCAAGAACTCTGATTCGCTAGCGGACTTCAACTCCCGACACCGGGAGTTGCATACCTTCAACGAATCACAGAAGGGCCATACGAGAACACCCGAGCAGCTAAGTGATCGAAGACTGGCGATAGGAAACACCATGGTCCGGAATAGGCCGGGCCAATCAGGACCATGAAAGGGCAAGACAAGGAAGACGGAACGAGGACCTCGTGGACGAATCATAATGGAGTAAAGGGGAACGAACACTAGTACACTCTCCAAGTGCTGCCAACTAACTCCCGATGTCGGGAGTTGACACACGAACGTGAAGGAAGTTGCCCGCGAACTACCTCACCCTATAGCACTCCATACGACGGGTCGGATACAGAGACCTTGTATATATAAAGACGCCTGCCAGTTGACTTAAGGGCCATGGAATCCAATCGAATCATTAAAAACCCGCCAAAGACAACGCCAAGACTACTTACAGGGCACCTACTCCCGACATCGGGAATACTGCCCCAGCTAAGCAATACCTTGTACGACTTCTGACTACTGCACTAGTCACCGCCGAGTATTATCTGACGGAGACGGAATAGTGAACGTCAAACTTCACAGCCGCTCACGCTCACGATTTAACGACTGAACGACACTCTCCAAAGATCGCAACTTAGGAAACAAGTATCTAGGGACACCAAAGTCCCGATACCGGGTGTCGGTAAGTAATACTTGACAGTGGAGAACGACTGACATATATCCCACTTGACGTCAGTCGAAAGTACAGCTTCCAATATGGCTTCTAGATTGTCTTGTGGCATATGGGTTCGGACCGCGCTTCGTTACCTATATACGCGAGATATATCGACACCCCACGGTTTGCCAATCGGTTGAAGGACACTTCACTCAGCCAATTCCCCTGCAATGCGGCATCCTCCAAGGCGATCCGATGTCTTGCCTTCTTTACAACTTTACCCTGCAGCCGATGCTCGACTACGCCCTCCACCACCACCATGCAGGTACCACTCTCGACTGGGATCCGGACCATCCCATGTTTGTGTCATCCCTGGCGTTTGCTGATGACGTGCTTTTGGTGGTCAACAACAAACGCGACCTGGCGAAGTTCATGGACGCACTTGATCTATACGAGATGGCCAGCAATGCAAAGGTGAATGAAGAAAAGTCGCAGGCTTTCTATTTCGTGCGGGGGGCCAACGATGGCGGTGATCTTTGGCCCGAGGACATCCCATACCCTGTCCTGGGTGACCCTTTAGCTGAAGTGACCCACCTTGGCTATCCTTTTCGTTTGGATGGCGGCATACCTCAGAATACGATTGATAAGCGCCTCAACTCGATCCAGGCGAAGGTCAACATTCTTGCAACGGCCAAAACCACACTCTTGGCGCGCGCGCGCATCGTGAACTCATTCCTGCTTTCGAAGCTGTGGCACTCCATCCGGCTGTGCCCCGTCGCAGTGTCCCTGCAGCGGCGAGTCAGCTCCATCATCAACCCGTTTTTGTTCCTTGGCCGTCGCAACTGGATCCTGCACAAGTACGCCGTTGCACCAAGGCACCTAGGCGGACTGGGAATCATCGACACGTCCTATATGTTGATTGCTCTCACTGGGCAAATCGCAGCTAACCTGCTGTTGTCGAAAGAGCCAATTGGGTTCCAATTCCGAGCCGCTCTTCAGCAACACCTTTGGGAGGAGTACAAAGCTATCCCAGCGCACTGCATGCTTCGACGTGGCATGCCTTGGTTAGCGATGAACAATGCACTCCTCGCCCAGCGATCCTTCCTGAATAAAGTGGTCTATGCTCTTTCCCAGCTACGCCTTTCGATCCTACCTGATTGGGACAAGGTCTCTGTGAAGGAGATGTTGTCGCTCCCCTTTCACAGCAATCTGTTCGGTTATATCTGGCCGGACATTCATGAAACCAACACACAGCACTGGGAACGGCATGGACTTCGAGTTTGGGGCGATGTATTGTGGTACAACCACAATGAGAAAGGCAAGCTAATGCACCCATATTCCTGCGCTGACTCGTACCCTCTGGTGCCTCCTTCGCCATCTGGAGTCAAGAGCAACTATGTGCCGACGAGAGGTCATCCAGACACGTACGAGCTCTTCAGCGGTGCTGCAGGACGGCTGGTCAAGAAACACTGGATCGACATGTGGAAAGTGATGCACCCCACTGTGCGCAAGAAGCTGCTCGATATCACGATCTGGTTCAAGAAACATCCTGACAAGTCGAAGAGTGTCAAGAACCCAATGCCTCACGATCAGCCATTCGACATAGATACGGTAGGCCTCCCGTTTCCGTGGCACATTGTGATGTTGGCCGGGAAGCCGCTTCAAGAATACACGGTCAGGCATGCTCGGACGTTCCTAGCTCCGAACGAGGTAGTTGTGCCCGACTGGGAGTTTGGAACAAAAGAGCAGTGGAAGCAGGTTTGGTTATGGCACACGCAGGAGGCGCTTTTGTCTTCACAGGCTCAATCCGACATGTTCCTGTTTCTCCACCGTCGGCCCTGGCTCACGCAAAAGCCAAGAGGCGAACGGCAATTGGAGAACTACGACCTGCTCAACGAAGATGATTTGGCTCCGCGGTTTCAGCTCCATCAAGACCGCAACAATCGTCAGACCGAAGAGGAGTTGGAGCCAGTCAACGACTCGTACATGACTGAACATGTTTTTGGCGTTGCAACGTGCATGCTATGCGATGGGCCAAAAGACTCTGCGAGACACGGTTTTATTGAATGTCCGCTAGTTCAGACGGGTGTTTGGCGTCAAATTATGGGCACCCTCCGACGCTTCATTGCTCCTCGCGCTGTTGCCATTGATGCTGAAAGCATTGTGCTGGGATGGCCGACACTGCGAATGCCAGCAGCAATGCAAGCGCGACTCCTGCTGTGGCGTGATTTGGCTATTCATATGTTGTCACGTCGAAGGCATGCCGCGATCACGCTTGGTCTCACAAATGACCACCGACCACAAATGTCTCTTGAGGGTTTTTTCAGCAAACATGCAGCCTTGCTTGCAACGACTCTTACAAACGCCTATCATGGGCTGGCGGAGTCGAAGCGAGCAGAATTCGAGCGGCGTTGGATTGACGGGGGAACATTTCTTCGAATCGTCGATGGCGACGTGGCTTTTCAAATTATGTCAAACACCGCGCCACCCCAACCCCGCGGACCCTGACGTACGGTTGCAGGCAGCCGTTGCGTTGGTGGTACGCAACCAGTTTTGAACCCCGATTCGACAGACTCAAGACTCCAATTCGACGTGTTACAAGCTCCGGTTCTCATCCAAGACTCGTTATGTGCTCCGGTAAGAAAAACAAGAAAACGACAAAAATATAGTGCAGCTTTATTCCGTTTAGATCGCTTTGGCCCGGCCCCCTCCACCTTCCAAACCCTTGCTCGCTTTTCTTCTCTTTTGCAACCCGACCAACGGTCTGCATCACTTGACCAATTTGCTCGCGGCTTTGGATTGCGGCTCCCTCGCCTAGCCACCGAGATGCCACCTCCTGGTGAGGATCCACTGCTTGCGCGTATCTTGGTCATTTGACGTTCGATCCTGGCCTGGGTCGCGTGCCCTTCTTGTTCTGGTTCTGTTCCTTGTAACGTAGGCTCACTTCGCGCGTTGCAATTGACATTAGGCCGTAGGCCTGATATAAAAAAAAAAAAAAAAAAAAAAAAAACCGCGTTTTTTTGCATCTAGGAGTCTCCCCTTGACGTGTAGAACACGCAGGTGAAATTTGGAGGCTGGTTGATAAGGCGGATGCCGAGATAATGGTGTAGGAGAACGAGGTGTACGCTGTGTGCTGCGATGGGGATTTTGGCGACGGGATGGCGAAATTCATTCGAGAATTCAAAGGGTCGCGTGGGCAACAATGAAAGTGTGCGGATTGGCGGCGGAGAGTAGTCACGAGTGGAGGTTGCAGGTTGGGGAAAAAGAAAGACAGAGTCCACGTCGAACACTACAACTCTCTCTCTTGAACCCTTTTGACGACGACATGATTGTGATTTGCTATCATGCTACCTGACCACCATCGCTTCGTCGATGTTCGGTCATACGGCATACACAGCTGGCTGTCATCCAGACTAACAGCCAGGGATCAACATAGAAGCAACTCCTCCGCAATTTAGGCCCCCCCTTACACGTTCTTCCACAAAAGGACACGCCCCTTACACGTTGTTTATAGAGAGGATCAGCTACCACGATTCCATCCTCATCTTTGATAGGCCAGCGGCGGGCTGGCCCGTCGTCCATCCCCTCTTTTCGCATCTCTTCACCTACCTCTTCTGAATTGGACCTGGAGCTGGACACATTCTCGACGCCCCTAGACGAAGCAGGACGCCGCGAGGACGTCGGATCCAGCCGAGTGCCAAGAGGAGCAGCAGCCATGGGCGACCCTGCTAGTATGGCTGTGGATTCAGATGTCCCATCGGATGGCGGTTTCAGACCGTCTAAACCCAGCCAGCTCGGCAACATGGACAGGTTCAACCCGCTCCGCTCCTCTTCGGACGACGATCACGACGCAGACAACCCGGACGACCTCAGCCCGTTAGACGACTCGGACCTCAGCTCAGCCACTTATCTTGCACGACTGACTGGTATCGCCTGCCTTGCCGGTCTACAGTTTGGCTGGGACACCGCCATTATCTCAGGCATGCTCGTCGCGATCCACACCGACCTGGGACACGAGCTCACCGAGGGCGAGCAGGAACTCATCGTAAGCGCCACCACTGTCGGCGCGATTTTCGGGTCCATCGTAGCGGGTCGTATGGCGGACTGGCTGGGACGAAAGAAGGTGATGATCGGCAGTGGAATCCTGTTTCTCCTTGGTGCACTGGAACAGGCGGCTTCGCAAGTGGTTCGTGAGCTAGTGCTTGGCAGAGTACTGGTCGGGCTGGGTGTGGGCATGGCGAGTATGGTAGTCCCTACGTTCCTTGCAGAGGTGGCACCTACAAAAGTGAGGGGCAGGTTGGTGGGCATCAATAGTCTGCTGATTACGGGAGGTCAGGTGGTGGCATATCTTGTCAATGCGGCGTTCTATAACTTGCCCCATGGGTGGAGGTGGATGGTGTTAGCAGGCGGCGTTCCTGCGGTCTTGCAGCTGGTGGGGATGATTTACCTCGACGAGTCTCCACGATGGCTCGTTGCAAGAGGTCGGATTGTTCGAGCGAGAAGGGTGTTGCAGAGGATCTATCCGCACGCCTCTGTGCGCATGGTGGATAGCGAGATTGATCGGATCGCTCGTAGTATGCAGGGCGCCACTACACGCTCTGACGTCGATCCAGATGCCACCGATCAGCCAACAGCGTTCGACCGGCTCACGTCTGCCCCCGTCCACCTCACCGCAACCACGACGCAAGTCAAAAGCAAGCTCAAGCTGCTTCTCTCCAACCCGGTCCACCGGCGGGCGTTGGTGATCGCTTCCGCATTGCAATTCTTCCAACAAGCGACGGGCGCCAACTCGTTGCTGTACTATTCATCGCGGCTGCTCATGATGGCTGGATTTACGGTGAATCCCAACGCGGCGGCGGTGGGGATCGCTCTGGCGAATTTCACGGGGACGGTGGTAGCTGTGAGGTACATTGATCGGTGGGGGAGGAGAAGCTTGTTGCTGTATACGAGTGCGGCGATGAGCGTATTTCTGGCGTTGGTTGCGATTGGCTTCAGCCGGATCGATCTGGGTCCGGTGAGTGGTACACCGGAAGCCGCGACACTGGGATCGTCGTGGCCATACTGGACGTTGATGTTTATGATCCTGTTTACGCTCAGCTATGCATTGGGGCTGGGTATTGTGCCCTGGCTCATCCAGGCTGAAATCTTCTCAGGCCAAGTGCGCGGCTTAGGCGCGGGTATAGCAACGGCGACCAACTGGAGCACCAACCTGCTGATCAGCTCGACGTTTTTGCACCTGGTCAAGCTGATGCAGCCTCACGGTTGCTTTGGCCTGTTTAGCGGGATGGCGGCGCTCAGCTGTGCCTTTACGTTTTGGCAGGTGCCAGAGATGGCAGGCGTCAGTCTGAGCGATGTGGATACGGCGGTGGGGGACACGAGTTATCAGGCGGTTCCATCGGAGGAAGGTTGAGAGATTGCAAGTGTTGGGAAAAATATCATCTATCGAGGAAGCAGAGTGTGTTTGTCTTTGCGTGTGAGACTGGATGAGCCGTTGGTGGAGAGTTGATCTTCGACTTGCTGCTCTTCAAAGTCGACTATGAACGGTGAGGCGGCTGGGTCTGTGCTGTTGCCAGCCTCTGGGGTGTCGTGATATCTCGAGGGAGCAGGATCACGCCCAACACCCGCATCACCTTCACCCGTCGCCTGCTCCTGTTCAATCACTTGCAACACCTTGTTGGTCTCCTTCCAAACCACCCAGCCCGTCGCCACACCCACCGCCGATCCGACTGCGATATAAATCATATTGAGCACTTTGGCCCAGCCGTCCAACTGCGCTCTCTGATCCCGATCCATCAGCTGGAACATTCGGGTTCCCAACCAGACGTGGAGTAACAGCTTGGGCGTGATGAGCGCCGTCGCTGTGATAAAGTGCTTGAAGCTGACCGCATCGACCAGGCTCGCAAAGAAGAGGTTCGAGTAGGCAAAGGGAAACGGGCAGAAGCGGATCAGGATGGCCATGGAAAGACCTCTTCTACGCACCGCGGTGGAAAGGGCGACGTATTTTGGATCGTTGAGTGTGTTGCTGATCCAACTGACTTTTTTCGAATGATGGACGATGAGAAAGCGCAAAACGCCAAACGCAACACTGCCACCCAACAGGCAGGCAAACGACGCAAGCAGCCACGCACTCCACAGATTGCCCCTCAACTGGGCATGCTCCGCCGTCGCTTCCGCATGAACCCCCCACCCCAACCCGAACAGCGTGATCGATGTCCCATACCCGACCAATGGCGGAAAACTCACCACCACAACAATGGCAATGAGCAGCGCAGCACCGTACGGCTGTGATCCGAACCAGATGGCCAACTTGGCAGTGGCGTTGAACATGGCCTCGGGACCCATGTAGACGATGACAAAAACGACGACAAGTTTGACGCCGAGCACGAGGTAGATGATGGAGCGCTGTTCTGGAGGCAGGGCGTGGAACGCAGACCACGTTGTAGTAAGATACGAGCGCAGGCGGAGGTAGAGCGAGTGCAGCGATGTCGAGCGCAAAGACGGGTCGGTATCACGCCGTACAGGAGCGTAAGGCGCGCGATGCGGATGATGGGTCGGCATTGTGATGATGGCCAGTTTGACGGAGCCAGTGGTGATGTGAGTGCAGGAAAGCGACGTCGCTTGCTCTTGCGAGCTGGCAAGGACGATAAGCAAGGGTCAGAATGGCAAATGAAGTCAAAAGAGCAAGAGAGTGGGTGTCAAGCGCTGCCACTCTCAAAGCTTGGCGCGAGTCGCTTGGACCCTGAATCATACGACCTCAGAAGGGTTTCCGGCACAGCCGAATGGAAATTTCCATCTTTGGCGGAATCACCAACCTAGGCCTTGCAGCCTCGCTGCTGGATCGTCCGTTGCGCATTCTGAGACGAGAATGGGCTTGTTTGGTCGAACAGCGTGGGAACGCATTCGTCAGACTCCGGCCTGTCTGAAGAGCTGCGCTGTCATTTTAAAAGCGTTGAGCCGGATGATCCGATCTTGACCTTGTGATGCTTTCGGGTGGAGGAAGCAAGGCGTCGCAAGTCGCGTGGAACGGTGTTGCGCGAGCGTGTCGTCGAAAAGACCAACACTTTGAATTCTCTCAACCTCTTCTCATCCTTCCTCCAGACCCTAATCCTCCATTGCCGACCTTCTCCTCTCTGCTTCCGTCCCTCTTCGTCTCACCATCATGTCCACCACCCACACTTCCATCTCCTCTCTACCCGGCAGCATCGCCTCTACATCCACCTCCATCTCCTCCATCAGAGGCTCCAGCATCACTGACCTCGATCTGGCCACCACCTCGCTCTCCACCACATCCATCACCATCATCCCGCTCACCTCGATCGATCGGGTCCGTCTTCTCTCCGGCATCTATGGTCCTTTCAAACCACCCACTCCGGTCTCGGTACCCTTGTGGGTTGCGTTACACCTCAAAAAGCGGAAAAAGGCCATCGTCGTCGCACCTACCTGGCTCACCGTTGAAGCTCTCACGGAAACACTCAAACGGGAAACGACTCAACCTGGATTCTCCGACCTGCCGCATTACTGGATTGGCGTCTCTCAGGCGCTACTGGCGAGTGCGTCGGACGACGTTCCGAATTCAAACCGCGTTCGAGCCTTGCTCAAGGATATTCGCGAAGCACGTCAGAGCAAAATCCTCGCGGGTGTAGCTATGATCAACTCGGTGCATCTGCAGATGCACAATATCTCGGCACACGAAGTAGCAGAGCTTAGAGGCTTTTTCGGCACCGCGTTTACGCATCTCAAAGCCCTCAGGCCACCAAGCGAGGTTGAGGCGGAAGGCAAGTTGCAAAGCGAACTCGATAGCAGGAATCGGTACCTGTTACTGCCTCCTCTTCCCGTCACTTTGGACGACAACGAGCCAGTACGCTTCGACAGTCATGGCTCCCTACCACAAAGGTACGAGACGCAGGACGAATCCATGCAAACAAACTTGACCGACGATTCGCACCAGCGAGCACAGCCGAGAAAATCAAACGTCTCGGATTCAGGTTACTACTCGGCTGCCCCACACGCACCTCGTTCCATCTCGCCCGCCCAACCCCAACGCTCAGCACATCAGTCGGATACACATCGACCGCCTAGATTCGCCGTCGACGAGGACGACGTATAGAAATACAATGCAGATCCCATCCTCCGCCACAATGCTCGTCGAGTCTTGAAACAAGAAAATGCTTGGGTATGATTTGTTCGTGAAATAATGTGACATACAGGAAGGGACAGATTACATATTATGCACCGTTGGCCTTGACCTCGTCAGTAGCAGCCACTTTGGGCGTCGAATCCGCAGGCTGGCCCAACAGATGCATCGATTGACGCTTCACCATGCTCGCTGCTGAAGACTGGCTTTCGAGCTTCATGTTGTCAAAGCAGTCCGCGTAGATCGAGTACGACGTGAACACGCTGTCGCGATACGTGCTGCGCGTCTTGCGAGGTCGTTCGGAAGCCACTGCGAGTCCGCGGCTGGCGGCATCCCCTTCGAGTGCTGAAGATTCGCGTGGCGGCTGCTTCGCTTCGGCGTCTTCGCGCTCTTGCGTAGTATCATCACCGATAAGCTGGACATCGTTCGAGTCGTCGGCGCCGCTTTGAGATTCTGACTCGTGGGCCAAGTCGTCCTCGCTTTCGTCGTGTGAGAGTACGATGCGAGGTGCCGACTCTGCGGACAAGGGCCCAGGGGAAAGATGAGGGTCTGAAGACCGTTTGTTAGCCTGTGTCTCGGCCTTCATGCTCGAGATGGCCTCTTTGGCATCCTCGCTGCTATCGAGCACCTTGGCGACGTCATCTCCTCCGCCTAGTGTCGACAGCCCATCAAGACCGACAATCGTCAGCGGCCTCGCTCGGCCTCCACGACGAGACCGAACGGGAAGCTCGGCTACCGGCTCATCATCTAGACTCTCGCCCTCCGTAGGCTCACTTGCTTGATGCTGGCTCGTAGCTCCAGGAATGGAAGAGTTGTCAGCTTGCACAGGAGCAAGGTCCTCTGCAGACGGTCGAGAAGGCGCTCGGTCCGATGCCTCTGCTTCTGATCGTGATACAACCGCTCCGACATTGCGATCCTCGACAGGCGACAATACCTCCCCACTCGCAATCAGCTGCTCCTGTGCCTGCACTTCGGGCTCGACCTCTGGCTCGGCTTCGATCTCGGGCTCAGGCTCGAACAGCCACTCGTGCATGGTCACGATCGTCTTCACCACGTTGGCAGCCTTGCCCAGATTGCCGAAGCCGATCGCGACACTGGACGGGCCAGGCGGTGGGTTCAGCAGCGAGGTGCCAAACACGAGCGCCACATTGTGCGCAAGCATCTTGTTGACCTCTCCTTCCTCCACGACGCGTGCGAGATGCTCTGCCGTGCGACGAAGCACGTCGAAATGATACTTGGGCATCTTCCAGATGATATCGCGCATCGCATATAGGCGGTCATCGTTGTCCATGGCGTTGGTGGCGATGAGGTCGTCGTACGAGTCGAAAGTAATGAGCGGCTCAGGCAATTCGCGGAGCCACGTCTTGACGGCGCCAGCGATGGTGTGAATGTCGCTGAACTCGCCCGTCGACAAATCGACCGACTCTGCCGGCTGAGAGTCGAAAGCGCGACGCAGGTTCTCGACGGCGCTCTTGGAGCCAGAGATCCGGTAGATGCCTTGCTCGCGCAGGCCCCTAGCCTCGATCTCGGCAAACATTCGCTCGACCGCAGTCGGGACGGAATGGCCCTCGCGCTCCACCAGCTCCGACAATGGACGTCCGTAGAGGGGCGCCGGTGCTCCTTTGCTTTTCGGCGGCACCGCGCCTTTGCGCGTATCCGCAGAGCTTCTCAAGCCGTACTCCTTCGAAGCCCTTTCGATGTGAGCCACCCATTCCGCGAGCTCCGCGGCGTTGGTCGTCTGTAGGAGATACTTGGCACCTTCTTGTGAGGTCAGGTGGAACACAAAGGAGCGCTGCATATTGTTCCACACCGAGACACGGGCACCCCCGAGACCTGCAACGATCGAAGGTTTCTGGAGCGGAGTCAGGCGCATCAGCTCAGAGACCGACTTGGCCGGCGCGTCTGGCTTGTCCAGCGAGATGAGCGGACGGACAGCTCCCTTGAAGAGCGCCGTCATTCGACGTGCTCGAATGGTAGCCTTGTCGGGAGGAGGTGCCTGGGAGGCTGGCGCTTTCTCTGAGGGCAAGGGCGTCGGGCCAGATACCGGCGAATTAGCAGCCGAAGCACGGGAATTGCTCGAAGGCATGCTTGACACGCGTGACGAGATGCTAGGACGCAACGGAAGCGAATGGAGCATTTCCAAAGCAGCTCGATCACGACGCAACTTGTCTTGCTGCTGCTTAGAGAGGCCGGTGAGCGCCTTGCTGGAGCTGCTGGGACGCAACGGAGCGTCGGAGCGCACCGGCGGTGCATTGCGCAACTCGTTGGCGGCGTCCTCGCGGAAAGCTCGACGATCCCAGATGACTCGAGTGAGAGCGCTTTGCATCAAACGCAGCCGAGCTCCGGCGAGCTCGACGAGGTCGGCAACGCCACACGCTGGTCTCACTCGCACCGCGCCATCGATCAACGCCCACATGGTGCGACGCTTCTCAAAGTCGACCAGCTCGACGTCGCCTGCCAAGGTCTGCACGCTTGGGGCTTTGGTTGCGGCCTCAGCCAAGCAGGCGAGGATCCAACCGATATCCGGTGTTCCTGACAGCTCGGCGGCCGAGCGCATCTCTGCGTCGACGTGCTTTGGAACCAGGTCGTCCAGACCTTCGCTCTTGGCTCCGCGACTTGCAGCAACACCCTGCCACGCTCGCAAAAAGATGCGCGACTCGGACGAGCCAAGCGTGTTGACGATAGCAGACTCGACAAAAGATCCAATGGTGGGCTCGCGGAAGGGCAGGGAGTTGTCCGCAGCGATGCCGGCGTTGGTGCTCTGAGAGTTGATCGAACTAGCCACATCATCTCCCCTAAGCCTAAGCATGCGCGCTCTGCAGATCCAAAGGGCGTCAAGCAACTTTGAGAGCCTCTCCTGGCGTCGCTCAAGACCGATGCCGGACTCAATGATGTGGATCGCAATCCAGCCTCGGAAGAGGCTCTGTGCTGCCAGGGCGTCGCGGATCGCGGAAGGAAGCTTCTGCTGCAAAGACGTGTCCTTGCCAGCTTGCTTGTTGGAGGCATCGCCGACCTTGAGGACATCGAGCATCGTATACATGTTCGTCACCGGCTTGTCCTCGTCACCGTTGCCAGCGCCAGCCTGCTTGACAGTGAACCATGCGGCGGGGTGGCTCGCCTGCTTCTCAAAGATCTCGCTGACCACAAGAAGGTCGCGATCGACAATCTTGTCGAAGAAGACGGTAGCGATGGACTCGAGATATTCGACCAGTTCGGCAGGGCTCGCCCGGTCAAAGTCAAACTCGGCCTGGTGCTGGTCGGATGAAACGTGCACGGCAAGACTGGTAGCATAGCTGCGCTCCTCTTGCCTCGCGTTAGCGCCCATGATTCTGGCACCGTATATGCCTCTGAGCTGAGCCAGCGCGTTGACCACCTTCTGCTGATCGGGATCATCGGCCGTGACCTCGATGCCCGGATGACGCAGGAAGCCCCATGTCAACTGGTAGAGGACGTCGTCGTCGACAAAGTCCTGTGGGAAGCGATCGATCCACAGGCGCAAGGTCAGAACGACGCCCATGCGAATGCGATAGACCATGTCCCAGTCCGTCGGCTCCGCCTGACTGCCGGCTGGAATGATGGGGATCCACGATGGGAACTGACTCGAAGGGCGAAACTCGTCAGCAGCCGACAGCTCCTTGCTTGCTGTGATGGCGGTAGAGAATCGCTTACGCAGCTGCTCAAACAAATCCGACGGCGAGCAGAGGCTTCGGAATGTAGCTAGGAAGGTTATGCGGTACGCTTCCATGTCCATAACAAGCTTTGTCTTTCGATTCGTTGCTGTTGGCGGCTCGACGCCTTCAATCGGAGTGGATGTAGGTGTGGCACTGACGTGTTGAATACCCATGACGAGAAGGTCGATCATGCGCTCGAGCGTGGCAGCTTTGACGACCACTTGCACGGGCACGACGATGTCGACGACCGAGCTGCGGTTAGAAGTTGGCAAGCTGGATCGCTTCGAGATCTGCGAAAGTGGACGCGAGTAACGACCGAAATCTTGCGAGAATCGTTTGCCGGTCATGGGAGAGCCAGGCAGCGAGAGGTTGGTCTCTTGCACCACGCGAAGTACCAATTCGTTGCCGATCTTGATGACGCTGCTGCTGGCCTGATCCTCTCGTCCAGGTGCAGGCGCAATCGAAGACCACTCAACGACGCGGCTGAAGGCAGAATTGCGGCCGGACCTTCCTGCCATAGGCGGTGAGAACGCCGAGGAACGGAAGCTGGGGGAGCCTACGAGTGTTGGACGGGCCAGAGAGCGAGAGGTGATGGTGGCGTACGGATCGCTTGCAGCATTGGCGCGCTGATCGTCGCGACGTGAAAGCTCCGCTTTGATCTGAGCTACATTCAGCAGAGACAGCAGCGGCAAAGGCTGCGGGAACAAGAGCGGAACGAGTGGCAAACACGGATTGGCATAGACGGGCAGGGAATGCCTCTCGCGCGCATCGAGGTTGCCGAGAGCCTTGGCCTCGAGCTGGAACGACTTTGCCATGTGGAAGTCAGAAATGCGGCTTTGTGCGTCTCTGAACAGCAATTGCAGTGTGGCCTGATATTCGGCCAAAGGCTCTGTTTGTCTGGCGATGCGCATCTTTGTTCCGGCGGCAGGTCGTTGCCAGGCTGCACGCCACTCGTTCGTCGAGGTCCAGAGAGGATAGGCGGTCTCCCCTCGACCCGCGATCTGGATGTGGTCCGCATTGGTGAGCTTCGCTGCAAGCTCATCCGATTGGTGTAGCGTGCGGTACAGCGCGTTGCCGAGGAAAGGAATGGCTGCGATGTGTGTGCCTTCTTGCAAGGTGACGAACGTCTCGGCATTGTCGCCAGTGAAGCGCGGTCGAACGTTGACAGCCAGGCCTTCGGACCAGGAGATGCTGGAAAGGATAGGCGCCCACTCCTCTGCCACCAGCACTCGGTCGCCTTCGGCCAGATAGCGCCACGTCTGCTCGAGACGAGTCACGGCTCGAGAGCACAGTGCGGTGCACACAGCCAGCCAGCCGGCAATGTCCCCAAGAGTAAGGAGATACGAGGCGATGGCAATCCAATGACGAAGCACCGAGGCGCGATGTCGAGCGCCATTTTGAGCAGCATTTGCGGTGTCTCCTCCAGCCGAGCTGGAACTGAGGAGGTGTTTCAGAGCCAGTGAGGTGAGCGGATGAGGTGACAGCGAGTCAAAGCTGACCGCGCTGACGAGTGACGTGTGCCTCTTTCCAGCCTCGAGAAGTTCGAAGAAGGTCAGATGAGGGGTGGCCAGGCGACGCAGAGCATCAGCATGGTAGATCTGGATCTGTTGAGCGACCTCGAGTGGTTCCAGTTGCAGCAAGAGATCATCCGAGATGGTGAGGGAGCTGCGCAGCTTGCGCAAGTCGTTTCGTGTGTCGTCTACGTTTTTGTCGGCCACCGTGCCAATCCAGTCAGGAAGGTCGCTGGAAGCAACAGTCTCGGCGCCAAGGATTGGCACTGCGAACGCACCGATCTTCTCCGAGAGCTCATCGCTGTTGAGCTGTAGCAAGGTTGCAAGACGCTCGAGAACGACGCGTTCTTCTGGCGATGTGCCGACGACGCCAGCCCGTACGGATACATCGAGCAAGGTTGCCAATCGCGACTTGAGCGCCGACGCAGACTCTGACGAAGTCGTCGATGCATAGGCAGCAACAAGCTCTTCTGCGCGTGATTGCACCTCAGAAATGAATGTGATGATCTGGTTTGGAGCATCTTCGCCAGCAGAGATGGACGCAAACACGGCAACTACAAAGGCTTCGACGAGCCAGTCGCCAGATGTGTCTGCCTTCCCTTGATCGAGGACAGGCGATGTGATAGAACGCGTCGCATCCGAGGCCGACTTTGCGGGCAGCTGGGTGACGTGGACAAACTCATGTGCCAAGGCTGCGATGCTGCCGCTCTGGATGCGCTCGACCCATCCTTGGGGCGCATCGATGGCGTCGGTCAAGATGAGGTCAGGGTGGCTTCCAGGCCTGACCCAGGCTCGATGTGCGGCGCCTCGTGCATCTAGCTCGGCATGGGCTGGGCTGGAAGTCGCCGGTGGCTCGGTGGACAAGGAACCGGACGTGTTTTGTCGAAGCGGTGGGAGTCGCGGTCGCGGGCTGGGCGATGGCAGCGGCGAGGTGTTCTCGGTAGTGCTCGAAGTTGCGGTGAGTAGATCCTGCTTGCTGAGACCGCTCTTCAGGAGAAGGTCAGCATTGAGACTGGACATGGACGTGGAGGAAGCGGGAGTGGCGGGTACACTGCGGACAATGCTGGCAGGGAAGATGGCCTTGACCTCGTCCGAGACGCTGCTGGGTGGTTTGTAGAAGTAGAGCTTTCCATCTTGAAGCACCACGCGATAGGGCTTCCAGCCTTTTGAGATGTCCTTCTCCTTATCCTTGTCCTTTCCTTTGCCGTGCTCGTGTCCGCCGAGCTGTGTGAGTGTGAGGCTGATGTTGGCGTTGCGACTGAGGAAGCCCTGAAAGACAGCACCAGGTGGGAGCGGCTCCGGCTCGGAGGAGGTGTGTATCGAGAGCGGTGCAGACGACGGGGAGGAGGAGGTGCCGAGGTTGGTGAGGCCGAGCGAAGCTGCGAGACTGGAGGCAACCATACCGCGAGCCATGTCTTTACCGCCGAGCTTGGAGATTTTGCGCGAGTGCTTTGCATCGGATCGTTGTGCTGCCGCTGAGGATTGCAAGTAGCTGTGTTGGGGAGGCGACATGCTGCTCCACTTGGCGGACGAAGTCTGGATCGAGTTGGAGGAAACAGAGTCAAGCTTGTTGTGGCCGCCTCTGAAGCGTTGGAAAGAAGCCGGGTGCTGCTGAGCGGGCGATGCCAGGGTGCCCATGTCGCTGGGCCGCCAGTCTGGCTGACCCCCGCCGACGCCAAGCTCTGCCCATCCAGCAGGCGAAGTCGAGGTAGCGGCTGTGTTGAGGGTGGAAGAGCTTCCATCGTAGCCCGGAGAGGTAGCTAGGGGCGAGGGGGATCGATCTACCAGGCTGAGATCGTCGACGCTGCGCGAAAAATTGATCGCAGGGCTGGGCGATCGCAGATAGCGAGTTGCGTCGGCGGTGGCAGGTGTGTGTTGTTGCTGTTGATAGATGGCGGGCACTCGCGGCACCTCGAAGCTGGGGTTGGTGGGGGAAGAGAGGTCAGGGCGAGCATGCAAGTCGGATTGACTTTTACTGAACTGGGCGTAATTGTTGCTCATAGCAGGGTCGTGACGCTGATTTTTGGAGAGAGGACTGTAGGAGAAGCTGGGCTTCTGCGGTGCCGGTTGCCTACTGAGCGAGGCGGTGGAAGCTTTGCGATCCCGACCGAGACCGCCGAAGAAGCTTCGCTTGCTCGGGCTGGCAACGGAACCGTTCGAGTCCTCCGAGTAGCTTGGACGCGAGAACACGCCGGGTCGCGATGTGTTGGAAGTCGCATTGGTGTCAATCTGGTTGTATTGCTGCTGCTGATGCGGTTGCTGCTGCTGCTGTTGCTGCTGTTGCTGCTGTTGCTGCTGCTGACCCGCGCGTGGAGTCTTGTCAAAACTTGCACTTGGCAACCTACGAGCCTGGGAAGAGCCAGGGGGAGCTTGTGGAAACATGTGATCCTGTTGGAGCTGTCGATGATACTGAATGTGATTGGTGGTGTCATCGAATGGATCCTCTTGGTGCGTCGAGAGCGACGAAAGCGAGGTGGACGCGTTGAGGTTGGAGGAGCTCGAGGAGGAGGAGAACGGAGCTTTGGCTTTGTTGAGGAGGAAATTGAAGGTGGACTGGCTGCGACCTATTTGCTGTGATGGTGGCGCAGCGGGATGTTGTGGTGGCTGATGGTGACTGACATGATGGTGATGGTGATGGTGATGCTGCTGGAATTGCTGTTGATGTTGTTGTTGTTGTTGGAGGTGGTTGTGGTGGTTGTGGTGGTTGTGGTGGTGGTGGTGGTGCTGCTGCTGCTGCTGTTGCTGCTGTTGATAGTGATGCTGTTGTTGAGACGATGCTGCATGCTGTGCAGCTTGATGAGATGGGAGCGGCATGATGACGGCGACACCGAGGCGATCCGAACACTTTGACCAAGATCAAAGGAAGAGCCGAATGGGTTTTTTTTGTCGTGGAACCTCCGATCAAGGTGGATGAGCGTATCGATCGTGGCGCGGCGTTTCAATCGGATTGCATCCGGAATCAGAGCTGCTGCTGCGAGGGGGAGAGAGATAGAGAGAGGGCGTTGGATCGAAGGCGCACGGTTGCTTGGTGACTGAGCCTCGGAGCTGCCGACGCTGCGCTGATCCAAGGGACGTGCAGTGATCGCTGTCGACAGGGCTGTGAGATGCAATCGCAAATGCCGATGCAAGATAGCGAGAGGTCGACGAGGATGATGAGGATGTGTGATGTTAGAAAGGATGTGATGTTCAAGGCAGAGTGTTGATCCCACCGAGTGTGATGAATTTGACATTCACTGGGCAAACAGGCGCACCAACACGCAGAGCGAAAGACGCACATTCACTCACACGCCCACGCAAAATGCACACGCAAACGCACACACACGCAAACGCACACGCTCAATTCTCGAGACACGACAACGCCGACGACGACGCCTGTGGCCCACGCTCACGCTCTGGCTCTTGCACGCACATTCAGACCCTCTCGCTTGCCGACTCAGATTTTTGACGTGAATCTCGGCTAAGGTTTTGAGCCAAACGGACGGAGTGAGAGCGGTACGGGCGAGAAGGAAGAGGTTACCTAGACTGTGCGTTTAAGGGTTCCGTGCGTACCGTACTGTACGGTCAGTGTTGGGCGTCGCTGCGTGTGTATTCTTCTGTTGCGAGACACACGAGCCAACACTCCCTTTCGAATTTCTTTTTTTTTCCTTCTTCGCGAAAAGGCGAACAGCACACTGTTCAAGTGCCCTGTGTTCTTCTTGTCCCTTGTTTTTTTTTTTTGGGTTCAATTCCATCAAAATCAGAAGGTCTCGCCATCTCAATCTCGCTGAACAAACAGACTCTCCTGTCTATCCGGCCCATTCGCCAGACACGCTTCCATGCAGCTGATGCTGCTGCTGCTGCTGTTGCTGTTGCTGTGTTGTAGCATTTCAGGGCTCGCGGGAATGCAGTTGTAGTAACATGTTGTTTGCAAAAGACTGTTGCGTTAAGCGCATCCAAGACATTCGAGAAAGCCGAGCTCTGCAGTATGCCGGCTTGGTCTCCCGTGGCGGAGCACCGAAGTCGGAAATTGCGCAGCCACACTGGCGGAATCGGAGATCATTCGTAAATTGACGTGGAAAGAGCGTCGATGCCAGACGAACCCTGTGCTGGAGAGCAGTCTCGTCACGGATATTGATTGCGCCAGCGCATCCCGCTGTCTCGCAGCAAGCTATAAGCGAAGCTCAAACAGTAGCTTGAGGAATGATGAGCTGCAGAGTAGCGGGAGGCCAGCGCTGGAACATGGCGTTAGTTGGTATCGAATCTAGGACCTGGGAATTCGTCTTGCGTCTCTGCCAGTTGACTGACCGACCAACCCTTTCGGCCTGTCACACGAGACTGTCTTTGTATGTAGTGTGCCGGGTCAATCATCTTGGTCGACAATCTTGATATCCGATCTTGCATTCTAGCGCCACACCGAGACATGCCGAGTGTCAAGTAGTGTTTGCACAGACGCTCGGATCTTGCCATGCAGGCAGCCAGTACCCGCTCCTTGCATCAGCTTTTCTGCGAGGAGCAACCCTGTCTTCTGGGAACACAGCAGATCTATCACGCGCGATAACTACGCGGACATAAAGCTGTCCCACCCTCCATGGAGTTTTGTTTGCGTTGACCCGTTCCAATCTGCTAGTCGGTATATCCTTGACTCTCCGGTGGTGTCTGACCATTATAATGTCGTGGGTGTTTTTTGTGCAGAAGATAGATAGTCTAGCTGTAATCACAAAAAAATTCGCGCTCGAAATTGGGGCTCCAAAATCCCAGTCTTCCGACGTCTAGATGGACAACCAGCAAGCGCATAGGTTGTCGATCGATCTTCACTGAAATGGCGTTGTCTCTGATCAGGGACCACAGGACCGCGGCCTACATGAACACAGAAAGGTCAAATCCAGACTGATGCGCAACCCTACAAGGCGGTTAAACTATAGTCATCGATTTTTTTTAACCGGATCGCCGTGGGACGAGGCGTTTGTTTGCAAGCCCTTTTGCTTGGAGGCTCGAAGCCAGTCGCCTGGTTGACTTGCTCTATGGCAAGACGCAGTACTGGTACAGCCTCCTCCGTCCAGCGACGAACTGTGGATAAACAGCTCCGAGTCCTGCCGCTTTCCGACACCAAACGAGCGTGTTATTGATCGCTGTCATCGAGTCTGGAGATTGACACTCTAACAAGCCAAACCCGACCGTTGAACCGGCAAATTCAGACGAAAAATGCAGCCGGACTACCGGTAGCTTCGGCATCAATTGCGCAGAGCGACGTAATCCCCAAGATTAACCGCAACTGTAGTCGAATTGTGCGCGACCTGTTTCCCGCTTCATTGGGCCCCACTTTTCGGCGGCATGCTGCAAAGCTTTCCCCGCTTTCGATTCCTAGCCACATATAATCGCCCAAATTGATCCATCCATCGCTCACTCTGTCACATACATCTACCCTGTTCACACACACGTCGAGATGGCACCTCAGATCCTCACCTCGCTCGAACCAGCACCGCCCCGCGTGCAGCGCGGCAACCTCTTCGACTTCCTCTACAGCAACCCCAACAAGGTCGATGACTCGAAAGCAGCCTACATCCGACTCGATGGCAAGCAGATCTCGCGCAAGCAGCTTCAAGATGACTCTCGACGTTTGGCCCATGCTATGCGACACAAGTTGGGCTTGAAACCAGGTGCGAGGGTGGGTGTGTTCTCACCCAACAGCACTGCCTATCCTTGGGTCGTCCATGCCGGTCTGTGTGCCGGCGTCGTGCTCGTCCCACTCAATGCCGCTTATGGCCCCGAAGAGCTGATCCATCCTTTGCACGATGCCGAGATCGAGTACATGTTCTGCCACCAGAGTGTGCTCAGCACTGCACGCGAGGGTCTGGAGCAGGCCAAGTGGGGATTTAAGTCCAAGAACGGCCAAAATCGACTTTGGATCATGGATGATGGCGATAGCTTGAAGAAGGGTGATAAGGGAGAGCTCGATGCACGTACGCTGATGGGAGAGGGCCGTCTAGAGACACACAGGGTCATCGATGACCGCACGGAAGACGCATTCATCGTCTATTCGAGTGGTACGAGCGGAAAACCCAAAGGCGTGCAGCTCGTGCACGGAAACATGACCGCAGTCACCACCGCCATCGTCCACACTTTCGGAGACTCGATTGGACCCAACGATCGCTACGTTGCTGTGCTTCCCTATAATCACATTTTTGGACTCGCAAAATTCATTTGTAAAGGTATCTACATTGGAGCCGATTCGGTGGTAGTACCCAAGTTCGACCTCGACGTCTTCTGCTCGGCGGTAGAAAAATTCAAATGCAACATCGCCTACGTCGTTCCGCCCATCTTGGTGCTCCTCGCAAAGGACCCACGCGCCAAGCAATACAACCTCAAAAGCCTCAAGTGGGTTATGTCCGGTGCAGCGCCGCTCGGGTCCGAACTCTCGCTGGAAGTCGAAGCTACGCACCCGGGCTTGCTGGTCACCCAGGGTTGGGGATTGAGCGAGACGTCGCCCACCGCGACGTTTGCGCGACCGCACGAGTACCACGCACACATGGGCACCTGTGGACGGCTGTTGGCCGGTGTAGAGGGACGATTGGTCGATGACGACGGAAACGACGTCGGACACGAACAGGGCCAAGACGGCAAGCCGGGCGAGTTTTGGGTTCGTGGACCGACCATCATGAAGGGCTATCTGAACAACAAGGCGGCAACCGAAGACTGTATCACCCCAGACGGCTGGTTCAAGACGGGTGATATTGCGATCATGAAGGACAACTTTTTCTGGATCGTCGACCGCAAGAAGGAGCTGATCAAGTATAAAGGTTTCCAAGTGCCGCCTGCCGAATTGGAGGCGACGCTACTGTCGCACCCCAAGATCGCGGATGTAGCGGTGATTGGTGTCCAGGACAAAGCGCAGGCCACCGAGCTGCCAAGGGCGTATGTGGTGCTCAAGGAGGACGTGGCCAAGAACGAGAATGCCGAAGCGGTCGCAAAGGAGATTATCGACTGGACAGCCAAGAAGGTGGCTAACCACAAGAGATTGAGAGGCGGCGTGAGGATCATGGAGCAGATTCCAAAGAGTCCATCGGGCAAAATTTTGAGAAGGATGCTACGAGACGAGGCGGCTAAGGAGTCGCAGTGATTTGCAATGTTTCTTTACAGATAATATACGATAGGTCTCGAACCAGACTTGTGATGATCGCAAAGCCATCCTCGAAGTGTGAAGGGCTCGGCTACTCATAAGAAAAAAAAAAGGTTCGCGCCGATTCCGCGGCTAAGCATTTGTGTGTAATGTCAGACAAGATAGCCTTCGACCCGCGGCAAGACACCGCTTCCATCAACCATAAAAGCGGAGCACACGGTCGAAGGAGACCCCACGAATCCTTGCCCACCAACCGTTGTTCAGCAACACCATAACTACAGACAACCATGTCGAGCGAAATTCAGTTCGAAGTCTATGCCTCAGCCGTCGACCCGGCACGTATTCCAGGTCGACCACCGACCGTGTTGCTTCTCGGTCCTTGGCATGCCGGTACACAGGGTCTGGCATTCAATCTGTCCGAAGAAGGATACCAGGTGGTGTTGGTAGATACTGCACCTGACTCTGCTTCGCTTCAGGCTCTCCGACGCCGACCGATTGACTCTGACGAGTACGTGGCCGACGACGATCTGCGCGACTCGGACGGCTGGTCCATTGGCGTCAACCTGGTCCGTTTGGTCGAGACCCAGGTCGAAGGTGGTTGGAACAGGTACACGGCGCTGATCACGTTTGGACTGCAACAACGGGATGCAGATGTGGTGATGGCGTTGCACACTGAATCGTCGAGACGTGGTGGGCTGAGTGCGTATGTTGGATATGGATCGCAGCTGACACGGGATGAAGCGGTGGAAGCTGCCAAGCGCGACCGAGACTATCCGTTGGTTGTGCACCTGCCAGAGTCCGATACGGAGCTAGTAAGTGCACTGGTAGAAGCGGCCAAGAGGGGAGATATCCCACAAGGCGCTTTGCCGTTTCACCCGGAACTGGACGACTTTACAGCCTCGCTAGGTCCCGTCAAAGCTAAGACCGTCTCGATCTTTACCTACGCCTCGATTGCCGTTGACGAAGACGCTTCGATCTGGGGTTGTGCATTCCCCTTCTCGCACCACACCAAGGACTTTGCCTTCGCTACACAGATTAATGACGCACATCGAAGCGTCGCAGCAATGAGCTACACGCGCACCGTGGCACTACTCAAGTCGACCATGGGCCCCCGCTTTCCACTCGAACAGCTTTGGGATCAACACACCTACTTTGAATTTGCGTCCAGAGACTCGGCCAAGACCATGTCGACCATGGTGGCGCAACCGTACGTCAACCATGTGGCGTGTCTGACCGGCGGTGCCGGCTTCACCCAGTTGGCTCGGTTTTACGAACATCATTTCACAAGCGTCTCACCGCCGGATACACAGCTGGTGCCCATCTCGAGGACGATCGGTACCGATCGGATCATCGATGAGATGGTCTTTTCGTGTACGCACACGACGATGATCGACTACTTTCTACCCGGTGTCCCGCCGACGGGCAGGAAGTTGAGAATCCCCATGGTAGGCATCGTCAATCTGAGAGGTGACAAGTTGGCGTACGAAAGCCTGTATTGGGACCAGGCAAATGCTCTGGTTCAATTGGACCTGTTGCATCCGATCAAAAGCTCACTCAATCCAGACGTCAGCTTGCCAATCGCAGGTGACCAAGTAGCACAAAAGATCCTCCATCCGTACGGCGTACCGTCCAACGAGCTGATGCCCAACTGGCCGGAAAGTGAGGGTAAAAATATTCCTGCCGTCCAAGCGGCTCATGCACGGTAAAAGTCCAAACACACACTTCGCATCTCCATATGTTTCCGTAACCAGAAAGAAAGCACACACTGCAAATTACAAAGCTACAAACATCACTTGGCCTCGGGCTGATTCCAGGAGAGATAACTCATATCGCCCAACTTGCGCGGCTTGATCAAATGACGAGCGGTAAACACGAGGCCCAACAAGACGGCGAGCGCAGCGACAGCGATGAAACTCAAGCCCAAGAACGGATTTCTGCCACCGACCCACGACGAAGTGCTGAAAACAACGCTCTTGGTGCCATCAAACATGGCGACGGGATAGTTGTCGACCACCTGCAACAGATACCTCCCGGGCTCCATGGGATCATTGTCGTTTCGCTTGTAGAGCTTACGGAAAGTGGGGAGACCGGCGATGCGCATCCACACCATGAAGTGCTCGTCCTCGCTCGGGTCGAAGACGTTGTTGGCCGAGTAACCGTTTGCAAAGCCGTACCGACCGGTGGCACCTTGCCAGTAAGGAGGGGGCACGATCTGGTCTGCGTTGTACTTTGTCTTGGAGTACTTGTCCTTCTCGCCGGGCCAAACAATGTTTTTCTCGCTCATGACGTAGGTCTGGTTCTGAGAGTTGGATCCAGCCACGTTGAGCAAGACAGGGTCGCTAAAAGTATCGTTGAACACCGAGTTGGCGATGAGACCGCACGGATAGATGATCTTGCGGGTGGTGGGGTCTACATCGACAGGCTTGCAGGTGCCGCCGCTGATGGTGTTGTAGGCTACTGCAGAGCCACTGAGCTGATCCGAATCGAGCGACTTGACGTATCTGCGATGGTTTTGGTAGTAGTTGGTAAGCTTGTAGTAGAGAAATACGCTCGACTCGAGTCGGGATGGAACGCTAAAGTAGAGGTTGCACGTCTTGGTGGCGCTGTCCCAAGACCATGTCGGAGGTTGGAAATTGCTCGTGTTCTTGTCGTGCAGCTGGTAGCTGTATTTGGATGAAGGGATCTGGGATTGTTCGGGGAAGGCGGGCGCTGTGGAGCACTGGGTGTAGTCGAGGGTGAACTCGTTGACCTTCTCGGCAAAGTAGTAGAGGACAGCGCCGATGGGAGCAAAGATGATGGCGACGAGGAAGAAGGCGGGAAGGACGGTTCTGGGAGTGAGGATGGGTTGCCACGCCTTCAAACGCTGCTGCTTGAATGCCGTGTTGGCGGGTTTGCGCTGGGCAAACTTGCGCAAACCCTTGGCGGACGAGGCGTCGCTGTCTGCGTCGTTGGCGGAGCCATTCCGTGCGCCATCGCCTGCGTCGGTGGCACGTTGATTCCTTTTGAAGATGGCCATTATGGATTGCGGGTGCACACAGGTGTGCTGGCTAGACCGAGACGGGCGACTGCGATGGAGTTTTCGCTTGTCTTAGCTGGCAGCGCTGCAATTAGTGCAAGGTTGGGACGGACGAAGGAAGAATCCGATGTTGGCCGTGCAGACGAGACGACGTAAAGGAAGGCGCTGCAGAAGTCGAGTAAAAGCGACAGATCGAAAGGTGATGTGGTGGATGCAAAGGAAAGACGGAAGATGGTGTTGAAGGGACAGGGTGTGGATACTGTACAAGATTGATGCTGCATCTGCTCTCGGCGATTATTCTCCGTTGAGTCCTTTGCTTCATTTGGCTGTGTTGAGAGGAGACAAAGAGAGAGCTGTGCTGCGCTTTGCTGTGCTCAAAAAATCACACACAACACCAACCAAAAATGACACACACACGCGCCTCACCGAACTCCACGGCAAGCGCAGCCAGGCTGGCTCTCTGAAGGAAAGAAAAAGCAATACAAAACCACCCATTCTTGAATAGAGATCCAGCCTAGGTCCGAAGCTTTTGTATTGCAAAATGACCCCTGATTGTATTGATAACTGGAGCTGCTCACTTTGTTTGGCGCAGAGAGCATTTGGACCCTTGTTTCTTCTTTGTGCCTCATTCAGAGAGAGGAAGAGAAGAGATCTTGCTTCGTGTACAGTAGTAGCTCAGGGGCCACAAAGGTTGCTTGGCACACTGCAGGTAAGGTAGGCCGAGGCGTTTTCAGATGAGCGACTCGTTGCAAACAAACTCTTCTTTGAGAAGGGCGTGGGTTTCGTCTTTGTCCTGAGCGGACAATGCTTGCTGTCGTGGCAACAAATAAGCAGCCCGAACAATTATGAATTCGAGGTTGCCCATCATTGGCGTCCGACTTGGAAGGCCCGACTTGGAGATACGAGAGCGTGGCCAACAAGTTGCGTGCAATGCCTGCAGCGGAGGCTGAATTCGAGGCGTCACTGATCTCTTGAACGGAGCTAATTCGGCGTTGACAGCAGCAACAAGGTGCAAGCTGCTCTGACGTGCTGATACGAGGTACGAAGCGACACAACCTTCTGGCTGCACGACTTGCAACTCTGCCGAGCCTTGGCGAATGCACAAAGGCAAGCAAGCAAAAGCAGGCAAAAGCAAGCAAAGCAGCATGCGCATGTGCTCAGCCGCCGCTGACAGAAGAAGGTGCGTTTTTTTTTCCCAAAATCAAGCGTCGGCTGTTCCGTCGATCAATTTAATACCTGCACATCGCTTTGGTACATTCTCACGAGAGCGCATTGATCATCATCATCCTTCTTCCGCTCCGTCATCATCGCCAACAGAAGCGTCGGTCAGTTCCGACAGCAAGTGCATGCATTTGCGTATCACTGTTTCTTGACTCAGCTTTCCAAGGCGCTCTTCACCTGTCACTTGCGGTATATCGGTTGGCTGGTTCCTCCGCCCACCTAAAGCTGAAACCTCCTTCGTCACCGCATCATCAGCAAACGGCTTCACTCTCTTTCTCTTGAAAACGGTCCACACATGTCGAACCATCAAGTGGTACAAACTGAATCATCATGAGCTCTTCCCAGGCTCGCGGCGCCAACGCAGCTCGAGATCGCTCGCTCCATCAGCTTCTCGACCCAAACGATTTGCTTCCTGGACATACCATCGCAGATCTGTACAGTCTGCGCCATCTCACCCTTCGAGGCGGTCTTCCAGATTCCCCTAGCTGGCTCAGAGCTCAAGCATGGAAGGTGCTACTCGGCTACCTGCCACCAGAGAAGAAGGAATGGTCAACTACACTTGCAAAGAGGCGCACAGAGTACTACCAGTTCCTCAACGACCTTTCTCCACCCGCGACGTCATCACATCCACTCGTATCTACCACCCAGCTCTCCAACAACGATCAGCTTCTCGACCAGATCTACAAGGACCTTGTCCGCTCGCGCAAGAACAGCTTTGCCTTCTACCAAGCACCGCCACGCCCAAGTGCGTCATGCCCCATCGTTCCGCTACCAGCCACCGACGCAACCCAAGCGTCATCTTCCACCACACCAGTGCAACGACTCGAGACCCGCAACAATCTTTTGCATCGTCTCGCCTCCATCAGTCATGACTACGCCCAGCAGCTCTCCCTCGAGCGAATCGCCTCCACCAGCACATCCAATGGCTCCACAAACCTACCCCACATCTTGCATGTGCACACCTCTAGCGACCTTGCAGCGCAACGTGATTCTTCCAAAGTCGTCGACGATCCCATCAAGAGCCCGCCCATTCTTCTGTCACCGCCATCTCCGGGCGGCATGTCCCGCGAGTCTTCACAGCACTCTTTTGCCTCAGCTAACGAAGCTCTAGAAAACACGTCGGGCTCATCAGACCGTCCGCAAGACTCAGCAGCACCATCTCAGCCACAATCAGCAACACCAGCCGAGCAACCAAGGCAAGCGCCAGTACATCCGTCTTCAGACATTCCGACGCAGCGCAACTGGCATTCGCTGCTCCGCATCCTCTACCTCTTTGCGCTTCTCAACCCCAGCATCGGCTATGTACAGGGCATGAACGAGGCCCTCTTCACCTTGCTTTACGTCTTTGGCTCCGCGCAATACCCACAAAGGATTGGTGATACCATCCCATCCAGCACCTCTCAACAGGGCACTGCCTGCGACACCAGTGTCTCGACTCTCAGAGCATGGAACAATCAAGCTGACCTCGCCGACCTCACCACACATGCAGAGGCCGATGCCTTCTGGTGCTTCTCAGCTCTCATCGGAGAGATGCGAGAACTGTACGATTTCGATCGCGTCGAGCAACAGAGTCGTGGCGAAGCCACTTCAGCCGACCACCAACCTACACATACCGGCATGGCAGGCGCACTCCGTCGCTTCAGTCTGCGCATCAAGTGGCTCGATCCACCATTGTGGCGTGAGCTTCACGTTGCATCGCTTGATCCGCGTCTACCGTACTACTCGCTCCGCTGGCTCGCCTGTCTTCTCAGCACAGAACACTCTCTTCCATCCGTGCTGCGAATCTGGGACGCTTTGCTGGCCGAGCAAGGGACTGCTGGCATCGCCGGCTCGGCAAAGATCGAGTTCCTCATCGACGTCTGCGCGTCGATGGTACTCCAGATCAAGGATCGATTGCCAAGCAGTCAGCATGATATTGATCTTGCGTCCGAAGGCTTCTCTCTCGGCATGCGAGTCTTGCAAGCGTATCCGGATGACGACATCAGTCCTGTAGTGGAATCGGCCACGCTCATTCGTCAACGACGCCTTGCTGCCGATCTGACCGGCGATGGTCCATCAGAGGATACCGACGATGACGAAGAGACCAATCCTACCTTGGCAGCTGTCAAGGCGAGAGCCGCACAGGCTTGGCGTGACTGGACGAGTCCACGACAGGCTGCCCCACCGAGCCCATCTCTGCCCCAACAGCCCTCTGATGCCGCTCGGCCAACGACCAAAGGCGGCTGGCTCGTGTCTCGGGCCAGAACGCGTACGGGCCAAGCTGCTACTGAGGATGCTGACCTCTCAATCACCAGCAGTGCCGACGACGCTTCTTTTGACGCATCCACACCGTCCAAGAGCACCTTCGGCGGGTTTTTGGCCAAATACGCCGAAGCAGTCCAGAGCAGTGACGCTGCCGCCAACCTTTCCAAGGCGTCGACCAACCTCACGGCCAAAGCGATGGCCCGCTTTGCAGATCGCTCCGGCCGCGAGTCAACTCCAGAGCCCCATGCTTCTCCGCACGACAACCTCAATTACGGCTCGTTGGGGCGTGGCTTGCCGACCGGCATGCCCGGCTCAGCCAACGGCGGTCCCGACTCGCGCTTCGCTTCGTTGGGGTCTATTGGCGCAGGATTCTTCACCCGGTCCAAGAGAAACGCGAGCGAGAGCGTACCCCATCGCACGGCCTGGGGCTCTGTCCCGCAGACGCCCGAGACGACACGATGGTCACGCGAAACGATGCCCGACTTCCCTTTACCGAACGTAGCAGATAGCCCGGCGGGCCGGATGGAGTACATTGACACCTTCGGAAAGCGCATCAGCGTTGCGCAGAATGGCAGGCGGGGTGTTTCTCCTTCTTCCTCGATCGCAGATGACGAAGCTAGAGAGCGCCAAGTCAGCGAAGGCGGACTGAGTAGTTTTCCTCTGCCCAGCATGAGGGCAGCTGCGCGCATGGGCATCCTCCCATCACGGTTCAGAGAAGAATCTGCCAGCCCTAGCAGCCGCCATGCGGGACCCAAGCCGTTGTTGTTGTCCCAGTCCGCCCGACCGCCTCGGGAAGGAAGTCACAGTCCGGGATCGCTCGCTGTCGACGAGCCGTCTCGCAAGATTTCTTCGGGACCGATGGGCCACAGCATGAGCCGGGGGAACAGTCATCAGGATAGTCGGAGCAGTGTCAGTGGCAGATCGTCGCGGTCTGTTTCTGTGGCGGATAGTCGGAGGAGCTCGATGGCGGAGTTGTCGGCGGATACCATGCCAGGGCTGGCGCAGCCGGATACCTTGCCGCCGTTGCCGAGTTTGATGGCGCAGACAGTCGCCGTGTCGGGTCGCGAAGGAGCTTCAAGAGCGATACCTGGCTCTGCGTTGGCAAGCAGAGAAGGGACCGTTTCGGCCGGAGCGTTTACCAGGGCTACGAAGCTGGCCGAGTCTGATACTCGCGATCGACCTGAGTTCGGGCACGTTTCGAGCTCTTCCGATGTGCCGCTTGTGCAGCAGGCGGCGATGAGTATCTCTCGTCCTCGTGCAACCAAACAACGAACGTCGAGTTCCACGATCGAGTCGCGCACCGCTTCAATGTCGTCCGGTAACCGACTGTCGAATCGCAGCAGTCAGACGACCAACGTCGTCGACGGATGCACCGACTCGGCGGCGCCAACCATGGTGGACAGTCCGGGTGAAGAGGAGCCGGAGGAGGTGTCGGTGGACTGTTTTGTCAACACCGTTGACGATGCGGGGCGATCGGAGCCGGTTCGAAAGTACACCCTTACTGACGAGCCTGTAGTCGACAAGGTGGGAAGTGCAATTGTGCGATCTAAACGCGTTAAAGGTCGTCAGAACTCTTCTTCGTCTGTTGCTAGTCGTCGCTCGCTCGGACTGCGTCGTTCAAGTCGGAATTCGGTCAGCGATCCGCCAACACCCGCATCGCCGACACTTCCACAGGTCGAAGAGCATCTCGTCGCATACGATGGCATTAAGCACGTGCCTACGACTACACAGGAAACCGATATACGCACGTTGCACGACAACCCTACGCCTCTCCCCATCAGTCCAGCTCCCCGACCCTCAACCGATCGCAGAAACTTCTTCTGAACATCCTGCAATTGCTAAAAGTCATTACAAAATACAACGTTTGCGGATAGATTTCACTGACCAGAACCAAGAACCCTACTGACCCTGCGCGCTGCTGTCCTGCCTAGACTGCGTACCAGTCCTCCTACCTCATCCTGAGCGATATGCTGACGCGGCGTGCTCGCGTCTGCAACCCGAGCTGTTGCCGTTGGAGTGGACGGCGTCTCTGTGCGTATCCTCGCCCCAGAGGAGATCGACTCTTCCGAAGGTCTCTGGATGTGTCGCGGTGGCCGAGGTGGCGGTTCGGTTTTGATCGGCCCGGATTGACTTGATTTGGGCGGTGCGCGGCTGGGATCGTCGGCAAGGGCAGCAGATTCGAGATTGGTCGTGTATCTTTGGTGTGCTGACGGTCTGTTTGTGACCGGGTCGTTGGGTTGATCATCCACGATCCCAAGTGTATCGAGCTGTGACGCGAGCGTGTCGACTACTCTCGTACCGGCCCGGATCGTAGCAGCGTCGTTGCTACGCTCAGACCGAAAACGCTGGTTGCGCGATGTCTGTCTGACCGTGTCTACGCCTGACGCTCCAGTCACGCGACCAAACTCATCCGTCTCCAAAGAGGTACTCGCATGCCTACGTCCGACAGTGCTTCCTTCGATCTCCTGCTGTTCAGCACCGCTGAGACCGTCATGGAGGCTGTTTTCCGGGCTCGAAGCAACAGCGCTAGAGGTATCCGAGACCGTCGAGGGCTGGAACGAGGCTGTAGCGTTCGACACCGAAGGATTGCTGAGCCTCGGCCGACGTGGAGTGAAAGCCGGCGCGGGTCGTGACGATGCAGCGGCTGCTTGGTTTGCTTCGTCTGGAGCAGCTCCCTTCTGAGCACCATCTGCAGCGGGGAATACATGCCCGAGTGGACCGCGACGCGAGGTCAAGGGCGAATCTTGAGATCCTTGACGAGCTGGCCCGACGGCGAGTCGATCGAGCCGACGCTGTGCAGCACTCGAAGAGGGCGAAAGCTCGGATGCCGAGCGACCGTGATTGCTAGCGTAACCCAGAGATGTCATGGATCGCAACTGAGAGGCGGTGAGCGTGCCGCTGCGTTCGGCACTGCCACCACCACGTGAGGATCGAGTAAAGGGAGACGGCGAATCGGTGTTCATGCTGGAGCCACTCCGCACCGAGGAAGCAGCTCGGCGCAAGAGCTGCGTATTGCGCTCACCGGATCCACTCGCATTGGCAGAGTCAGTCGACTTGGCATGTCCCGGCGTCAAAGTCGGGCCGCTACCACTGCCGATGCGAGAAAAAGGTCTGAGCGAGCGACCCATTTCTACCAATGCCTGATTGAATTGTGCCTGTCTCTCCTTCTCGGTACGATCAAGGAGGAAGAGCAGATCCTGTATGGCTCGAGCTTGTTCGAGTACCAGCTTGTTGACAAAAGCGAGCCCGTCGTCAAGCTGACCAAAGGCATCTGTGAAAGCATCTCCCGGCCGGCCCATGAGATGCCCCTCTGTGGCGATGGGCTGCATAGATGCTAGCTCGGCCCACATGGTCGAGGTTCCTCGTACGATTGCACCCATGAGCTCTACTGTACGCGCTGTGTGAGGACCCGTCGCGGCGGCGCTGTTTGCATCTGTGGAAGGCGTCTTGGTGTAAAGGGCTTCGTACTGGGCCAGGCGGACGGCGAGATTGCGAATAGGAGCAGGCTCTTCGGCGGCATCGGGTGCTGCTCGTTGGCGCTGACTGACGATTGGACTTGCAGCGAAAGACTCTACAGCCATCCCCATAGCAGTGGCGCTCCGTTGAGATGCTAGCTGACGGGAATTGGCGCCACCGCGAACGCCAGCGAGCTCGTGGATGCGGTTTACGGCGTCTGAGGAGCTAGTTGGATCCGCCGTGGGCCAGCTGCGGTCGTGGCGAGATCGTTGAGGATCCGTCAGAGGATACTGATGCACCGGCACAGAGCGCAGAGTGTCGACTGGCGTCCTCTGCAAACCCATCACTGACTGGGCCCGCATCGAGCCCACGGTGGGTGAGTCGAGATTCAAGGAGGCTCGGGTGGAAGGTGCCTGAGCCTGATTGCGCAACGACAGCGGGGCAAGTTGACGACGATCGTGCTCCGCTGCCGTAGGCCCGACAGGAAGGTCATGGATTTGACCGCGGAGGTGTTCCAAAGCAGCATCGTTGATTCGGCGAGGTTGCTCGAGATTGGGACGTGAGCGGTCCGACGAGTTGGTCAAGGAAGAAGAGCGCTCGGTGCGAGCCGATGGACTGTAAGGGCGGGCGCTTGCAGAAGCAGCATGAGGGAGCGGCTCAGCGGAGAAGATGTCGGAGCCATACTGCCTGCGCATGCTTACGCGCGAAGCGGCACGGTGAAGTTCCGAGGCACTATTGGACGACTTTTGAGAGCGACCCGATGATGTGGACGAGATCTTTCGAGCCCGGGCGTCTTCGCTTGGCGATGTAATCTCGGACGACTGGGGCGTGCGGCGAGAAGAGCTTGATGGCGTGCTCTGTAGCGAGCTTCTGGCAAGGTATCGCTGCGCAGAAGACGAGTCAATGGAGATGCGGCTAGCCTGAGTGCCAAGACGACCGTCCGAATCCAATTGCGAGGATCCTTCCTCTGCTGCTGCATCTGATGCGAATCTGCGACGACGAGTGTGTGGTGATCGCAGGTTGGTGGGTTTCTGTGCGCCATGTTCTTGAATTTCATCAAGGCTCTGCCGCTGTGCGGAGGCGGGGTCGTGAAGCGCTGCGTCGTCGCCGCGTTCGGATGTGGTGGGATTGGAAATCAACTCTTCTCGGGATTCGCTCTTGTCCGAGTCGTCATCGTCGCTGGGTGTTCGCTGGTGTGCAGCTCGATAGGCGCGACGAATCTCCTTATTGGGCAGACGAAACTCGGACGGCATGGGACTGCGACTTGCTGATGAGATCCGCGAAGAGGATCGTTCATCTAACGACTTGCGCCCCGATGTTGGACCTGTGGTCCTCACGAGCCGCCTCATGGAGCCCGATTCGTGGTCATCGGCTTGCTTGAGGCGCGAAGGTGTTGCAGAGGAAGGTGTCAATGGCAATTTTGCGTCGAGAGTGCCCTCGCTGTCATCGTGGCGAGAAGAAGCGACGGAGAGAGCAGTGGACTTGCGTGGAGAGTACTTGTGTTGAGCGGTGCGTGGGAAGGGATGCTGCTGAGCGGCGACCTCGCGCTCGTTTGCGGTGGCGTCATCATCGTCGTCAGCCGCGCCAAAGCCAAGTCGTGACTCGGATCTGATTTGGCTGACGTCTCGCTCGTGCATTTCGCTTCGACGTGCTCGCCTTTGGCCAGGCGAGTGGGCGTGCGAGGATAAGGACGAGGACGGGCGCATTGCAGATGTGGATTGAGTGGAGTCGGTCAATCCACTGGCGGATCGAGCCACCGTAGTTGATTCGTTAGTCATGATTGTTGTCGTATCTGGAGATCGTCTGCGGCTTGTCCGAAATTCTATCTGGCGAGAAGGCTGCGGACTTGTAGCGCCCACCGTGTCGCTGCCTGTATTGGTGGAAGAGGAAGCGACAGAGTGGGAGCGGGGCGATGCTGAGGTTTCGCGATCTCCGACTGGCGCTTTAAGGAGTCCTCGAGCGGGTGCGGGACCATCAGAGGGAGAAGAGTTGTCGCCTGAGTTGACTCGGGTACGTCCGACACTGCCACTCGCGCTACTCGTAGTTTCGCTGTACGGAGGCGTGGGAATGCCGACAACTCTTGGATCTTCGGTAGAAGAAGAAGTTGAGTTTTGACTCAGCTTGAACCTTATTGGATCGAAAGTACTGTCTCTTGCAGCAGTGGGTGTCGCATGGATTTGAGGGGTTTCTTTGGATGTTTGTCGCGGCTGGGGCGTGGGCGGGAGTGCTTGGTGAGCTTCAGACTGGTGAGGATGGGTTGCCATTGGATGTAGACGGACGCTCCGCTTCAGAATGGGCTTCAGGATGGGCTTCAGAATGGGTTCGTTGAGTTGTCGTTGTCTGGCTGCGTCGAGCTTAGACCAGCCGCTCCGCCATTGATCGGCCTGATTGCGCAGCTCCGTCTGAAAACGGTGAGTTTCAGTGTCGAAGCTGAGTCGCTTCGTCGTGAACGGAAGGTAGTGACGATGGTTTACCAAGACGGATTAGCGCGAAAGGCTGGAATCAAGACGACTGGCTGTTCTCGGTCTCCATGAATGCCCGCAGTGACCGACTGTTGCTCTCGCCAACGCGCCTTGAATCGGTAGCGGTGATCGCTCGAAAGCTTTGAGGTGGAAGAGATGGAAAGGTTCCGATGAGCAACGGTCCGCTCTTTCCACCTTGTCCGATTTCCGTTTAGCATGAAATCTTAGCCGCGCGCTGTCCCCTTTCCCCTTTCCTTCCTTGCTCGCAAAATCCAATTTCAAGCGAGGATGAGTCTGCAAGCTGCAGGCATATTTTACGCCCACGGATCAACATCATCATCACACCTTGGAGGTTGAGGGAACAGGACAGTCAGACCTTGTTACGAGCCACTCACTCAGAGGTGACTTGCTGAAGCGACGCAATGCGTCGGACAAGTGGGGTGACTAGGTCGACAAAGCAGAAGAAGTCAAGCTTCCGCACAAGATTGTGATGAGCACTCCCATCGACTCAACACAGCAGCGACGCGCGACGCGTGAGACAGCACATGATTGAATAGTCTAACAGCTGGAGCTTGGCGCAAAAATCGAGGGAATGTGGAGATTCTGTGCGCAGCCGACTGAGCGACGAACGGAAAGCATCATGCCTCGAGTTGCTTGGACCCTGAAACCACGAGCCACGCAGGAGGAGCGATAACGTAGCCATCTTGCTTGACTTTCCATTCAACATCAAGCCCCATACAACTCTGCGGTCGTCAGGCCTTTCTGTCGCCTCTCGCCCTGCAAAAGACGAGTCGTCGTGAGTTTGCTACTGCGTCGACTACGCTCCTACGGATCGACGCCAGTGTGGTGAGGCGGCAAGCTGCTAATCACCGCTTCAACCACCTCGACTGGAGCATGTCAATTCACCGCTGAGGGCGCACCCACTGCGCTTTCGAGCCTGACCTGACCGGCACAAAATGTCATCATACTTCCTACCCTCCTTCTTGTCCGGCTGGGATCTCTCCTCCGTCTCTGCATTCTCTCTGTCCGTCAACCTGCAAAAGCGCATCCTGTCCTATCTCTTGAAGAGGACTCTCGGACACCTCGTCGACGGAGGCCAGCTCGATCTTGCCCAAATAGATGCCGGCATTGGACGTGGTCGCATCGAGGTTCGAAATGTACAGCTCGATGCTCAAGCTATCAATCGTCGCATCCCCTCGCTGCCTGTCGCCCTCGTCGCTGGTCAGATCGGCAGCATCCTCATCCAGCTTCCAGTACCCAACTTCTGGAGCGGCGAACTCTCTGTCACCGTGTCAGATATATCAATAAACGCAGAGCCAAACGATCAACATTTCAACTTGGGCTCCGATGTGGTTGAGGATCTCACCGCCTCTTTCGCGAGTGCTGCTAGCCAATTGTTCGTCGAGGATGACGAGGCCAAAGATCTCGAACAGTCTATCCACGAGTCGCTTGCCCCTGACGACCTCAAGCAGGCGCATCCACCTTCCGCCGAGGAAAGTAGCTCTCTCATCGCATCATACGTAGAAGCGCTTCTCACTCGCCTCAAGGTATCCGTCGAGCACGTCCATGTGCATCTCCAGTCGGATACAGTCGACCTCTCTCTCAACCTCAGCAGCGCCAACGTTCAGAGCTCCAACGCTCGTTCGGAACAGCACCAACCAATCCATACGCTCCAAGCTCCTCACACAGGAGCTCCAAGCTCGCCTCAACTCCCACTACGGCGTTTGTTCAGCGAGACTAAGAGAACGCTCGAGCTGCATGGCGTTGAGATCTGGCTGCAGAAAAGGCGAAGGCA
This sequence comes from Ustilago curta, assembly GCA_928722295.1. NCBI lineage: Eukaryota > Fungi > Basidiomycota > Ustilaginomycetes > Ustilaginales > Ustilaginaceae > Ustilago > Ustilago curta. The sequence continues at coordinate 1,393,065 of CAKMXH010000001.1, read as the reverse complement.
GAACAAGCCTCAAGACCCTGATTCGTCCTATTCTTCTGACGAGTCTCTGGAAGATGTTAGCTCTCGTCAGCAGCATGGCGCTCAGCTCATGGCACAATCCATCGCTTCGTTGCAAGAATCGTCGGCGAGCCTTTACGAGAGCGCCATTGGCGCGTCGTCATTTCAGGATGCGCATGAGCAGGCGCCAGACCCGTCTTCTCCTCTCAGAGTGAAAGCAACGCAGCCTCAACCGATGCCCAACAGCTCAAAGCATCTCCTCTTCAGCTTAGGACAAGAACCGGTCGTGGTTACCTTCAAGACCACCAAAGAGCGTCGCGAAATGTTACCCTCTGACGGTGCTTCACGGCGTCCTATTCAGCGACTTGTGAGCATCGACACCGGCGTCGACGTGCAGGTCGGCAATGTTGGTTGCATCGTCTTCATCGATCACGTCCATCTTCTCATGACTTTGTTGCGATCTCTCGGTCAGCCCGTTCCGCAGCCCGAGGTGCCTCCATCGCAGTCTCGTCAAGCCAATCCACCCAAAAGCAACACAGCGTCTCGCCCACACGTGCAAAGGGATATTTCCTTGAGCTGTCATGTCAGTAGCGTCAACCTCATTATTGGCTACGATGATCCCTCCGGACTCCAGCAAGTGAGCTCTTCCCTCGACGCCTTCTGGGCACGCCCATCTCGCTCACATCCCGACTTTGGTCACATCCGTATGCGCTTGGACAAGCTCTCTGCAAACTTCACCGACGCCGCTGCTGGCGCTAAACCGGGACAGAGCCGTTCGCGAATCACGCTCGCCGTCGAAGACTTCGGTACATTCGAGCACCTGCCCAGCGCTTTGTTCGAGCTATGCCCAGCTGAAGCGTCGCGCGTGCTCCCTGTTCTCATCCTGGATCCAAATCTGGCTCCAAATCTGGCTCCATCTGGCATGGCAAGCACAACACAGGCCAAGCAACCTCAACATGACTATGCCGCCAGCACTGTCGATGTCTTTGATTGGCGTTATAGTGCATCCTATCCATCAACGCTCCATCGCCCGAGCACCAGCACCGGCAGTGACGCTCAAAACGCTGCAAAAGCTGCCCGCTTCAAGCAGACTGAGCCCCGCCCAGGATCTTCTTCCTCGACACAGAGTCCGTACGTTCGCACTGCGTATGGCGACCGCGGCTGGAAGTTCAAAGCTCCCACCAAGTCCCAGGCTCAAGCCAATGCATCGGAAGCATCCTCACCTTGCGTCACCGTCTCCGTTCTCCTGCCACAAGACCAAGAAGATCAGGGAGTAGTCTCTGTGTCTGTGGCCCCCATCCACCTGTTCGTCGATATTTCCCTCGTGACACGTCTTATGCCAGCTCTGCGCAGATTCGCGACAGCTCAGCTTGCCATGCTCCAACAATCTCCAGAGGCAGACCACAATTTGACCGGCTCGGTCGCAACGCTTGCAGCCAGCTTCTCAACAATACAAGGTTCGACAGATAGCCTCCAAGCCAGCACAAATGCTGCAGTAACAAGAAAGAGCCGTTTCAAGCTCGACCTCAAGATTGGCTTTGTGCGAATCGACGTCAGGACACCTAAAGTGTCGTACGATACCGTCGCGCTTGCTGGCCGTACACTCCATTGGACCAGGCTTGGCGGACTTGACAGAAGGTCCGGCATCTTGGTGCTTCAAATGCAACGCCTTCATCTGCAAACAGGACTATCCGAGACGCGCAAGCCAGTCGGTGCGGTGCGGTTTGCTTCGTCTGCCACAGCTGCTGATGACTGGCAACATAGAGATCCAGTGGTCACAGGACATATCAGCGTCGAAACGATTTCGGCGTATCTGGCGCTACCATTGCAATCGCGTGCGCTGGTGATGGCGTTGATCGAGGCGATCCATGACGACCCCGACGAGCAGGGACCCTTTGCAAGCTCGCATACCGCTTTGCTTCCGCGGGTCGAGCTATCTCGGATTCTAGAGCCCGGACAAGATCAAAGTGGTATCAGGTCTGATCATAGCCGGATCAAAGACCGCTGTAGCATTTCGATTCCGTCCATCAAAGTGGAGCTTGGCAAAGCGCAGCTCGATTCGCTCCAGTACATGGCCGATGATTTGACTCAGTCCATCAGCTTGTGGACTTCGGACGAACTCGATGAGTCCGACACTCTCGATGCAGAGGGGCTGAAAATTCTCGGCAGTCGCTTCTTTGGTAGTCGTGCAGGCCTATCGGTCATGTCGGCAAGCACCGATTCCACCGCAACTGCTCGAGCCAGCAGCAAAACTTCGTCATTGCTCTTGACCGTCACCGAAGCTTCCATCCGCCTTTGGCTCCCCAACTTGTCCCCGGCTCTCGAAGGTGCTGACGATCGGCGGACGGGCTCGGCCAAAAGCCTTTTGCTCAAGACGTCCGACTTTCAGCTTCTTTTCGACAGCGATAAGGTGCGCAACACTACACGGATCGAGATTCGTCTGCCCGAGATGCAACTCAGTGCAGAAGCAGGAAGTGCTTTCGAGGAGACATCGAGCTTTCTCATGGCGTACAGAACCACGAGCAGGGATCTCGACGACAGAGGGCGCAACACGATGCTGCTGCTTGTGCTTGAAGCCTACGTCGAGCCTGGCAGTAGCTATCGAGAGCAAAACGTGGACCTGACGCTCTGTTCCGTGACGCTGTCTCCGTCATTCGACCAAGAGCTCGTTCCGCGCATCAAGCGACTCTTGAAAGCACCCGCTGGCGTATTTGAAAACGTCGAGCCGAATGAAGTGACGCGCATCAGCTTCAAGGTCAAGGATTGCTCCATCTTTGTTGCGCCTTCCAGCACCACTCATCGTGCCGCCATAGCCATCGGAGAAGCATCCGTCAAGACCAAGCTGACATCGCACGCGCCGAAAACTTCGATCAAGCTGGCAATCGCCAATCTGGATCTCTTCGTGGCCGAAGCCGAAATTGGCCTCGCACCGTCACGTCGCTCAGCTGCTGTAAAATCGGCTTCCGAACATTGGATTAGTCGAGCCTATGCACGTTTGCTGCACGTACCTGACAGCAAGGGCAGCATCCATCTCAACACTTTGACGCGACCTGAAATCGATGTCAAGGTAACCAAGCTTCGTGTCAAGGTGCAAGCAACGGCCGATACGCTCAGTGTCGTTACGGCACTCGTCGGTGCTATCTCGACTCCACAGCCTGGTGCTTCCAGCCAGAAAGCACCGACGCCCGGTGCCCAAGACGATGACCTACCGTCTTCGACAAGCTCAAAGCTCAGCGGGCCTGGTGAGTTCCCTGACCGAGGCTCCGCGCCGGACACCTTACCAATGGCCGAACGCCACTTAGATATGATGGCGGAGCTGATGTCAGGTATCGAGGACGACGCCTATCATCTCGAAGCCCCTCTCACTGCGGACGCCGATCTGGTCGACGATGATGTGCCTTCAGATGCGGCCTTCTTAGGAGCAAAGGGGCGATACCATCCCGAGATTGTCGAGACCACGCTCGACTCGGATGAGTTCTTCGGGGGCGAGTCTGTCGCTTCACTATCGTTGCTTGCTCCACGTACCGACACAGTCATATTTGCCGACGAGGATGTCACAGTGCGCCTGCTCGACCCTAAAGGCATCCGTCCGGTGCAAGAGTACTTTACGGACCCAGACTTGCGGCCACAGGTTGATTCTGCTCTGGGAACTACGGCGAGCTCGGTACGGATGCGAGTGAGCAACTTTGACATGTCGCTGCGCCTTCACTCTGGATATGACTGGCCGTCGACTCGAAAGGCGGTGCAGCGCGAAGCGAGGCTGGTACGCAAGCGGCTGCAAAAGATCAAACAGCTGCTGGCTCAAGGTCAAGTGCCAGACGACAGCGTCGAAGCCGCAACGAGTCATTTGCTCGATTCGATCCACATCAGCTTGCCCGCTGTTCCTGCAGAGATGGGTCCGGAGGAGATGATGCGGGCTGTCGAGGACGAGTTGGGCGATCACTCGGACGTGGCCTCGACCGCCGACAGTGATGACTCTGCATCTTGGCAGACGCTTCCGACTGTGCGACGTGGTCAGCAAAGCTCTCACGCTGAAGCGACGAAGTCTTCAGCTACAGATGTTGGGCATGCGAAACTGCAGCGATCGACGCGTTCGTTGATCGACTTCAACTTCAGAGGACTCGAGGTCGAGTTTGACAAGGCTGACCCCTCTCAAGCTGAACATGTCATAACCAGGATTGCGGTCAACGCACGACGATTCGAGATCATCGACAACATAGAGACATCCACCTGGCGCACTTTTCTCACGGAGATGCAGGATCGAAACGCAGCGGTACGCCACGATGCTGAGAGCAAGATGGTCAAGGTTGAAGTCCTTCATGTCCGTCCGCGAGGTGGTACGCTGGACAGTGCTGTGTCAGCATCCGAAAGCGCAGAGGTGCGAATGCGGGCCAAGGTATCGCCTCTCCGTCTACACGTCGACCAGGATGCGCTCGACTTTTTGAAGAAGTTCTTCACCTTCAAGCCTCCTGGGCACACAGAGCCGTCTCCGCCTGCTCAGCCAACCCGGCCACCGTTGCCGTTTGTTCAGTTCGCTGAAGTGTTGCCCATCAAGATCAAGCTCGACTACAAGCCGAAACGAGTCGACTACAATCTGCTGAGGCAAGGCAAGACCATCGAGCTGATGAATTTCTTCCACTTCGAAGGGTCCGAGATGGTGCTGCGTCATATCACGCTGCGAGGCATCAACGGCTGGGCGAGACTCTTTGACACGCTGAATGACATTTGGACGCCGGATGTCAAGGCGAATCAACTGGCGGACTTTTTGTCAGGGTTAGGACCCATTCGCAGCCTTGTCAATGTGGGTGCTGGGCTGGCTGATCTGGTGTTGCTGCCTATCGAGCAGTATCACAGAGACGGACGGGTACTGAGAGGAGTTCAGAGGGGAGCCGCGAGCTTTGCAAAGAGTACAGCGTTGGAAGCGGTCAAGCTCGGTGCGCGGCTTGCTACAGGTACCCAAGTGATTTTGGAGCAGGCTGAGCACGTTCTGGGTGGAGAAAAGATGCGCTCGTCTGTCACCGCACGGGCTGTTGGTCCGGAAAGCTCGGCAGAGAGCTATGAATCCCTCAGCGAGAGCATCATGGTTTCGTCTATGTCCGGCTCAGCTATGCCAGCAGAGACGTTGGTGAGCAGGTACGCTTCGCAACCGGACAGCATGCGGGATGCCCTCTCGCAGGCCTACTCTGGTCTAACGGAGGGATTGACTTCGGCGGCACAGACGATTTTGGCCATCCCCATGGAAGTGTATGAGCCGGATCCGTCGGGTGGAGGCGGTGGAGCAGGCGGATCGGCAAGGAGTGCTGGAAGACCGGTCGTGAAGGCAGTTCCGATCGCAATTCTTAAAGGTGCAAGGGGAGCAACACAGGCGATCGCCAAGACTATGCAGGGTGTACAGGTGACGTTGGGCGATCTGGAGAATGTCAAGGAGGGCAAGTACAAGCAGCCTGCTTCGGCGAGAGGGCGGTGAGGTGGAAAAGATGGGTTTGCGTTTCATCATGTCTCGGATGCGTTTCATTTAGCACAGTCGTTCGTTTCTTCCACATGCGGTATGTGATGTGAACTGAAAGGTAGGTTCCATTGAACACATGAGTTTGAGGGTGTACACAGAGTATAGGAACGGGGGGGGGGGGGGGATGAGGGGGAAAGTGCAAATGCTCAAGACCGAGTCTTGTTGGCGGAACTCGAGACGATATAGCTAATTGCATTCTCGGCAGCCTTAACACCGGCGACGAACTGGGCGTCGTACGTGCTCTGGTCGCTCTTCTTGAACCTTCCAGCAGCGACGTACGACTGGAACGTGTCCTGCTGATACTGGGTTGCGAATCCAAGTCTTGGCAGCGAGTCTGTCGACGAAGCGAGAATGCGCGATGTGTAGAAGCCATCTGAAAATCCGCGGTTGGCAACCGTGGTGTTGCTCGAGGCGCGTTCGAGCAGACGAGTCTGTGCAGCTTGACGGGCAGCAAAGGTTGTATAGCTTCCGACGCCGCGTTTGGCGGGTTCGTGCAGGGGCTCGACAGGGGTGAAGAACGAATGGCCGAATCCGTTGGGTCCGACTTTGCTGATATCGTCAGCGTCAGCGTCATTGTCCTCGGCTACGGCGACGAAAGATTTGGCCGTAGCCAGAGCAGTACTGTTGGTCGGCAACTTGACCCGGCTAATCTCCGTTCTGATGGGAGACACGACCTTATCACCCGTCACATTGCCCGACCAGCCACTGGCAACCGGAATGCCCCAGGACGAAAAGTTACCCTGCAAAAACTTGTCGGCGGCACTTTCAAAGCACCAGCCGGAATTCTGATCGCAGTTCTCCATCTTGTACGACCAGAAGGTCCAACCGGATCCCGTGGTTTGCCAGATGTCCTGTTGCGTCTGACAGAACTCGGTCTGATCTCGGTCGGGATTCTTGCTGTCCTTGATCGAACTCCAAGCGAGGGCACACGACCATTCTCCAACGATCAGATTTCGGCGAGCGACCGAAGACTGCTCGGCAAACTGTTTAAAGATGGATCCGTCGAGTTTGGAAATGTGTCCCTGAGCCGTCAGGGCCTGGTCCGATGCGGTGTAGACGTAGTAGGCGTGGTGGTCCGAGATGACAAAGTCGGAACGCTTGGCGACGAAGCTGGCGCCCTTTTCGAGGACGAAAGCGTCGTGGAAGTAGAGCGGGATGGTTTTTGCGTACGACGAAGCGTTTCTCATCGCGTCCATGGCTGTGGGCAACCAGTTCCAGTAGCTATCGCGGTTCTGAGGCTCGTTGAGCAGCTGAATACCGACGACGTTGGTCACGTCGGAGATCTCTTTGGCCAACCAAACGAGCAGTTCGGTGGTCAAATTTTGATTCCACGAATTGTACCATTCGATGTTGCCATCGCTCAATCCGGAATGAGCCTGGCCGTTCTGCGATCCATAAGCACCGTGCAGGTCGACAATGACGCCGATATCGTACTTTGCCGCCCAGTTGATCGCACGTGCAATGTAGCGCCAGCTAAACTCGTAGACACTACGGTACTGCTCAAACGGACTGTAATGCGTAAAATACGGTCCCACAGACCAATATCCGATGGGCAGACGAACCGTATTGATGCCCATCTTGGCCATCTTGATGAAATCGTCCTCGGTAATCCACGTATCCCAGTGCTGCTCCATGTAGGCCCTAGCCGACGTGAGGCCAGCACTGCTGGTTCCGAAGCCATCGAGGATATCGAATTCGGCCTGCTTGGCACCGGTAGCACACGACATAAAGTTGGTCTCCATCCAACCTTCTTGCACGAACCAGGCGCCGAGGTTGACACCCTGCTGCTGACGGTAGCGCATGATGGTGGCTTTGACCGGGTCGAAGGCGGGGAAGGTGGGGGGAGGGAGGTTGTCCCAGCCGCCGTTCGGGGTGTAGCCGGACGAATAGGGGCAGCCACCTGGGCCGACTTTTCGTGAAGCAGCTAGCTTGCGGGCCGAATCGCCGTCGTTGGCAGACTCGACCGGCACATAGAGAGTGGAGGGAACACCCCACGAGGAAGCGTTGTGTGTGGCATCCCAGCTGGTAGTCGAGCCCGTCTTTTGGACCTGAAAGCTGTTAGGCTTGCTGCTGATGGTAGTGCGACCGTTTGTGTTGTTTCCCGAAACAGCTGCGCTCTGGTTGGCGGTGGGGAGCTGCGGGATGGGCTTGTAGTTGGCAGCGGCGAGCGAAAGGGCGCTAGCCACGGCGTTCAAGCTCGTGTCTCTGGGAAGGAGCCTCATGTCGGTATATGGACGGAAGGGAAATCGGCAAGGAGGAGAATTGTGCAGAGAAGTTGACTTCTGCAAGAACGTAAGGGAGGGAGAGAGAAAAAGAGTGTTGGGCAAAGTCGCTGGTTCTGAAACCGGTCAGAAGGCAGTCAAGACTCGCAAAGTGATCGGCACCTGGCCTAGGAGCAAACAAAAAAGGATCGGCTTCGACGTCGAAAGAGAATGAGAAAGAAAAAGAGTGAAGGAGGACGCGAAACGTGAGGACCGGCCTCGATGATGGGAATGGAAACGGATCACACGGTGAAGAGGAGATGATGGAGGTGAGGGTTGAAGAAGGGACGAAAGGGGAAAGGGATTAAAGAAACGGTTTGCTTAAGAGCAAAGGGTGTCTCGAGGTCGCCGCATGGACTTGCCTTGGTGCATAATCTATCTTGGAAGGAAGGAACCACTTTCAAGAGCCGACAGGAACCGCACAAACAAAGCGGTTCAGCTGGGTTTTTTGGGGTTCACGTATTGAACTTCTCATCGGACCATGGACGACAAAGAGAATTGCCAAGGCCGTGTCGTCTCATCGCAAAGAAGGCTGAGCTTGGCAGAGCGTCACTCTACTGCATGCGTAGAGTCTTAAAAGTCGGCGGTGTGCCATGGACCAAGTTTGGAAAGGTCGAAGAAAGCTGCTCGGTCAGGGCACATGGGGCGGTGTGTTCAACATCCAACGTTAGACAAGCTCACTATGCTTTACCCTTGGCAGCATGGCCAGGAGGCTTGGCCTGCAGCTGATCCATGAGCGTCATCGTAGGATAGACTCAAGGCGATGCTGGATGCTGCAGATGTAGAGAGGCAGCAAGGTTTGTAGCGAGCGATTTCGAGCTTGCAATAAATGACATGTCTCGATACGCGTGTTGGGCGGCAATTCGGAAGCTTAGGAAAAGCGTTGGTCTCGGAATCGCGATTCCGGACGCTTTGGATGCTCAACGATCCAGCTCGCATCGGGCAACGGCCTTGTCTGAGTGGCATAAGGGTCCCCTTTCATGTCATGGACGGCATGGTGATGATGCAGTCGTGAGACCCGCTCTCAAGCATGGATGGCAAACCCTGTTTCATATCAGCTGCATCACGCCTTCCCGCCCACCCACGTTTTTCAGAAGCTGTGTCACCAGGCGAGCTGCACCGTTGCTTTGCCTGCTGCACAGGATTACGCAACGAGCAGCTCAGTACACGTCCTTTCGCTTGAACGGAGCACCGGTGCTTCAATCGAAAGCATGAACGGCAAAAGTGTCCACGCCTTGTTCCGTTTAGCTTAGCCGAGCTTGGACCCCTCTTACAATCAGCTCGCTCCCACCCATCAGCATGCCCAGTACCTGATCCAGTTCCGACGTTCTTTCTTTTTGATTATCGCCCACATCGACTCCAGCCCCAGCCATGACGCTAGGTCTTGCCGCCGAGGTGTCGGTGCTCATCCTCGGTGGTACAACCCATCTTTCCCGACCGCTGCTTAAATGGCTGTTCGATCCAGCCCATGACGCTGACAGGTCTGGCGTCAAGATCAAGCACGTTCGACTTGCTGACAAGTTTCTCGTCTCCAACGGCACTAGCACCACCTACATCGAACCCGATATCTGGACTACACTCAAGGACCCTCGGGTCGAATACCGTCAGGTCAACTTGAACATCGCTGCCAATCTGTCCAAAGTGTACGATCACCCGCAAGGTGGCTCTTACGACGTCGTCTTTGACTTTACCGGCGAGGGGATCGGTCAGCAAGACTTTCCAGAAGCACTGCTACTCGAACGGACGGCTAAGCTTGCTCGCTCGATAGCAGCAGAGTCGCTTCGTAGAAACGTCAAGGCACACATCCGAGATACGGTTGCTTTCCTCACCGTCGAACCCAATGCACCTCCGGTCAAGGAGTCGGACGTCATCAAACCAAACTGTCCGCGTGCTTATTGGTGGTACGAAGCAGAGCGTGCTGCTGCCAGCGTTGCCGATCTTCCGCTCGCCATCACGCGATCCGCCGAAGTCGTGGGGCCTTTCCTCTTCCATGCATCTGTTGCCTCTCGCTACGCCCTCGGAAAGATTTACAAAGACATTGGAGAACCATTGAAGTTCCTGTGGGGGCCCGATCTTCGCATTCACACGATTCACGTCGACGACTGGTGTCCTGCTGCTTGGAAGATCGTCGAATGGCTCGCCTCCCACTCGCGGTCCGAGGCCAATCAGCTAGCGGGCGAAAACCTTCCACCCGTGCGCATCAAGGACAAGATCCAAGACACCTTTCGAGAAAATGTCGGCTCCGACTGCTGTCCACGTACAGAAACACCTCGTGCGCCCGTCTTCAACCTCGTCGACGACACGGACCTCAACCAAGGCAAGCTTCTCAAGATGATTGCGGAGACCTTTGGAATCGAGACAGGCTTTGTCAACGCCCTGATCAACGCTTGGGCCCGCCTCAACCTGGCAAGCGTCGTGGAGGAATCCAACGAAAAGCACGCCACGTGCATCAATCAGCTTGCCAAGCAGTTCGGCGTGATCGAATGCCCGCTCAACAGTTGGGTCGACAAGGATCTGCTTGCGAATCGGTCGCTTGCGTTAGACAATGCCAAGATCCAGCGCGTCCTCGGCTGGTCCCCGAAAGTCCAAGTCGACCGTACAAGGCTCGATGAGATCCTAGATAAGCTGAGAGAGTTGAATCAGTTCCCGCAGCGTGACCTTTGAATGCCAATGTTTTCATTTAGCAACTACATCAATAGATATAGACACGTGCGTGATCACGTATGCGCGAAGAATACAGTGTGAACGTCATTGCACCAGCGAGTCCTTGCCCATATCCCACTCTCGAGCCTTCTTTGGCGGCTCTACTGCTGGAGATGTGCTGCGCTTCCGGCTTGCAACCGGTCGTTCTCGATGCGGTCGTTCTCGATGCGGTCGGTCGCAATGTTTGGATCTAGAACTGTCTCCTCGCCGCGGCTCGCGCCGTTCGCGTTCATCTGGACTGTCGTGGTGGCGGTGAGAAAGATGGCGTCGGCTCGATTTGGAGCCGGATCGATGTGTGTGTTCCCCTCGGCCTGTGTGCCTGTCCTCGTCTTTGCAGCGACTGCGCCGTGGCTTGTCTCGCGGGTGCTCAGCGCGCCTGCTCAACCTGAGAATTGAATCGCGATAGCTGCCTGTGTCTCCTTCATGTCGATCAGGTTGACGGTGGTGCACCTCTTTCTGTCGCGACCGGTTTGACCGATCCTTGTCCTGCCGTGAAGGCAATTGCGAATCTGACGCCTCGCCATTGTCCGACTTTCGCTCAAAGTACATATCCATCTTACTCGAGAGACCGACCACTTCTTGCTCGCCATGATCCATCTGATAGCTACCAGAGCCGCTAGAGTCCCTTTGCTCCTCTTCATCGTCGGACCAGCCTCGTAATCTAGACGGCCCTCCGGCGGAGGCACGCGTGTCCTTCACTCGACCGCCTTTGCCAGCCTTGGCACGCTCTTCCAGGCTCTGCTGCCGCAACAGTGCGTGATTGTGACCTTCGACATTACGGATCACCGAAGCCAAGAAGCGCTTGTTCGTGTTCGGCACTCGAGCTGCGTCGATGGTGTCACGTTCGTCGAGTGACCCCGGTTGGTGTGCTTGTTTTGCCTTTGACTTTTGGACGATCAGGTTGGCAATGTATGCGTCCAATTCGGTGTCTGGAATCGAGGCTAGGGTGGAGCGGGATGTTGCTAATTCTGCCATTGCTTTGACATTGTCGGTGCACGTCCGGTAGCGTCGTGTCGGTGTTGGTACGAACAAGGACAGGATGAGAGGCAAAGGGAAGGGCCCCAAAGGCATCCAAGGCTTGCTCGGATTTCGGACATGTGGAGGTTCTGCTACCCTTTTTTTGATTTCTTCTCGAGCAGGACGAGCCTTCGTCAGACCTTCACCTTCCATCAAACCCAACACCAGGATGTCGGTCGATCGCCCTTCTTCATCCTCAGCGAAGCTACTGCTGCAAGGTTTGCCACCCAAAACCCAAATCTCCCTGGACGCCAACTCGGAAACTTTCCTCACCAACGAGCATTTCGCAGGGATCAAGAACCTGCCTCCGGGCTGGCACTGCATCTCTTGGTGCGTCTCCGCATCCGATGCCTCCTCGACTGCACCAAGCCCATCACAAAGCTCAAATCGAAACATTCTCCTCCGCTACTTTGAAGATTCCGATACAGCATTACGCGAGCTCGATCGCGTCCAACAGCGTCTGGTGGAGCCTGAAGCCTCGTCTGGGATCGGCAGGTCCAGACGACATCGTTTCACGCGGACCATCGACCCGTCCAGCAGCAGCTTGACCATTGTTTCGCCTCAAGTGGTCGGCAGCGTCGAATCAAGACTGCTACCATATCCGACAGAAGCCGAGGAAGCGTGGCGAAAGGCAACTCGACATCTGAGTCACGATCATGGCCGGGTTGGTCGACAAGTGGTAGCAAGAGTGCTGGGCGTAGACGTTTCGAACGGAGACTCGATCAGCGATACTTTTGCAGCTGGACCAGTGAGAGCGGAAGGCAACAAGGAGGAAGGGGAATGGAAACGAACGGGTAATCTGGGCAGGACCGAGAAGGGTAGAGTCATCTGGGGCAAATCTAGGCCTTCAGCGGAACCTTTTGAGGTGGACGTGCAAGACGATCACGATCCCACAGAATTGAAGCGCCGAAAGCGTCCTTCAACACCAGAGAATGATATCCAAGACGACGCTGTACAATTCACGCCGTTTGACCTGCGTCGTAGCTGGCCTCCCTCCTCCATCGGGGAAGAAGTCACACGTTGGAGCCAAGACAAGAGTTGGCTTCTCCAAGACGTTGCACGTCGAAGTCTCTCCCACCTAACTTCCACCGGCGCTCCGTGGTACCTCGCTCTGCTATGCGAGCTCGAGCTGGCATTCATACTCTTCCTCACCGCCAACAACGCCTACGCCTTGGACCAGTGGAAGCAGCTCGTCGAACTGTTTTGTCGCTCGACGTCCATCATCGGCGCTTCATCTGGGTTTGCGCTCCATCCTTCCACCGTTCCCTCCCCCTCAACCGAATCGTCTCCTGTGATAGACGCGCATATTGCGTTTCTCACAACGCTTCGTGCTCAGCTGCAGTTGCTTGCAGATGACTTTTGGTCGTGTCAATCGTCACAGCACGAAGAATCTGCGCTGTTGAAAAACCTTGATGTGCTTCGAGCCAGTGTTGCTCGTTCGCTCTCCTCCTCCGCTAGCGTCGCAAGGCAAAACTCGGCCGAGGAAATGCAGCGAGAACAACTCATCAAGGCTTGGAGATCACTCTCCCATTCAACCACCCGTTTTGGCTGGGATCTCGACAGGAGGCTCGATGAAGAGGCCGAGGTCCAAGACGATCTGCTGGCGGAAGAGGGCGAAGATGCTCCTGTCATTGTAGACCTCTGAATCGTGCAATAAACTTAAATGTGCAAATACGCTTGACGATGGCTTCTGCTAGTGCCAATGCCGTAATGAGTCAAAAAGCCGCTTCCATAGCGATGGCCACTGTGTTGGATAAGTCGCACAGAACCTGGCGGCATTGCAAGGGTACAGGCTTGAAGCTGTATCGCCATGCAGCAATCTGGGTGTCGAGGTGCTTCAGTTGTCGATCGATAAGGGACACAAGTCAAAGACGTTCAAACGGACGATGTATGTTTGATTATACACCTCTAAAGGTACACTACTGCGTCGGCTGTTCCGCCACCTCCTCAGCTTTCCCCTCTTCCGCTGCTCCCTTCTCGGCTTCTGCTCCACCCGTCGCTCCCGTCGTCGTCGTCGGCGCCGGCGGTGGCGGCCTAAACACTTCCTCCACCAACCCCGGCAAGAACCTCTGCAACCTATCATTCGTCAAATCAAACAACCCACGCCCCACCTTTCCACCATCCTCCCACGGCGGACTCAACAATCCCTGAGTAGACATGACCAACAGTACATTCTTCAGATTCTCCGGTATGGCTTCCGTCAACGGGTTTCTCCTACCCGCATTTCCACCGGTAGAGTTAATCATACGATCCATCAGATCCAAAACATCCAACCAGAGCTTCGCAAATTCCTGGTCATCCTCGGATGACGCTAGATGCGGCATCAGATGCAAAAATGTCTTGCAGATGAGAGCCGAGGCGCGAATGCGAATCTCGAGCATGCCGCCGTTTTTGTTGGCCGCCGAGGGCGGATCGATCTGGTAGACCTGCGGTTTGAGGAGGTCTTCAATCAGCGGAAACAGCGTCGAGGTGAAGACCACGCGGATGAGAGATGTACGGGAGGGCACGGTGGGAACGCTGGAGATGAGCTCGGGCGAGAACAGAGCTCGTTGCAGCAGTGTGACAGCAGCGGAACGGACAGGAGCATAGGCGTTGATCCACTGCCGTGCGATTCCGGTCAGCAACGCAAGCCAGTACCGACTCCACGCGCCATTCAAATTGTTCGCATCCGCTTCAGCAGCAACGAGTCGTGGGATCTCGCTCTTGAGCGACTCGAGCAATTTGACCGCCTCAACACCGCGCTCTTGCTGCACCTTTTCCGCTTCAGCCATCTCCTTCTTCTCGGTCAGCGTCGTTCGACGTTGCGGCGTCTCGCGCAAGATCATGTTGCGCCATGCGCTAGTGTCTGCACCGTTGGCAAAATTGACCAGCTGCGAAACGGCAGGCAAAAAGTTGTCCGGCAGCAGCTTCGAGGTGCTGTCTTCACCGACAACGATCGATTTGGTCGCTTCAAACGCAAGGCGCGCCGAGTCTGCGTTGCGCATGTTGGAATTGTCGGCGATGAGGGCAAACACCAGACCCCATTCTGTGTGAGATCGCACAAATGTCGGGTAGGATGCCAAGATGCGCCTCAGACCCGCAAGAAGCTGCTTGGATCCCGAGATGCGGATCTCGACCGGCAATTCGCGCAGCAAGTCGAGCGCGAGGAAGATCTGATCGCGCAGACCCTCTTCGGCGGCAGCTGAGCCAATAATGCGCAGCAGTGCAGCAACCTCGCGCTCAACAGTCATGGAATGGTAGGATTTGGCGTTGCGGAGTACGGCCGTAATGTGTTCCGAAAGCCAAGGCCACGTCTCAGCTACCAGCGAAGTTGGAGACGATGCGACGATCTGCGTCAAGAGCTCGAGCAAGAAGGGAACGCGCGGATCGTAGCTCAGCGGCAGGCCACCTGCCAGTGGACCATGCGACCCAGCTCCACCAGCTGCGAGACTGCTCGAGGACGATGCACCTGCCACCTGCAATTTGTTCGAATCCTTCCCATTTGAAGCACCATTACCGCCGTGCTGCACGCTGTTCGGTGTAGAAGTTCCGTCTGTGTGCCAGCCGGCCGATTCGCGATAGAGCACCTTCTCCACAGTGAGCGACTCGATCAAGAAACGAAGATAGTGCACGGCGCACAGATGCGACTCAGGCCCAAGATGGAGCACCTGATGCCACAGATCCTCAAGCCGGCAGGACGCGATGCAGTCGACCGAGCTCAAGGTGGCCTCAATGTCTTCCGAAGTAGCCTCGTACGGAGCTGGCTCGTTGCTGTTCGAGTAGGGTGACAAGAGGTACGACGAGAGCGTGCTGAACAGTCCGCCCCCCTGAGCGCGCGGGTCTTGAGGCGAAGGTCCGGGAATCTTCTTGGGCTTGAGCGGAATGGGCACAGGTCCATCAGCAAGGTCTTCCATCTGCACCATAGAGGCTGGGAGCATACCGTGTGCAAAAAGATTCTTGAAGATCTCGAACAAGTCGGACCATCCAGTGCGGATGGCATCGACATTGCCGTTGGCGATCGTGAACAGGACGACTGCTGCGAGCTGACCCTTAAAGTTGACACCAAAGCGGGTCGAGAGCGGGCTGACTGTGATCTGTTGGTTCTCGACTTCCACCGTTGGGTTGCTCGTCAGCGTCTGTGGCACCGCGGTGTCCAAAAGACCTGTGGCCAGTGCGAGAGTGTGTACCATAAAGTCAAAAACCTCGATGAGGTCAAACTCCGAAGCGAGGATACCACACTGACGGATACCAGAGATGGCGCGCTCTACCATGTACTCGTCGGCAAAGGTGGAAAAGGCAAAAGCGATACTTGACAGGATAGGTTTCCAACTAGCCTCGAACATGCTGCGATCGAACGCTGTTGTGTTGCAGGCAACCAAGGTGTCGGCAGTACGTGAGCGTCGGAGCAGTTCTTTCCATGCATACTCGAAGCCAAGCTGACCCGCGTGCTCTTCCGGCATGACAATCTCTCGCTTGCGGATGCTCTCGTAGATGGCGCCGGTGAGCTCAGGGGCAAAGTCCTCGCCGCCATTTACGCCGCGAAGGTTCTTGCGATAATCATCGACCGTCATACGGCGCTTGTTCTGCGGATTATGCTGGTCGGTGTTGAGCATGATGACTGAATAGGCCAAGATAAAGACCGCATCCTCGGTAGCGATACCCTCTGGCTTGGCTGCAAAGTACGTCGACGCGAAAGTCTGGGTAATACGCTCGATCTGCTGCGACTCTCCTGGCAAGCGGAAGCTCTCGAGCATCTCCCGCAGCGCCTCGGCGATCGGCTTGTCCTTGAAGTCGAACAGACGAATGAAGGCCTCGAGCACTTTGACATTGTCTGGTCGGCCAATATAGTCGCCGACGAGCTTCTTGTCAAGACGCGGGCATTCCTTGAGGAATCGAGCGATTCTCTCCTCGCGCGAGAGACTGGCATCGCCGTAGTCGAGAAGGCCCTCCTTTTCGAGGAAGGCCAAGCCGTCCTTGGGCTTGGCATTGAAGCGACTAGCACCGTCTAGAATGGTTGCCTTCTTTGCCTTTTGCAGCGCCAGAGCATCGACCGAGAGACTGCCTGGGAGGATGGCATCTTGATCGAGTGCTCTGCCCTGGGTTCCCTCAGCACGATCTGCGATCGCAGTGATGAACGAGAGCAGGGCATCGAGAGCAAACAGCTGGACGGGATCTTGCTGAGCAGGGTTCTGCGGATTGGCAGCGTGGATGTTACGACACAAGAAGTGGAGTACATTCTGGTACATGTTGTCGCAGTCGGTGTAGCAATCGTAGTTGAGATAGAGGTCGACGAGGTACTCAGCAGAGCGCTCCGAGTCAAAGTTGCGGAACAGAAGTGCAAAGGTCTCGAGGTAGAGCTCGCGAGCCTCACCCGTCGCCGGGGCGCGATCGGAAGTTTTGGGGAGCGGTGGCGCCGGTGGAGCAGGAGGCGGTGGTGGTTGGACCTGAATGGCTGCATTGGCAGGATCCGGAGTACCTGTGCGAGAGACAGCATCAGCGACCATGGCACGCTTGACGGCTGTATTAAATGTGCGCTCATTCCACGGCTCGAGCGCCAGAGGGAAGGTGGGAGCGAGACGGTCCATGAGATAGTTGAGGAAAAGCTCGTGCTGGAGCTTCAAATGCTCGCGCATGGTCTCGAACATGGTGGACAGGGCGCGCAAGCTCAATGACAGTGGGATGATGTCGTCGCTGCGTGCCAGCGTGAAGAGGTGCTTGCAAGCCGTGTCCTGCATGAGAGCACGCAAGGAAGGAAAATCGCCGATGGAACGACCAGAAGTCTCGAGAACCGAAGTGAGCATCGACATGCCAAGCCTGCGCATAGTGTTGGTGTGCTGTAGGTTGTTTGGATCGAGGAGGGAGACAATGACCCGACAAACTTCGAGAATGGCTGGAAGACCAAAAGGCTCGATCTGAATGGGCGCTGGTGCGGGCTCCACCTGTGCTACATCTGGAGCATTTGGCTGATCCTGCTGGTGGCTTTCGTCATCCGATCGCTGCTCACCTTCCATTGCAGGTGCATCTGCTGAGTCTTTGATGACGGAATCTGACGAGGCTGGGTCTTCTTTGCCATCCGCTGCTTCTTGCGCTGTTTCGGCCTCCTGCTTTTCCTCTTCTTCACCCATCTCACGAAGCTGGTCGAGCACCTGAGCCGCGGCTGCTGGGAAGGCGTTGCTGGTGGGGTCGGGCATGGTCATCCTGCGACGCCTCTTCTCGTCAAGCTCGGCATCCTCTCCAACTGGATCTGCAGCCAAAGTCGCATGCTCCGGTTCGGGCTCGACGCCGTCTGTACCAGATGCAAAGAATTCATCGGTGGAGGGTGGAAGTAGCGGGAGTCGGCTGAAAAGGGTGCGCACCATGGCAGTCATCGAGAGCTCTGCGGTTCTGCGCAGTACGTCGGAAAGGCGCGTTTGGCAGCACATGGAAAGGCCGGTCTCCATCATCTCGCAGATGCTGTCGTCGCCTAAGCAGTCTGCAAGCGTGCGGACAGGTCTGCTTTGGACAGCATCGATGCGAGTCTGCGCGGAGCTGACATCGCCCGGATCAGCAGGCTCGCAAATGAGTTCCCGCATGACCGAAAGGATGCGAACCAACACGAGCTCGTCGGTAGTAGCTTCCGAAGCTTCGAAGCGGCAGTGACTGGTGGCGTGCGCAATCTCTGCGACCGCGATCTGTGCATCAGGCGCTGACAATGAGACGACGTTGTAGACGAGGAACTTGTGCACGGCTTGAAGTGCGGCAGAGGTGACAGGTGCGGAAGTGCGAGGGCTGAGAATGACCCGCAGAAAGGGTGCCAGGAGAGTGGGAAGCGGGAACGTTGAGAAGGTTGTGCACGAGCGCAGTTGTGCTTTGAGCATTGCGAAGCCGGTGAGCAGACTAACGGGATCGTCCGACTTGCCGTCGATACTGAGAGAGAGACCAAGTCGTTTGGCGGCTGCAGTAGAGCTCGAGGAGGCGTCGGTCTCTGTTCCTCTGTACATGCCTCTGAGAGCAATACGAGCGCTAGGAGTTGTGGTGATGCTCGTTGCCTGTGAGGGGACGACATCATCACGAGGAGCAGTCTGGGCCTGCACCTGCGAATCTGGTCGGGGAATGGGAGCGGCCGAGTAGCTGTAGGACGTCAGACGAGCGAGTGCGGTTGATGTGGTAGCGTTCCATCGAGTGGCTTTGCGCATTGCAGACGCGACCGAAGAGATCTCGGACAAGACGAGGTGCAGCTTGTGCGATTGCAGGCTTGCGGCGACATATTGCTGAGGCCGTGGCTCGGTTTGCATCGACATGCTGCGAGAGTCGACGGACAAGTCTCTTGCGATGTGTGCCGAACGACGATGTCCTGCCGGTGTCGCGGATCGGGACGAGGTTGCCGTGCCGGCCAAAGAGCCGTGTCGTGGCGTTGCCATGGGTTCCAGATGCGAGTCAAGAGCGACTCGGCAGCTGCAATGGCGTTGTTGATGGTGAGCGGAAGCAAGTCCAAAGGCGAGCAATATTATCGACGTGGAGATCGAAGCAAAGTTCAACACGGCCAAGAGAGGTCGAAAGCGAGACCAACACGTCAGCCTGCTCCAGGTAGTTAGTTGCCTTTGCTTGAGCCGTGCACGATTTCACTACACAGTCGAGTGAATCACGCAGGCGCAATTGACAGCGCTTCTTCCACTTTCGTGATTTTTGGCCTAGGAAATGAATGTTACATCGAACAACGCAATCTCTTCGTGCTTGGAGCGGACTCAGCGGTGCGTACTCAAACAGCGAAAAAGCATTGAAACACGGCGAGTCGCACACCGAGATGTTCAGAAGCAACCTCTGCTGGTCGACGCCTGAGCAGCGACACATCCCGCTCGTCAGGCGGATCACTACTGACCATGTGAGGCATAGATCCTCCTACCTGTCGATCAATTTCGCCTCACGATGTGGAGAAATTTTGTCAGGCAGCAGAGCAGTCAATTTTTTTCGGACGAGTTTCTTCGCGCTTTTGGACACGACCGCCTCCTCCTCCCTCACTCGTCGCAGCTCATATCAATTGGCACAATCGCAAAATTGCAAATCCAGCTACTCAAACCAGTCAGAACGAGGCAGAAGGGGACAGAGAATCGATCTGATGTGCTAAAAGCTGACACAATGCTACAAGCTGAGAAGACAGTGCAAGAAATCTAGTACTATACTGTCTTGTGTTAGGGCCGTAGGATCTGGAAACCGCGGTTGCGGCTACGGTCAAGTGTGATCGGGAGCGGAGAGGTTGCGGAACACTGTGTCACAGTCGAGGGGGGGGGGGATGCGGTACTGAGCGGCTATTATAGCGATACTAAGTAATACATGCAACAAGGAGTTGGGGAACCTCCTCATTGGTGAACGCGGGAGATATGAATGCGCAAGGAAAGGCTGACAGTTCCGCGAGAGTCGCAGATCGGGCCATCGATCGGCTTCACCCGACAAACGCGGGGGGATGTTAGGTGCAGTCCTGACAAACAGCCCACCACATTGACCAATAGATCTCCCTGGATAAGGAGAACTGCAACCTGAGGACCCCCCACCAAACAACATTGAACAAACAAGATGTGCCCAATCTAGAACAGAGTGGGATCCAAATGGATTGCAAAGATCCCACAAAGCACATCAATGGATACTTGATTGCTATTGGTGAGTACACAAGATTCAACACTGAGTATCTGTGCCAATTGGGTAGCACCGCATCACCTATTCTTCAATAGACTGTAGCCAGAACTGCAAGCAAAGCGGCAGCAATCGGTATGACGCTCTGTGGACAGGTAAAGCTTGGCGTGAGGACTGCCATCGGATCGCTTGCAAAACGCCATGCAACCATCACCTTGCAATTCTCAATCTCAAGGTCACGCTGAGTGTGGTTCGGTTTGGGCCGTTTGAAGGCTTGTACAGCGAGTACTACTCGACCGGAGCCTGTTGGATTCGATGAGGCGAATCAGCACATCCATGCAGCGAGTGGCGCGCTCAGCCGGGATAGAAACACTTCGGGAACTTCATTTCGTGGACATGAAACCTGCGAGAAACAACATTGAGACATGAAAAGGCTTCACCATGACTCACTAATACTGTCGCTTGAACGGCGGTACCGGCTTGCACTCGTTCTCGTCCAACGTCGTGTTGATAACGTCTCGGTAATCAAGCTTGACCTTGTCTCCAGTGCTCTCATGATGCCAAGAGAGCGTGTGTCGCATCCAATTGTCATCGTCCCTCGATTCGAAATCCATACGAGCGTGAGCACCACGGCTTTCCTTACGAGCTGCGGCGCTGTGCATTGTTTGAGTTGCACATAGCAAAAGGTTCTTAAGCTCGATGGCCTCGACAAGATCACTGTTCCAGAGAAGAGAGCGGTCCTGAATAGCGAGGTCTGGGTAGCTTTGGTATACCTTGTCGATCTTGTTGCAACCGGCATCGAGAGTCTCTTGGGTGCGGAAGACGGCGGCGTCGGACTGCATGACACGCTGCATGTTGTTGCGGATCTCGGCGGTGGACTTGGAGCCGTTGGCGTTACGGGTCCAGTCGAGGTCGTTGATCGACTTGGCACCGGCGTCACCCTTGAGCTCCTTGTGGGGCTTGCCGGGCTCGAGGTTCTCCTTGATGTGGTTGGCGCAGGCACGGCCGAAGACGACAATGTCGAGGAGCGAGTTGGCGCCGAGACGGTTGGCGCCGTGGACGGAAACACAGGCGGTCTCACCGGCGGCGTAGAGGCCAGGGACGATCTTGTCCTTGCCATCGGGACCCTTGGTGATGACCTCTCCGGTGTACTTGGTGGGGATACCACCCATGTTGTAGTGGACGGTGGGGAGAACGGGGATGGGCTCCTTGGTGACGTCGACACCGGCAAAGATGGCGGCGGTCTCCGAGATACCGGGGAGACGTTCGTGGAGGACCTCGGGGGGCAAGTGGGAGAGCTGGAGGTAGATGTGGTCCTTCTCGGGACCGACACCACGACCCTCGCGGATTTCGATGGTCATGGATCGGGAGACGACGTCACGAGAGGCAAGATCCTTGGCGGTGGGGGCGTAACGCTCCATGAATCGTTCACCCTCCGAGTTGAGCAGGTATCCACCCTCACCACGCGAACCCTCGGTGATCAAGCAACCGGCACCGTAGATACCGGTAGGGTGGAACTGGACGAATTCGAGATCCTGGAGGGGAAGGCCGGCACGCGTGACCATGGCCATGCCGTCACCAGTGCAGGTGTGGGCCGATGTGGCGGAGAAGTAGGCACGACCGTAACCACCGGTGGCGAGGACGGTCTTGTGGGCGCGGAAGCGGTGGATGGTGCCGTCCTCCATGTTGAGTGCGGTGACACCGACACACTCGCCATCCTCCATGATGAGGTCGAGGGCGAAGTACTCGATGAAGAAGTTGGTGTTGTGGCGGAGCGACTGGCCGTAGAGGGTGTGAAGCATGGCGTGTCCGGTTCGGTCGGCGGCGGCGGCGCATCGGTAGGCCTGGCCACCCTTGCCGAAGTTGAGCGACTGACCACCGAAAGCACGCTGGTAGATCTTGCCGTCCTTGGTTCGGGAGAAGGGAAGACCGTAGTGCTCGAGCTCAATGACGGTGCGAGGAGCCTCACGGCACATGTAGTGGATGGCGTCCTGGTCACCGAGCCAGTCGGATCCCTTGACGGTGTCGTACATGTGCCATCGCCAGTCGTCCTCGGTCATGTTGCCAAGAGCGGCATTGATACCACCCTGAGCGGCGACGGTGTGCGAGCGGGTAGGAAAGAGCTTGGTGATACAGGCAGTATTGAGACCGGCCTCGGCGAGACCGAAGGCTGCACGAAGGCCGGCACCACCGGCACCGACGACGATGGCATCGTACTCGTGGTCAATGACGGCGTAGCCCTTGGCGGCGTCGAGTGGCCTGGCGACCTCCTTTGCACGGAGGGGTTGAGAAGCGATGATGCGCGAAGCCTTGGCGGTCGAGTGGAAGCCGGCGAGACGCTGCGAGGGGGCGACCAAGCTGGACGAAGGTGCACGCGCCACGGCGCGCGAGAGCGACCTTCCAAAGATCATAGTGGATGTGAATCGACGACTGCAATCCGATGTGAGGTGAATGCGTGCCAGATGCAGATGTAGCTGCGAGCAGGGGGAAGGAGGGTGAAGGGGATTGAGGTGATGGCAGGACAAAAGGATGATGGCGAATAAGCCGACGCGAAAGGCAAGAAAAAAGCTTCGCAAGTGTGCTTTTCAAACCACAGACTCTTTTCCGCTACTGTAAGGCGCTGAGCTAACTGAATGGACTTGACTCTCACGGTCACACCCGTTTCCAGCATCTTGCGGGGCAAACACTTTCCGATGACACGACTTATGTGTGCCAGCTGAAAAATAAAAGGCCACGATGAAGAGCTTAACCAAGAGCTTAACCAATGCGCTTGCTCTGATTCGTAGGTCTGTGTGTACACAGAGTCTGTGCCGACTTACTGTAGGTTAGGCCGAATCGTCCCTTTGCGCGCCATGGAAAGGCAGGAAATTGTATTTGCCGTGACTGCCTGGATTCAAAATGGCAGCAAGCCAATCCCTATTTACGCAGCTCACATCAGAGAGAGGGTGAGCGGAAAAAAGTGCAGTAGAGCGCCAGCGAGTGGGAACGTTGCTGAAATTAGTCTCTCCCGACGAAAGCAGATTTGGTAAGCGGCGTGTACTTTCGAATCCCGTCCATTTCCGCAGAGCTCTCAGACGCCAGGCCCGAGTTGAACCGAACACGAGAAGGTGTTAGAGTTGGAAAAGGTCTCCTCTTGGCTTACGCACGAATGACTAATGTTCAGGGTCCAGCCTTGATGTTCAGAAGAGGTCAAAAGAGCTGCACGAAGAAACTTGCTGGTCACTACCCTACCCGCACCGCTCTTTCGCACTTCATCACTCAGGGAAGCCGCAACGACGCAAGCCAAGATGGCGTTGATCATCGTGTCAGGCTTAGCCAGCTCAGGGCGTTCGACCCGCTCTGCACTCATCAAGGACAATCTCGAGCGACGCATCAAGGACGCGGGCGCTGCTTCAGGCTCGTCCACTTCCGCACAAGGTCCGAGCCGGGTGGTGATTGTATCGGATCATGACATTCACGTCTCACGCTCCGCGTACGCGTCACAACGCACCGAAAAGCCGGCAAGGGCGTCCTATCTCTCGGCAGTCACACGCGCGATGGGAAAAGACACAATAGTGATTGCTGATGGAGGAGCCGGACTCAATATCAAAGGTTTCCGATACCAGCTCTGGTGTGCAGCACGCGAAGTTGGAGTGCGTTGTCTCTCTGTCCATGTCCATGCACCTCCGCAAGTATGCAAATTCTGGAACACCAAGCGAAGAGCAGAAATGGGGCAAGATGCTAGCTACGATGACGAGACGCTCGACAGTCTTCTGATGCGATACGAAGAGCCCAACGCCATGACCAGATGGGACTCTCCGCTCATCATCATCCCTACTATTCTACTCCCAGCTTCCGCGGAAGAACAGCACGGCTCTTGCGCTGAATCCATAAGCGAAAGCCGTATCAGCGTCGAGCCGATCCCCTGGGACGACATCTGGGATGCTGCAACCAAAGGATCCATCAACAAGGCTCCTGAAGTGGTGGCTCCAACTCGCTCAACAACAGCCAACTATCTCTCGATCCTGGAATCGTCAACGCAGACCGTCGTCTCCTGCATCTTGCAACGTCAGTCTTCACTAGGGTTGCAGCCAGGTGTGCAAGTGCCAATCCACCATTCAAGCTTGACGGGACCGTCGCCTCTTGCTTTCACACCGTCAGCGGAAAAGCCGGTCACAACGGCCTCGCTCCAACGCATTCGACGCCAGTTTGTGCGTATGCACAGCTCTGGTTCAGCGCAGATCAACCAACTCGGAAGCGCCGCACGTTCGGAAGGCGTGCATTTCTCGCTCACTTCCCCGTCGTCACAGTCGGGTTCCAAAGCAGGGACAGCTGATATGGCTCACCCAGCATCGACCGAATACGCCATTGCCAAACGCTTCCTCGCCTTCCTCGATGGCGCCATTTGATGCCATTCGCAACCACCACACCATCTGTACTTGTATCTCATATCCGCTCGTTTGCACAAGATCAATCTAGTTCAATCTAGTTCAGCCCAGCTTGACAGGGTCTATTGCTAACCGTCCAGCAGAGAGGCCATTCTTCCAATTCATGCTCTGAAACCATCACACCACGGTGTATCGACCCGTTGTGCCCGGATTTCGAGCTTCGGCTTCCAACGCAGCTTGCGTCGCTTCCACCAACAGACGTTGGATTTCCCGCACTGCATCCTCCACCATCGACTTTGTATTTGACTCGATCAGAAGCTGCAGCTTGGGCGGCTCGCCTGGCTGCGGCTCCGTACCTTCCTTGTAAAAGACACCCTTGTTGGTGATGGACGCTCCAGTCGACTCGATCAAGTGGCTCATCGTCTCCTTGTTGGTGACTCTCCAGCGCGCTCGCTGAGGGAAGTCGTTGATCGGAACGATCGCATGGTAATCCGTCGCATCTGGATCACGAGCCTTGCGGTCCCTCTGCTTGTCCGCATCGGAGTTCTTGGCAGCATCCTTGCGCGCATTCGCCTGCTTGCGGATATTCTCGAGCACGGCTGCCAGCTTGGTGGTATCGGCGCCGTGCGCTTTGGCAGCTTCGAGCGCCGCCTCCTGTGCCTTGAGCTGTGCGGCTTCCTTGCTATCCTGCTCCTGATCCGCGTTGTTCTTGGCAGCAGACGCCTCATCACTAGCTGAAACCATCTTGTTGTCACGCACCGACTCGGGTGCTGCGCCGTGCATAATCTCGATCTTCATGCCCTGGATCTTGCTCAGCTGGCTTTCGGAACTGGCAGCACCCGTCAATGTGCTCGCCTTGGCATTGGCCTCGCTCGATTCGCCTCCTTTGCCATCCTCGTCGACTTCGCCATAGGCCGACTTTTGCGCCTTGAGTGCCTTTTCGCGATCCGTCTCGAGTCGATCCAAACCCTTCCCACCGAACCCGGATCCAGCGGCTTTCGCCTTGCCTGCCGCGAGCTTCTCCTTGAACGCCGCTGCCATCGACTCGAGCTCTTCAGGAACATGCGCCGCACTGGCCTTAAGCGCTGCAATGATATCGCGTGCGTATCGGTCCTGCTCTGGCGTGATGAAGGTGATGCACGTGCCCTTTTGGCCCGCTCGACCTGTGCGTCCAGCACGATGCACATAGTCCTCCATGTGGTTGGGCACATCATAATTGATGACCAGCTTGAGCTGCTTGACATCCAAGCCACGAGCTGCAACCGAGGTGGCTGTCACGATGGGCACGTTGCCCGCCTTGAAATCAGAGATGGTCTCGTCACGGTCCACTTGGTCTTTGCCGCCGTGCAGCGACATGGTGACGTAACCCTTGCGGATCAGGTCCTTGAGCAAGTCGTCGGCAGCCTCTTGCCGATCGACAAAGATCAGCGTACGGGCATCCTTCTCGCGATTGTACAGCTCGCCGAGGATCTCGAGGAGACGGTGGAACTTGGTGTTCTCGGGTCGAACCTCGACAATCTGCTCGATCTCTGCCGCCACTACGCTGCGACCCCCGACGGTGATCTCGAGCGGCTTGTTCTTGAGCACCTTGCGCGCCAGCGATTCCATCTGCTTAGGGAAGGTGGCGGAGAACAGCACGGTCTGCCGATCAGGCCGAATATTGTTGACGATTTTCATGACCTGCGGCTCGAATCCCATATCAAACATGCGATCCGCTTCGTCCAGGACGAGGTAGGTGACGCGGCGCAGGTTGGTAACTCGCCCAGAATTGGCGGTCAACAGATCGATGAGGCGGCCTGGAGTTGCTACCACGATGTCGGCGGTCTTTTTCATTTCGGCAATTTGCTCCGAGATGGGCGCTCCTCCATATACGCAAGCAGCGCGGAGACCAAGCGCTTTGATGAAGGGCCTCATCTCGCGGTAGATCTGGACGGCAAGCTCGCGGGTGGGCGTCATGATGATACCGACGGGACCTTCCGAGACCTCGACGGGGCGTTGGTCCTTGATGTGTCGGAACATGGGCAGCAGGAACGCCATGGTCTTGCCCGAACCCGTCTTTGCAACGCCGATCATGTCTCGGCCCGACATGATGGCTGGAATGGCCTGGCTTTGGATGGGAGTGGGTGCAGCATAGCCAAGACGCTTGATGACGTCCAGACAGCTTGCAGGCAGTCCGCAGTGGGACCATCTGGTGAGTGGCTTGGGGCAGTCCTTGCCGCGGACGGTGATGGCGTCCATCTCGAGACGGATTTGATTGGCGAGCTCTTCGGACATCTCCTCGATTTCGGCAGGGGGGTGGTAGAACATCTTGCGGAAGGGCTCATAGTCGACGGTAGCATGGTCGACAGTAGGGAGCTCCTTCTTCTTGACCTTTTTGGCGGCCATAGCCAGGAGATCTTCGGTTGCGACACCGACACGGTCGAGCTCATCAAGCTCTTCGTCCTGATCCTCCGCTTCTCCATCGCTGCCATCCTGTCCCAACACGACTGCTTTCGACCTGCTTTGGGCCTGAGCAGACTCGGTGCCCGCGCCGGCTTTGCGTCGATCTTCTGCATTCACTTGGGCGACCTGACTCTTGACGGTGGACATGAAGGCGTCGAGGGGATCTTCCTCCTCGTCTTCGTCTACGTCCATGTCAGTGGAACCTTTTGGAGCCTCAGTTGCACTTCCAGGCTGTATATAATTGTCATTGTCGTCATCGTCATCGTCGCCCATGGAGGCGCCTTTGCGGGCGGTGTCGATGGATGGGTCTAGAGGGGGCAGATCGCCAAGACGGTGGAGATGCAAGCGGGTCGACGGTTCCGACGCATCTTCCATCATGGTGCGCGAACGGTTCTGTGCATTGGCTCTCGAAGGATCTGTGCGTAGAGACAACGTACGCAGACCTGTTGCATTGATAGGTGTAGGCAGCGTCTGTGGGGCTGGGGTGGACGAGGAGCTGGCAGCACGTTGAGACGCGGGCGCGACAGCACTGGCGATAGACTGAGCTCGCTGTCTCGCTTCTTCCAGTGCCTTCTTAGCAGCCTGCTCCTTGCGCCAAGCTTCGAGTCGCGCTTTCTTTGCAAGCTTGGCTTGCTCCTCGGCTGACAGTGTAGTGCTAGATGATGCTGTCAATGTCGAGGCCGAGGTTGCTGGCATGGATGGTGGGAGCATAGGCGGAGGTCCTGGCGCTGCACCAGGCGGAGCGACGGGTGGTCTAGCTGGGAGTGCATTGCGATCAGTCATCCGCACTGCCTCTGGCACAGGTGCGTGAGCTACTGGAGCAGGCAGTGGTGCGGTTGGTGCGGTTGGTGCGGATGGGGCCTCGTCCCATCGCCTTCGGCCACCGTGTCTCGATGCTTCACTGGACGAGTTCCTCTCATCGCGAGCATCATAGTCGCGCCTGTCCCGGCCTCGGCTATAGTCATGATCATAGCGCCGGTCGTAGCCTAGACCGTTTGAGTACAATTCCGCGGGATGATCACGGTGACTGCGTGAAGAGTAGGTGTGCGAGGGAGGAGAACGAGAACGGCGTCTGGTCGGCGCGTGTCCATGGCTTCTGTACGAGGAGGACGAGGAATCATGCTTACTGGTGCGAGAGCGGTGGTGAGAGGAGGAAGAGGAGGAGCGACGGTAGTCGTCGCGATCATCGTAGCCTCCCATTGCTGGATGTGGATCGAGGCCAGGGAGATCGGCTTGAGTGGGTCGTCGGGACGTTGACCTTCTAGAACGAGATCTTCAAATGCTAGTACCAGCCATTTCACTTGCGTCGGCACCCGCTCGTTCTCAAACAGGGCCTTGAGCCAGAATGTTGAGGGATAACTGGGTAGTTGTGCAAGGAGCAAGACGATGTTATGACAAGCGTGATCAAGAGATGATGGAGGCGTAGCAAACAAGGATGAGCTTCTGAACTTGTTGGATGATCTCAGTCTCCGCACGAATCGGGTCAAGCCGACGAAGCATCCACCGCTTTGTAGCGTTTTCGCTTTCTTCACGGCCAGGCAGCGGAAGAGCCGAGCCGCTTCGTCTTCGACATTTCGCGTTGGCCTTTTTTTTTGCTCCACTTTTTGTGAAGATGTAAAGAAGAAAAAATCCAAGAAGGAAAAAAAAATGCTCGCAGAGGACCCTTCAAAAAATGGGGTGCCTGCAGAGCAGTCTCCAAATGAAGTGCGGCTACTCGAGCAGCTCCTGTCGGAACGCCCCGCCATTCGTCCTGTCTATCATCACGCTCATCACATCACCAACATTGGCCAAAAACCTCACAGGAGCTCTCTCAGCATCGCAGCCTCAGCAGAGAGCCCGAAAGATCACTGCGCTGAAGTGCAACTATCGACAGACAGGCACTGTCTTATCGTGACCCTGTCGAGAAGGGCGGTCCAAGGCTGAAGCTGAGGCCGCGGCGGCTAGGAATCAGCTTTCCTCAACGGCAAAAGCTGCACTGCGTACCCAGCTGAGCAATTCGTTTCAGCTCTCAAAGGTCGGGACTCAGCATCTGGATTCGTCGCCTAGCATAAAAGCAGCATATAGTCATCATAAGCACCTCCCACTCCAACCTAGCGCCGCCAAGCATCTCTTCGATTCCCCTTGACGATGCCCGTTTCGACAAAGGAAAAGGCGTTTGGCGCTCAGGACTTTATCGCTTTTGATTTCGCAGCCGACCATGACGACGACCAAGATGCACCACATTCTTCGACGCAGTCCAACGGTGCTCGCGCAGCAAAGTCCCGTGAGCAGGATAGCTCATCGCGAAAGGGAAAGAAGCGCAAGGTAGACGACCGAGAGGACGACGGTCGCTCCAAGAAGGAACGAGAAATGGCCCGATCACGTCATACGCCATGGTCAGCCGACGTGGAATGGAGCAGATGCCAGAACGGCGCCGAGGCTCTGCATCGCGAGCTCATCGCTTTCGATCGGTGGATGGCACCCACCGCTGCTGAGCATGAAACGCGCTGCATGGTCATCGAGCTCATCAGTCGAGCCATCAAGTCTCAGTTCCGCGACGCAGAGGTACATTCTTTCGGAAGTCAAGAGACCAAGCTCTACTTGCCGCAAGGCGATCTCGATCTTGTCGTTGTCAGCAACTCCATGTCCAACCTTCGAACCCAGTCGGCGCTTCGAACCATGGCCGCCTGCCTGCGACGTCACAATTTGGCGACAGACGTTCAAGTCATCGCAAAGGCCAAGGTGCCCATCATCAAGTTTGTCACGACATATGCCCGTCTCAAGGTCGATATCTCGCTCAATCACACCAACGGTCTCACCACCGCAAGCTACGTCAACAGCTGGCTCCGCAAGTGGCCTCACATTCGACCCCTCATCTTGGTCGTCAAGTTCTTGCTCATGCAGCGAGGCATGAGTGAGGTGTTTTCGGGCGGTCTTGGAAGCTACAGCATCATCATCATGGTCATTAGCTTTCTGCAACTTCATCCCAAGGTGCAACGCGGCGAGATCGAGGCAGACAGAAGCCTAGGTGTCCTTCTCCTCGAATTCCTCGAACTCTATGGCAAGAACTTTGGCTATGACAACTGCGGCATCTCGATCCGAGGCCGTGGCGGATACTTCAGCAAGGCTCGTCGTGGCTGGAAGGATGAAAGACGACCATTCATGCTCTGCATCGAGGATCCACACGATCCTTCCAACGATATCTCAAAGGGCTCATTTGGCATCATCAATGTCCGCTCGACGCTGGCGGGGGCATTCGATATTCTCACTGCTGCCATTTGTCAGCAAGCCAACGAGGGCAGCTCCGGTCTGCGCAGTACGTCGAATGGTGTCGGTCGTGGCGGCTCGAGTCGAAGCAACCATCGACGCTTCTCTGTCGACTCGGACTCGGATTCGGATGCAGAGGCACGGCGCGCGTTGGTGCGCGACTCGACAGCCGAGGGCGGCAAGGACGACAAGGACCCCAACAGCTTGCTCGGCACCATTCTCGGCATCTCGAATCCAGTGGTTCGACAGAGAAAGGAGATGGAGGAGCTCTACTTTTCCGGCTCGCTTCAGTTCAAATTGGGTCGACCGGCGCCGCCCAGCAGTCCTCCTCCGGCGCGTCCTTCGTCTTCTCAATCGCAGTCTCTCGAAGATCGTCTCTCAAAAGCGGATGCCACGTCGTCAGATGCTCGTTCATCTGCCAAGGGCAAAGCTCGAGGCGACAGCGGTGTAGTGTCCATCGATGATGCTAAGAGAACCGCCAAGCGTGGAGAGGTGCCTACATTGTCGATTCGAGGAGCGGCTTCTGCACTCAGCAAGTCCAGCGATACCTCGACTGGGGATACACATCGTGGATCGAAACGTCGAAGTCGCGCAGCTAGCCCTGGCTCAACAGGGCCTGGCAGCGATCCTTCCGATCACGGAGAAGCAAACAAGGCAAGGCATGAGGCGGGGAGCGAGGAGGAGGAGTCGCGATACAGTGTAAGCCGTTCCGCAAAAGCAAAAACAACGGCTGGATCCGCCAGCAAACGTGCTCGAAAGTTACAGACCGAGATCACTCAGGCCGATTTGGAGGAACTGTCCCAGTCCGCGCCTTCCACATTTGTCTCCGAAGATGACTCGGACGACGACGTTGCTCGAGGCGACGACAAGATGCAACTGCCCACTCTTTCGGGTGCAAGCAGTGCCAAGTCGTCGCCCAAGTTGGGCAGCGCAGCAAGGGGACTGGCCCGCATCTCTTCGCGCACCAAACATGACTTTTGGACTTCCAAAGGCGTTGATGCAAAGTCGAAGGAAAACTCGCCCTCTCCGCCTCCAGCGTCGGCTAGCAACGGCACGGCCAGCTGAGTTGCGTCCAGAGCGGCCGTCACTTTTCACATGCGCCTCATGTTGGAGCAAGTTAGGCCATCGTACTCAATGCAGTCTATGCAGCACGTTCATCTAGGACGCATAACCTTGTACTCGACTGTGCGAGAAGATATGATTGCTGAGGGGCACATTGTTGCTGACATGGAATGTAGGTCTTATCGACCCGCCAATCAGAATCTTTCGAGGTAAACGAGCCGACTACTGAAAGTGTGGAGAATCACTCCCAATCGGAGTCCTCTTCGGACTCTTCGGCCTTGCTTGGAACAGCTTTGGCGTCAGCAGTGGCTGTGACGATCGTTGCCGAAGTTTGATCGGCTGTCTTATCTTTCGCCGGTGTATCAGCAGGCGCCGCTTCGGTGCTGGCAGCCGCTGCCTCCTCATCGTCCTCATCCCATGCAAAGTCTTCCTCCTCCTCGATGGCAGCTCCCTTCTTCGCCGGGTCTATTGAAGCCGCTGCGGCCTTCTCAGACTGCGAGTCAAGGGTCGACGATGCAGCTGCTGTCTCTGCCAATTTGTCCGCCTCCGGTCCCGCGGCTACCTTTGCTTCCTCGCCCTCAGGAGGTACGATCCGAACCAACTCGCCAACAAACTCCTTCATATCCGACTGCATCTCGCGTGCAAAGCTTTCAGTAGCATGCAGATATTTTGTAGCCAGCCGTTGCGACTCTTTGAGATCCAAATGTGGAAGATGCGATTGGATCGTCAGCGAGAGCTTGGAGAGTGACTCTTGAACGTTGATCGGAGTTGCTCCTGTCGCCTTTCCAGATTCTCCGTCCTGTACTTTACCGGAAGCTGTCGGCGACGAAATGGATTGATGCGTCGATGTCAGAGACTGTTGCAACTGAACCAGTCTCGGGTCCGAGGTAATCTTGGAAAAGAGTGACGAGACGGAAGCGCCCAGAGTTGGACCTTGTCCCTCCACGCCTTGGCTCTCTGTTCCTCCCTCTTGGTCGTCAACAGCCCTTTGCTTGCCCTTGCTATTCTCTGACTGCGTTGCATCTTCAGCGTCCCTATCCTCCTGCCCAGCTTGCTCAGCTTGCTGACTCTGTTCTCTTGCCTTTTTCTGAGCTTCGCCTATGGACGATTCAAGTTTGGCATATTCGCTCTTGGCATATTTGACGATGCCTCCTCGGTTCTCCATCTCCTTTCGTGCTTGGGTGATGGAGTCCTGAGACTTTTTGGCGAAGCCAGTCCACCAATTGGAGATGTTCCCAACCAGCTTTTCGACGTTCTGGTCGAGCTCGGTCTTGTTAGACGGTTCGTTATTGGGGGTGTTGGTGCCGTCGGGGCGGGCGGAGCCAGCCATTAGGCCAGAGTCGTAGATGTCCATGTCGAATTTATGCAGCGAACGAGCTGATGCCGCAGAGGGTAGATGGGAGTAGGAGAGCAGGATGTGTTGGTATGGAACGGATGAGGAGCAACCCATGCAACAAAGGCGCGTGCGAGCCGACTTTTTCGGATTCCGCTCGAGGCCAGGCCGAGTTCCGAGCTGGAGCAAAGTTGGCAAAGTTGGAAGGACGGTCGAGTCCCATTGAATGACATCGACTATCAGCTTGCTGGCCGCAACGACGACTGCTGCCATGATCAAGCTTCCGTCGCAAGCAGCCTGTAGGGTGTGTCTCGGCGCACGCCAAGCCTCGCGACCGGCTCAGATACATGCAAGGGTGCAAAATCTCACCTCTCAACTGCACACACATAGTCGTAGCATCACTCGCACTGCATTGGCTCGCTCGAAGGCGGATACCGTCATAAGACCTGCACTGCGATTTTTCTCGACGTCAACCGCGTTTAAGTCACCAACGTCAATGACAATCCTAGGCAAAGAGTATCCGACCGACGACTACACCAACATTCCCGCCTCGATCCTATCGCGACTCTCACCAACACCCACGCTTCCCTACACCAAGAACCACCCTCTCGCGCTTCTTCGAGAGCAGCTTGAAGCATCGATCGGACCCCACTACACCGCAATTCACGCTACATCACCCGTTGTCACCACGGAGCTCAACTTTGAAGATCTAGGCATCGCAGCCGATCACCCTGGTCGAAGCCCCACCGACACCTACTACGTTAACCGCAACACCTGCCTGCGCACGCACACTTCAGCTCACGAGGTGGAGACGTTTCGCAACAAACACGAAAGATGGCTTCTCACCGCCGATGTGTACCGTCGTGACGAGATCGATGCATCTCACTATCCCATCTTTCACCAAGTGGAAGGTGCAGCGATCTTTCCTCACAGTGACTATGCGCCTGGCGGTAAAGTGGAGCGGGAGTGCTTGGAGATGGAGGCCAAACTAGTACAGGCGAACTTCGAGATTCAAGATCTGGTAGGGCTTTCTGAAGCGGGAGGCTATCAGAGCCATCATGATCCGCGAGAAGCTGCTCTTGCAGTAAGACACTTGAAGGCGACACTCAACAATCTTGTGTTTGAAGTGTTCGGTGAACGACACGCTTTCGAAACGGCGCAGAAGGGCGGATCTGCGACGGATCCGTTGCGCGTTCGGTGGATCCCGGCATTCTTCCCATTCACGTCACCCTCGTACGAAGTGGAAGTATGGTTCCGAGGCAAGTGGCTCGAGATCCTCGGTTGCGGTGTAGTTCAGCAAAGAACACTGGACAAGGCAGGGGTTCCGGATCGACTCGGTTGGGCGTTTGGACTGGGCCTGGAACGCATCGCCATGGTGCTCTACTCGATTCCCGACATTCGACTCTTTTGGACGCAAGATCCACGCTTTTTGGGCCAGTTCTCGAGCGCTAGCAGCAATCAGGTGTCTGCAGCCGGTGGTCAAACCAACAAGAGTGCAGCACGGAAACCCAAGCTGCTGACATTCAAGCCATACTCCAAGTTCCCGCCGTGCTACAAGGATGTCTCGTTCTGGCTGCCTCAGGACCGCGCTTTCCACGAGAATGACCTCTTTGAGATTATCCGGGATCGCGTAGGCGATCTGGTGGAGGACGTGGTCAAGATGGACGAGTTTGTGCATCCCAAGACGAGGAAGCAGAGTCTGTGCTATCGCATCAACTACAGGTCGATGGATCGGTCGCTGGAGAACGACGAGGTGAACGAATTGCACTCGGACGTGCTGTCGAAGCTGGTAGACCAGCTGGCGATTGAGATTCGATAGTGGTGTCTAGGACGTCAGGACGCAAGAGAAAAGGCAATGTCACCTCTCTCAACGACAGTATTTGAAAGCCAGACAATGATCTTTCATTCCCTGCTATGTGCTCCAACATGATCAAGGGCCAATAGAGAGGGCCTGTGAGCCCCACACGATCTTGCCTGCTCGGCGCCATGCGATACGCTCATTCTCTACGCCCAATTTCGCGTTTCCCAAGATCCTCAGCAAACAAAAGCAGCGTCGATCTCGCCTGTCCGATTCCAAAAGCAAAAAGGGCGTCAAACTCATCTGCAGGCCAAGCGAGCTTAAAGGCGAAAAGGAAGGAATGACAGCTGAGAGCGACAACGATGCGCTGCTGTGCGGGGAGAAAGCGAGAGCGCGAGTGCGTGTCCAGTAACAGAAACCGAATTCCGGAAAAGGCGAAATGCGTGTGGCACGCCAAATTGCATGAATTCACGGTCAGATGGGCGCTTTGACGCTGTTTTAGACGCTTTGCTTGCTTTGCCTGTGTGTCGAGAGGTCTGCTCTGTATTCGAGCTCAACCCACTTTCAGCGACGCTCAGCCACCGGCTGACTCGGCAGCCTCTTCTTCCTTTCTTCTTGGTTGCGACTCATTTGCTCTCGTCGGGAAGGCCGCAATCCACGGCTTCTTTTTTTCCCACCATCCGTGATAGGAGCATCGGACTTTCCGCTGCACGTCGTCGAGCGGCCACTCTCCGCTTTACGTCTTGGACGACACTGCGCTACCTTGCGGCGTCGGATCAACCGCACAAGCGACCCTCTTTTCACTCAACAAAACCAGACTCGCGGTCACTGCACTTGCAGCAGCAGCAGGAATAGCAACCATGGCGAGCACCTCTTCTTATCGCAGGTGGGAACCGCTTCCCAAAATCCTATACGGCCTCGCAACGTACCCTTTTTCGCCAGAGACCGACCTGCTCGAATCGTCGACCATCCCGCTCGAATCTCTTCCAGCAGATGTCGCCCAGAATCTTCAGGAGAATCTCATCGCGCTTGAGCTCGGAGACGAGGTATACGTATTCGAACAGCTCGGACACACGGATGTCAACTGGTATCGAGGCTACGTCGTCTCCAGCAACCGCCTCCCAACCACAGCTGCAAGTGCCAGCAGTCTCAGCGACTATAGCACGTTCCATGCCGTCGGCCAGCAATCCAGCACCACCGCCGAGCAAGAACCACAGGTCTATGTAGGCGTGTTTCCCACAACCCACGTCCATATTCGTGAGCAGCTCGACGATGCAGAGATGCGACTTGCGAGCGTATACGAACATGCTCAGCAGCTCGGCGTCGTAGGTGCCACTGCGCCATTACCACGACAAAGGGCCCAGATGGAGACGCTTCCCGAGGTGGACGAATCCGCATCCCAGCCGTCCAGTCCCAATCAGCCATCGACAGCACAACTCCCTTCCATAGATGGCCGCACCCAGCAAGTCGGGCCCAACGGCCAACTCGTCGAGCGTCCGCCTCCACCATTGCCGAGTCTCAAATGCGGCGACGAAACTCTCTCCGGCGTGCACGAGCCTCTGGTCGATGAGATCGCATGTGCTTTGCGAGAGTGGTCCGCACTCATGTACACATACCTAGGCCAACGTGACTACGACCTTCTCAATACCGTCAAGGATCAGATCGAGGTGCTCTATATGGCCCGTAAGCAGCTTCTCGCCCAAACCTTGTCTGCAGAAGAGGTCAGCAAGCTCAGGAGGGATTGCGTCGCTCGGCTCGTCAAGGCCAACGTGGCTCAAGGGCTCGATGTCATCGTTCGCCATCCTGGCCGCGGCGGTCTCGTCGACTTTGACATCAACAGCAAGGACGCCGATCCCGACAGCTGGGTGAGTGGCATCCGTCTCTTTGCACTCCAGGCTGCACTCGCCTACGTCGACCAGCAGGACGAGTCTGCCTCCAACGTCGCCCGCGGAGGCATGGATCTCTCCGCTTCCAACGCATTCGGCATCTCGGCACCCACGACCACTAGCGCAGGTGTACTCGCAGGCGTATCCAACGACTACTCGAGGAATGCATCCAACCCAGCAAGGCACGGCTCCCTCGCATCTATCAACCCAAGGGGTGTCGATCCTTCTACTGCCGACTCGGCTGCCGGCGCCAAGTACTTCCACGTCTTCGTCGAAGTTCGCGCATTCGTTGCAACACCATGTACCGCAGGCGAGGTCGTCGAGCTCTACTTCTCGCTCTACAACCGCGCGGAATCGCGCTTCCTCACTGAGGACTTCTGCGTCATCCTCAACCACCGTGGCGTGCCTGCCAACGACACGACTGGAAAGCTGGCCAGGATGCGCGCACTCTTCACCGAACTCAGTGCCAGCGATATGCAGGATCTCAACGTTGTCTGCCGTATCGTAAGGAATGGAGGCATGCGGGTTGGAGAGATCAAGGCGACGCCTTTGGGAGCAGCAGGACAGGATCAAGTGGCCGATCGTCCCGACTCCTTTGCGGATCCCTCGCTGGCAAATACGCCTTCGTTCCGTCGCAAGCGCATGACTGGAGACCACTCCTTCCGTAGACCGTTTGGATGTGCTGTGCTCGAATTGGGTCAGCACCATCATTTCCAGACCGACGTCTCCTCCTCTTCCACCATGAGGGAGCACGTCATGCCCATCTTTGTGCCGGTCAACGAAGCCGCCTTCAGCACGTTGCATCAAGACATCATCGCATCCAGGACACGCGAATTCGAAAAATCGCCACGCGCCGACATGCTGGCGGTCAACGTCAAGGTCTTCCACGGGCAGACTTCTGCCGTGATTCGTGAGAACCCGTCGCTGCTTCAGGATACGCCACCGACCGCCCGTCTCGGCTTCCCGGATGTCGTCTTCCCCGGCGATCTGCGCAACGAAGCCTATATCAAACTCTGGAGTGGCGAGTTCTACCCGACGGGCAACAAGATGGCCGGCAACACGCTCCGAAACATCCAAGTCTCAGCCGAAGTGCGCACACGAGACGGTCGCGTCGTTGAGGATGTCATCTCTCGCGGCGCAGGAGAGGCACTGATAACGCAGTTTGACAGTCTCGTCTTCTACCACCAAAATGCTCCGACTTGGGGTGAGCTCATCAAATTGCAACTACCTCACGACATTATGGAGGACTGCCACTTGTTCTTCTCCTTCCGCCATCGCAGCACCAAAGAGGAACGTGGGTCGTCGGCAGTCCATTATGGCGGGCAGACCGTCTCCGCTTCACAATCGTCGTCGTCGTCGCCCACAGCCGTGTCGCGGCCCTTCGCCTATGGTTACCTTCCACTGTTTGAATCCAACCGAGCTTTCATCCCCGACGGAAGTCACACGCTCTTCCTCTGGCGCACATCCAGACCTCCCGCTCAGATCGGCCCAGACCTCTACTTCAATTTGCCGCCCGTGACGCCAGTTGGTCGAAATCTGCAAGATGTTGTACCAGCCAGCCTCGCTTCCACCGTGCAGCCTTTGCGCGACATTCTCACCCTCCGCACGTTCCTCGTCTCGACCAAGTATTCTCAGAACGATGTGCTGCTCAAGCTGCTCAATTGGGAGCATCTCGTAGCCGATGACTTTGAGGAGCTCAGAAGCGTGCTCAACCAGTTCACCTTTGTCGGACAGGTCGAAATCGTCAAGTTCCTGCGAGACATCTTTGACTCACTTTTCGGCGTCGCTACCAGCAGCCGCAACAGCCGCGGCGAGCTGGACGATCTGGTTTTCAATGGCCTCGTCACCGTACTCGGCATTGTGCAAGACCGCCGCTTCAACAACTTCCGCGCTACACTCGATGTCTACATCGAGCGTCACTTCAAGTTCACCACGGCGCATAACAAGTTGATTGCATCCATGTCCAAGCTCATGGCCGATCCGTCCCGGCCCGAAACGTCCAAGGATCTCCGCGCGGCCATCAAGGTGTGGCCGTATCTGTTCAAGTTTGCCATTCAGAGCCGCGAGAACCAGAGGGGCGACCGCGATGTCGGAGGAGGTGCCGTCTTAGATCATCTCGAGGCTGGCTTCAAGCGCGAGCTCGAAGGACTGCTTCACAGCATCAACCAGCTCATGAGCGCCACCAAGCCTTCGTCCATCATCGGCACTCAGACACTGGCGCTTCAACACTTTGCAGGCATCTTGCCGGATCTTGCACGAGTGTTCACAACCGACGAGCTGGTCCGCGTCTCCACTGCTTTCGCCGACAGCGTCTTTATGACAAAGGGCAAGATGGTGATTTGGAAGCTTTTGCACATTCTGCAGCTGACGCAAGGCCCGTTGTTCGAAGAGCAAGCGTCGCGTTCGCAACTGATCCCAAGCATTGTCCGGTGGATCAGTCCACACCTCGGGTCCTACGACGAAGCTGCTCATGCGCCAGCCAATGCGCATGAGAATGCCCGCGACGCCGCCAGAGTGTCCTGGCTCGAGGCGGCACGTCTCGCAGTTACCATCCTGGCGGTGATCCTGGATCGACTCCAGGTCAGCTTGGCTTCTGCGTCGGAAGAGTCGACCAACGGCGCGCGAGGCGGTCGTTCCAAATTCCAGCAGGAGCAGGACGACGTCGACTACTTGCTCAGCATGTCGCCCAAGCTTCTCGAGACCTATCGTGAGCTGTCGAGTCGAGCCACAATCAGGACGCTCGAGCGACACCGTGCTCCATCTACCACACCTTCGCCAGTCCCTGTGGTTTTCCCTTCAAGCTATCCGTTCCCGCTGGTCGCCAAGCGGCCGCAGAGCGATGCATCTATAGTCAATGGGCCTTCGTCCCGTAGAAACCGCCGACGCGATCGTTCCGAGTTTCTCAATTGCGGCCTCATCGAGATCAGCGCTGTGCTGATGGTGCTCATTGTGCTCAGCCCGCGAAAGCATCTTTCCAGCTTCCTCGATGAAGAACGAGATCTTGGTGGCGACGAGCGTGCTTCAAAGATCTTGCTGGATTTCTTCGAGGTCGCAACCTCGATCCTGTCGTACGAGGCTTTCCCAAGCACCTGGCTCAACCTCAACATCTTCAGCCATCAGATGGTTTTGAAGATGGCGGACCCGATTGCGTCCATGATGGTCCGCCACTACATTCCATCTGCCGAGCAAAGCGACAACTTTGACACGACGCTTTGGCGCTCTTGTTTGACGATGATCTTGACGCTGCTCTCGAGCGACCAGCTCGTCATTGAGCAATTCAAGCCGCAGAGGCGAAGGGCCGTGTGGAGGCTTGCCGGCGACATCCGAGGCGAAGGTGCCCAGATCTTTGCCAAGCTATGGACTTCAATTGGTTGGCCAGACAAGACCGGAGAAGAGAGCACCGACGACCAACACAGTCAGCCCGACGAGCGAATGAACACGGGCGGTTTCCAAGTTCAGTTCGTTCCGTCCTTGGTAGAGCCGGTCCTGGAGTTGTGCCTCTCCCACCACGACGAGCTCAGAACGTGCGCGGTACGCGTCTTGGCCACCATGATCACATCAGAGTGGCACCTCAATGGCGATTTTACCGTGATCGAGGCAGAGATTATCGACAAGCTCGACATCCTCTTCATGACGCACACCAAGGGCGACGAAATCTCGCGTGCCTTCTTCATTGGTCAGCTGCGAGCGCTCTTTGACAATCCCAACGTCGATCCTGGTCTGCGGGAACAGGTCAACGCTTGCCTGTTCTCGGTCAACCGCTTCCTCGATCTGCTGCTGAGTGTACGAAGCTTGCCCCTGGAGGAAGGCTACGAGGATGACCGCATCGCCGGTACGCTCAAGCTGCTTGGCTTCCTGCGCCAGGCCAACAGGGTCTCGGCCTTTTCTTCACATGTGCTTCGTCTCGTCAATCTGCATCTGGAGAACCTCAATCACGTCGAGGCGGCACTCACCCTCAAATTGCATGCCGACCTCCACTCGTGGGACATGGACAGCTTTGTCGAGCCTATTCCGGATCTTGATCTGCCTCGACAGTCTCACTTTGCCCGCAAGGAGACGCTGTACATGCTTATTCTCGATTACCTGGGCAAGGGACAGGCCTGGGAGATCTCGGTCGACATCTGTCGCGAGCTTGCGCAACAGTACGAGTATCGTTCGGTCAACTACATGCGTCTCGCCGAGGTGCTGCAGCATCAGGGCAGGCTGTACCAAAAGATTGCGAGCGAAGAGCGCTCGTTCCCGGCTTACTTCCGTGTTGCCTACTACGGCCAGGAATGGCCGCCTTCGCTGCAGAACAAGATGTTCGTCTATCGAGGAAACGACTGGGAAAAGTTTGCCGCCTTTTGCGACCGTCTACACGCCAAGCATCCAAAAGCGATTCTTATCAAGAGCGCAGCGGTGCCCGACGATGAGGTGCGCTATTCCGAAGGCCAGTTCTTGCAGGTGACGGCTGTGCAGCCGGAGCCGGATCGTTCCAAGGACGTCTTCACCAATCCGGAAGTGCCGCCTACGGTGCGAGCGTACTACGAGAACAGCGGCACTGATCTGTTCAGCTTTGTACGTCCGCTGCACAAGGCTGATGCCGGGCCGCCGGAGCAGTGGGTGGAGAAGACGTATCTGCGCTGCGAAGATGCTTTCCCTACGGTGCTGCGACGAAGCGAGGTGGCCGAGGTGTACGTGGTGGAGATCAGTCCGTTGGAAAAGGCGCTAGAGGATATCAAGACCAGGACGGCAGAGCTCGAGACGTTGGAGAATAAATACAGCTCGATTCGCAAGGTGTCGACGGGCAAGATCAACACGAACCGTCTGTCAATGGCGCTCAACAGCGCTGTGGATGCTCCGGCTGATGACGGTGTGCCCATGTACAAGCGCACCTTTTTTGCTCCCGACTACTTGGCTGCACACGAAGGTCAGCAGGAGGCGGTGGCAGAATTGCGACAGGCGGTAGACGTGCAGGCGACGGTGCTGTTCCGATGCATTCGTCTGCATGCCCAACTGTGTCCTCCGGAAATGAAGCCTTTCCACGAAACGCTGGAACGCTTCTTTATCCAGAATTTCAGCGACGAGATTCAGCACCTGGATTTGGATGTCAGAAAACTCGGTGGGGCCGGATCCTCTTCATTCGAACGCACGAGTGCCGTCGGTGCCGGTGGACGAAGCTTGGAGGAGGATCCAAGAAGGTCTCCCGAACGAACGATGAGTCGAGGCTTCACAACGGGCATGGGCGCGATCGACCGTGCTGCCAACGGAACCGGCTTCGCAGCAGCCGATGAAGGCCGACAGGACCTTCAGACTAGTGCACAAATTGGCTACGGTCGACGTGGCAACGCGGTACAATCACCACTGCAACGACACATTGCTTTCCTAATGAAGCAAGCTGATCCCTTGACCCTGGCCAAGGAAGCACCTCCGACAGCGGCATCTACAGCAACACTTCCAGCTGTCAACAGCGGAGTCAGTGGTCTGACGCGGACCGAGTCGAGTTCATCACTGGGCGCCGGCGGTAGTAGCTCATACGCGGATCGATCACTAGCAACTCAAGCAAGCAACACTCTGCCGCCGATTTCCGAGGACATGCTGGGTGGGGTTGCTGCCATGCCTGCTGCTCCAGCTGCCGTTCCGGCCAGCGCGGTGGACAACAGTGTTTATGGGAACGCGAAGCAGTCGATGACAAGACACGATTCGAGCTACTCGATTGCCGGGACGAGCGTCAAGGCTGGCAATACGCCTGCCAAGCAACCGGTGGGAGGTAACAGGTTGAGCAAGCTCATGGGCGGTGTGGGAAGGAGAAAGGCTAGCAATTCTTAAGTGTAGGTTCGGCGTTATGGTGCTGCAAACTTTCAACAGTGTTTCTATGCTTTGTTTGCCACAGCGCATCAGGTGATATTGACTGGCTGAGTAAGCAATGAGCAAGCATTGTGTCAGACCGGATAACGACTGTGCTTCCAACGGTCTTTGGAAGCGACAAAGGTCGACTTTTCAGGTGCGAAGCAGCCAATTCCGTCGGCCGTGGTGTTGCGAAGTGCTAAACAATCAAGCGCAGCGAGCGAGTGAGGAAATACGATTGAAACAGCGCTTCGAACGCCTCATTTTTCCAGCCTCCTCGTGTGGCCGATAGGGTCGCTCGTCTTTGGTACCAAAGCATCGGCTCACACGATCTAGTCCATTGATGGGATGCTCTCTAACCTCGAACGGGTTGCGGCCAGGAGGCGTGAGAAGAAGACGAAACCCTTTTTTTCTCGCTTATCGTCTTTTGCACACCAGCCTCAGTTAGCTTTTTTGAATGTCTCCCCGCAACCTTTGGTCTTTATGCGTGGGCAGTGGCTGATTGCGCAACGTCCTTCCAGACCCTGGGAGTGAAGCTTCCCCGCAAAAGAAGCGCCGGTGGGTGGGTAAATGAGAAACTCACGGTCCAAATGGCGGAGACAGGCTGCAATGTCTTTCCTCTTCTACGAACGTTGCGTTTTGCGGCCGCGGAGTCGACTTTCGTCGTCAGAGAACTGTACGGATCCGATCTTGCCTTGAACCAACTTCTCTCGTTAAAGGCACGGGCTGGCCGAGAATGGAACGGGTCTCGGCAGCGGTCTGTTTCCTGCAAAACAAGACAAGCTGTAAGGTGCGCTCTGCTTTTTCGAGGCAAGAAGAGATCTGAACATGCAGCAAAAAATGATTTCTGTCTGTGCACCATGAAAGCTTTTGCTTGTTGCGTCCAAAGAGAGAAAGAGGACCCTTGAACAGCGCGCTGCAGTCGTGCAGGAGAGAGATGCTGGAATATCCAAACGCAAAGCGCACACGCGACTTTTTTTTTCTTCTGAGGTCTCACCTTGGGCTGTCGCATTTTCCGACCATTTCAGGTGAGAAACCCTTGAAAAGAAACAAGTCAAGTGTTTTTCCGTTGGTTCAAGACTACTGTAAAACGATAAGGAGA
Organism: Ustilago curta; assembly: GCA_928722295.1. NCBI lineage: Eukaryota > Fungi > Basidiomycota > Ustilaginomycetes > Ustilaginales > Ustilaginaceae > Ustilago > Ustilago curta. The sequence continues at coordinate 1,349,930 of CAKMXH010000001.1, read as the reverse complement.
GCATGAAAAGGAAGCATGTTTTTACAAGGATGAACGAGGACAACCCGATCATCCAAACTGCTCTCTTGATATCCCTATCTCGCTCGTTGCAGATCATGGATTGGGAGTCAGGCGAGGAAGGACGTTTGTTATGCAGGCACACGCGGAAGCAGGCGCTGCAAAGTGGAACCACCCGGCTCACACACACGCACGCCGTGAGGTTCACCAAAGCTGCAACGAGACGAATGCGTGCGTTTCGCAAAAGCACCAACGTTGCAGCTTTGCATATTCATTTGGACACCAAGCGAGGTTGTGATTTTACGAAAAAGAAAGCCGACTCTCTTTCAGCAGCAGCAGCAGCAGCAGCAGCAGCAGCACCGGATCTTGTCCGTCGGTTCGACAAGCTCAAGCTCAAGATTCGAATCGCGAGCTCTTTTGGGGAAATCTTAACGTTAGCAGATGTTGCTCGGGTCTTGGTGGTGGGGACATGCAAACGTACAGTACTGTACTATAAATCAAGGGCCGACCAGGAACACGACACCCTCAATGGGACAAAAAGAAAGAGTCGATTGCCGTGTCAAAAAGGAATGTGTCGGATCGCGAAAAGGAAGAAGAATTCGTTCCTTTGGCAAGCGACGAACGGATCTGCCTGCTTCCCGCTTCAACGTTTGGCCCCCGGCAAGCCTTCTTCACAAATGGCGTCCAGGATAATTAATAGATTGGAAAGCAAAAGCATGTTCCGCTAAAAGCTACGCTCGCTTGGGGGTCTACATTCCATTTGCTGAGAGATGTTTTCTCATTGTTCTTTTCTGCCTTCTTATGGGACAACAAAGTGCCTTCGAGACGCGCCCGCCCTGAGGAGACGGCAAACCCGTTGGTCAGAGTGGCACCCAGTTGTGACGCTCCGAGTGAGTGTGGCTTGCCTTTCCTTGCCTTGCCTTGCCTTGCCTTGCCTTGCCTTGCCTTGCCTTGCCTTGCCTTGCCTTGCCTTGCCTTGCCTTGCTAACTTATTGTGAGAAACGGCGAGTCAGATGATGTGCAAGCCACCCTTTTGCTGTTCATCCTTGCGACATGCATGGGGTCCCAAAGCTTCGGCGTCCCGCTTTCCGAAGGATCGAAAGAACCAACAAGGCAACAACGCTCGATTGCATTTTCAATCTCCACGCCTTTTTCGAATCTGGGCTCCCTTTTGTTTCTCACTTGGCAAGTTTCGACTCGCCCAGATCAGAGACGGTACAGTAGCTAGCTCTGATCTCTGTTACGCAATCTTTGAATGGCGTCTTCTTTGCAGATGGCTTGAATCAAGCTAGCGGAGAGGCGAAAGGCGAGATGAATCTCGCATTCGTAGCTTGAACGCCGCCCCCCTTTTTTAATGGCGACCTGCAAGCGTGTAGAGAGCGTCGGGTGCGAGCCCATAATGCGTCGAATCGACACTTGTGTGTGGCTCGGCTCGCCTGATCCAGTCATCTTTCTTCTCAGTTCTCAACTTAGGCCGAACGCCTCGCTTCTTCCGAGTTGGATGTATCCCTTTGCCATTCCTCTGTGCTGCTCTTGTTGCAGTTCATTTCGGCTTCTTCGCACGCGTGCGGTGCTTGCTGATTGACGAGGGGCGTTCAGGTGAGGCCCACACCTTGCATGGTTGGTCCGTCACTCACTCACTCTCTCTCTCTCTCTCTCTGTCTCTCTCCACACGCTCCCTCTCGTTGGCTCTCGCGCCTCCTCCGCGCTACTAGTACATCTCGCTTCGATACGCAAGCCTCGTCCTTGCTCGCTTTCCGCTTCCACCTCGACGCTTCCATCCAGTGCGGGGCGAAACCGATACCTTCCCTCCGCTCCTCATACCTTTCGTTGCTTTCCAGGTCGTCATCGTCGCTAAAGTCGGTCCTTTCCCCCCTCTCCACCGCAACCATTCTTGCGGTTGTATGCGAACCTATGTTCCACATCTGATCCTCGACACCAGCGCATCCAATACTCGTCCATGAAGTATCCCTTCTGCTGAACGAAGCGCTCGAGCTCCCTACAGCCCCAGGCCTGTGGTTCCTTTCAGCCCAGGCGCTGCGGCAGTCCTCCTCCATCATCACCACGACAGCATGCCTCGTCCTCGCACCCCAAAACAGCATGGCGACTCGAGAGACGGTACCGGCGACGACAGCGATGCTACAGTAGACCCCACAGCTTCGATTCACCAAAGACGTACACGCAAACGACCCGCTCATCCCGCTACAGAGGGCTCGGCCGATCATACCCGCTTGCTGCCGGAAGCCGAAGACAGATCGACCAATGCTGCTGAAGCTGAGCGTCGTGCTCAAGCCAGTCGCCATCGTCATGTAGAGCGTCGCCCTCTCACCGAAGCGACGCAGCAGGAACCGCTCGCTGGCAGCTCATCGGCTTTCGAAACACCAAACCAAGCGCGCGATCGACTGTCCTCGATCCGGTCCGAGTCGTCTACCGGCATGATCAGCGAAAGCAGCAATGGTACACGCACCGGTCCATTGCATCGCTCTGCTCGCAGTACTCGCTCCAACGTCGAAACCCAGCTTGCATCGACCCAGTCGGTCCCGAATGACCTTTGGAGATCTGCTTCCATGGCAAGAGACCCTTCGAGTCAATCCTTCTCCTCTCGCTACGTTGAAGAAATGCTATCCGAGAGCCCAGCAGGCAATGCGGATGCTCACATGATGCTCGATCAACGCTCCTTGCAGCAAGCCGATCGCGATCCTCTCAGCTCTGTTGCAGGTCAACACACGATCCGCACCCGCAACACCACTGCTCCTTCTGCATATACGTCGACGACGCCCATGGCTCGAACCAATAGCAACATGTCGCCTCCTCGACCCACCCGCTCCTTACCTCGCCGCAGAGCTTCCGCCCGTACTCAGAGTCGGCCTATACTCTCGAGCTCCAACAGTGCCTCGTCCTCCTATGCGCTTCGATCCCGCTCGACGTCCGCGTCCAACATCCTCGGCCCTAGCAGCTCTAATGCCAACATTCTCGCATCCGGCCAGCATCATCGTCAGAACTCGGCCAACGGATGCGTTCCGTTAGGCGGAGGCTTTGATCCTGCCGCCTACCCGCCCTCGGGCATGTCGACACCTCGCACACCCTTGGCCGAGATTCCTCTGTGGCTCGCAGATATGCGCAGCGAAAGCCGCCGCAGCAGCACGAGCTCGTCCAGCTTCATGGACCGAGAAGACTTGCTCAACGCTCCCTGGACAGCTTCCTCGCGCCATGCGAGGACCACGTCGATGTCGTCCTCGTCCGGACCCTCGAGTCCAGGTGCAACACGCAACGGCTCCACCTCTCCCGTCGTACCTTTCCGACGCTCTTTGCGTGGTAGGAGACCGCGCCAGAGCGATGAGAACGCTCGCATCAGCCCTTCACCTTCCTACTTTGGCGAATCCGATGCGCTGCCATCGCCTTCTCCTTCTTCCTTCCGAGGCGAGATGACGCCTCTGGACGAGTCGATGGATCCAAATGCGAGTCTCACGTCGAGCATGAACCATCTCGGCACGTCATCGCCTTCAAACTCTTTGACGCATTCGCAGCACCAGCACCAGCAGCAGACCTCGAGTCCAGCCATGTCAACGCGAAGCCGAACGCTCAATCGTGCAGGCTCTGTTCGAGGTCGAAGACTGACCAACCCGCTCAACACGCCCGTGTCTGTGGATGCGCTTGGCTTGCCCTATGCGGCAGTCAGGTCGCAGATTCAAGAACCGCAGTCCGCTTTCCACCAAGCAAGGTCGAGTGCACAGGAAAGACGCACGCGCAACAGTGATGCACAGAGGTCCGGAACTCTGTTTCAGCGTCGTGCTGCTACGGCTGCTGCTGTCGCTGGTGCCACACCCGCTGCTTCGCAGAACACTGCTCGTGGCCCAAGCCGGCCCAGCTCCAGAACCTCGTCCCCAGCAATCGGCACCAGATCGTCTCGACGAAGGAGCACAGCAGCAGAAGGTCAAGCGAGCTCGTCCATGGACAACAGCGTGCTCGCACCTCGACCAGGATCGTTGCCGCCGTTACAGATCCCCGGCACGCGGCTTGCTCGTGACGCTAATGCGGCGATGCTCGGTGTACCCACGCTGACCTTGGCTATTCCCGAACATGCATCTGAAGGTCTTGCGGGGGATGTGGCTGCATCGTACGGTCAGCCAGTCTCGCCTTCGGCCTTTTCCGAAATGACCAGCTTGACGCAGGGCTCCTCGACCACCTCCGAGAGCATGCACAGCGCCAACGGGATGCCCGCTACGCCCTCTTCGTCCGGGTCCGTGCTTGAGGCGTTTGCTGCAACGGCCATGCCTGATCTGACGTCTGTCGAAGGCGGGCCTTCCAGCTCGAGCCGTCCGAACGATGCGATGAATATCGATACTGACGAAGCTTCTTCAAGTCGTGTGTTGAGGCAATCGACACAGCGTAAAGCACCGTCTGCGGGGACCAACGATGACGACGCGCTGGGCTTGCAACTTCGTCCTCGGTCATAAACGAAAAGCATCCCTTTGGCCTCTTTCCATAGCTCCTTCCTTCTTAACTCGCAAATTCGCATTGTATTTTGTACCGCAGTATCGTTCGCTCTCTTTCTATTTCAGATCAGGCCATGTCTTGTTTGAATCGCAATCAACTTGCATTTTCTCTACACCATCTCAGTGTTTGCTGGAGAAGTGATGTGACAATTCGGTCGGAGCAGCTCCTCTCATAAAATTTCGTATGATGAAAAAAAAGTCTCCCAACGTGGGGCTCGAACCCACGACATTCAGATAAACTCCGAGACCAAGCTCGGAAACCCTTGTATAGTAAGAGTCTGACGCTCTACCGACTGAGCTAGCCGGGATGGATTGTTGGAATAGCCTGGCTTTATTGCATTCATATACTTGTTCGTTTTTCTGTCACAAGCGTCCAACGATCACGCCCAATTTTGCAAATCTCTTTCGGATGTGAGCTGAGTTCTCGGGGGAGACTGGTGCTTGGCCCATCTTTTGGTCAGTCAAGGCGAGACGCACCTGAGTCGCGTTGGCTTGTTCGCGGCGGAGGAGAAGAACAATCAGATCGCCTTGGAGCGCAAAATCCCTTCTTTTTTTCCGATTCCGATCTCATCGCCCTTCGCCCTTCTTTCTGTCTTTCTTTGTTTCTTTCTCATACCTAGCATCCATCTTCGTCGCGCAGTTTCTGCACCGTCCATCATCTTCCTTTGCAGTTGCCCTGCCGAACTGCAGATTCGCTTCTCTCCATTGGCACAGCATTCTTACGTTGCGACTGCAGACACGGCCAGACTCGATCGATCAGTCGTGCGACCTCCAACGAGGAACCCCGCACCTATCGAGACAACGTTTCTTTTCGTTTTCGGCGTTGCGTTGAAGACACGTAGTTGCGACGCTCGGCACCGCCTCGTTCCCGCAATTCTATTGCTTTGAAGACCCATCTGCACGACGACGCCTACCGCGCAGCTTACCACTGCCCACCATATCGACTGTAGTCATTTAACAGCCTCTTGTCTCCCTCGCTCTCGTCCAGGCCTGCTTCCCGCTCTCTGGCACAAAAGACGAACCAACTCGTTTCCCACCGCATCCCAGCTTCAACAACTCACAATGTCCGGCGGAACTAGCTGCGCGAGGGTATACGCCGGTGCGAACGAAAAGTTTGGTCGACCGTGGTGGGACTATGACAACCTTGCAGTGCAATGGGGCACACAGGACAACTACGAGATTCTCCGCAAGGTGGGACGTGGAAAGTATTCCGAAGTGTTTGAAGGAGTCAACATCGGCTCGGCGTCAGGCGTACCGGAAAAGTGCATCATCAAGGTGCTCAAGCCGGTAAAGAAGAAAAAGATCAAGCGAGAGATCAAGATCCTTCAGAACTTGGCGGGCGGTCCCAACATTGTCGGCCTTTTGGACGTGGTTCGTGACCCGCAATCCAAGACCCCCTCCATCATCACCGAGTACATCAACAATACCGACTTCAAGATTCTCTACCCAAAGTTCACCGACTTTGACGTACGCTTCTACATCTTTGAGCTGCTCAAGGCGCTCGACTTTTGCCATTCTCGCGGTATCATGCATCGCGATGTCAAGCCGCACAATGTGATGATCGACCACGAGAAGCGCAAGCTTCGACTCATCGACTGGGGTCTGGCCGAGTTCTACCACCCATACACCGAGTACAACGTCCGAGTAGCATCTCGATACTTTAAGGGACCCGAACTGCTCGTCGACTTCCAGGAGTACGACTACTCGCTCGACATGTGGAGTCTGGGATGCATGTTTGCTAGCATGATCTTCCGCAAAGAGCCCTTCTTCCACGGACACGACAACTACGATCAGTTGGTCAAGATTTGCAAAGTGTTGGGCACGGACGAGCTGTACGCCTACCTGGAGAAGTACGATATCGATCTGGACCCGCAGTACGACGATATCTTGGGAAGGTATCAGAGGAAGCCTTGGAGTCGATTCATCACCTCGGAGAACCAGAGGTATATCTCGAATGATGCGATCGACTTTTTGGACAAGCTGCTGCGGTACGATCATCAGGAGCGCTTGACGGCCAAAGAGGCACAGGACCATCCGTACTTTGAACCTGTCAAGGCGGCGGCTGCTCGTGGAGAGGTGGTTGCTAGCTGAGGGAAGGGTGCTTGCCTCCCAAGCGTTTGCAATTCATTTGCGAAGGGCCCGAGTCGGGAAGGGGGAAGGAGAGTGCTGGAGCCCACCTTCATTTTCTTTCGTATGTAGAGAATGGGCTGCACGCTGTTGTATTCCGCAGTTGGACTGTGGTTGTCTGTTCTCGGTCATGGTCTTTTTGTCTACACGTATGCCATCCCAGTGTTGTTGTCTGCATGACGCTATGTTCGGTCGTGAGTCTGCGTCCGCAATTGAGCTTGGGTGAGGGTGAGGTACCAGGGCTACATGGATGAACGAGAAGAGATCTGAAGCGTTGCATATACACAGTCACAGAAAGATGAATAGAGCCGTTCGTGTGTGTCGTCGATGCACAAGGCTTTGTCGATTGTGTGTTCGGACCGACGGATTTTACGATTACCTGTCGTAGCAACCGCTGACAACTTTTTTGTTGTTGTTTTGAATTGGCTGCGAAAACGTGCATGTCCTGATCTGCGGTCCACATGCTGCTGCTGACGCGCTGTGTGTGTGTGTGTGCGTTTGTTTTGCGGCTTTGCCGTCGTTCAATCTCAATTTTTAAGGGTGCGTGCCGCCCAAGAATAAACTCCGACGGTTCGAGCTCGTTGGGGGATTCATGTCATCATTTGACAACTTTAGTCTTTGCTTTGCTACCACCATCACATCGCACGTTCAGGACACGATGGCGAACACCGGCGGAGCTCAACAATGCGGTGTCGAAGAAGCAGTCGCTGCACCTGCCATCTCTACATCCAGCTCTTCGAAAGCGATCCCTACATATCCGGCATCGGACATTGCACAACCGTCAGCTAGCACTGGCATTCTCACTGCGACAACCCTTACTGGGACATCGACACCAACTGCAGATACAGCAGCAGCAGCAGCAGCAGCAGCAGCAGCAGCAGCAGCAGCAGCGTCACGGCCGAGGGTCTCTCTCTCATATCCAGCCGAGCGACCGCCTCGGGATCGAAGTGGCAATACCTCCGGAGCAACGCAGGTCAACGACGACGACTTGGAAGCAAATGCACGACCCTCACGCTCAAGGTCCAATGCAAGATCCCACCGCCGTTCTCAGTCGGTCAAAAGAAGCTTCAGCCAAAGCCGCACCAGTCTCGACGCGGCGGTTCGCAGATCCATATCCCTAATCCGACCACCGCAAACCGGCCCTATCGATCCCATGAAAGAACCACGGCGATCCATCAGCAAACGCCCGGATGAGCTCCACCTGGCCGAACGCGATCCTCACACTTCCAAACATACCGCTGAGAAACCTTACCGCCGCGCCATTCCATTTGCAGCTCCCTACGCCCGCTCCGGCGTCGTCATCGACCAACCCGCCACACTGCGCGATTGGATCGTCCCCGGCCCGCTGACCTTCGGCTACGGTCAATGGTGGTACCTCGTTTTCGGACAGAGTATTGTCGCAGCCATCATCTCGGGAGCGATCAACTTTGGAGTAGCTGTAGCACTGTACCGCACACAACCCACAATCGACATTTGGACCTTCGATCGGCAAACGGTAGCGGGAGATATGGGGGTTACGGTGATCATTCAACAGATTGTTTCGTTCATCATAACTTCGTCGCTGGTGCATCACGATCTGTATGCGGGTCCGATCGGACCTTTACGAAGACCCTGGCCGCCGCTGTTGCATCTGCCATCGACGCCGAAGCCAGAGGGTCATTGGTTGGGCGCCCGTATGCGCGGTGAGGAAGCAACGCCGTGTCGGATGGGTCGGAGTCAAGGTCGATCGCGAATCAATGGTTGGTCGTGGTGGTTCGTCCGTGCGATTCTGACCGGGTCGGAGCGAAACGACTTGCTAGCCGCAGGCATCTCCTGGAGACAGCGATTGGAGCGGGTCGTGTGGACTGCTGCCCAAGGGTTCGCCTTGTGCTGTTTGACCTTCTGGTGGTACTGGCCGATCGCAATCGCGATCGTGGCGCCGATCTACGAGCATCGAGAGTTGGCGGGTACCTGGGTTCCCATGATCATCAAGTTGCTCTACGGCGCGATTCTGTCGTTACTGACCAACCCAATCATGGCACTAATGGCAATGGGCGCCGAGAGTTCGGTCAGGAGGGCGTATCCGGAGTTGCAAATTTGGGAACCGTTTGGTGGTAAGGAGGATTTCGAGAGATGGAAGGTCGAGCATGGGGTGAGTGAGTCTCGGGAGCAGGCAGAGGTGACTGAGCAGGCTAGATCGGAAAGCAGTTCGGCGGATGAGACGGATGCTGGTGACGGACACGCTGGACAAGCGACGACGGAGAAGGTCGGGTACCAGTCGAGCAATTTGTTGGAGAGGAGGATCACCGAGGAGCCGACAGCGGCTTTGACCCGCGCTGGTGATCTCGAGAAGCTGGCCTAGAGGGAGTGATGGCTGATCATAGCTATACCTATCACAAAAGTTGCAAGCGTAGCAAGATATTCTCTGCTTACCTGCCCATCCAATAGCATTGGAAGGTGCAGCCTTTACCGTTTCGCTAATCGTACACATGGAGACCATAGAACATGATCTCACCAAACATCGTGACAGGTAGAGGCATGATGCGGTCTATGATAGCCTCGGGGACTCGTTTGCTCCCATCTCCTCCTACCTTGTGCTCCGGAGGCAAATCACAAGGTTCGAAGCCAAGCCTGTTTAGTCCAGAGCGTGATAAGCGGATCGCAACTGGTAGAATGATGCTCATCGGCCTATCAGAGATGACTGTTCACGAGGACGCCGGTGCCCAGATACACAGCTACGAGCGGGGCGGGGCATCCCATTCACCTATGCGTCGAATGCTCTGCGCATCTCCTCGACGCGCAAGTCAGCGTATGTATACAAAAGAAAAAGGAAGCTGGTCTCCTCATGTCGGTTACACAAAACCAGAGACATCCAACAAGCCAAGTAAGCGAAGCGAAGTAAGAAAAGCGAGCTTTATTTTATTTTTTATTATTCCTTCTCTGAGATTGGTACTTGGCAGAGTGGTACAACCAGAAGCCGGCGCACAAGACGGTTCAACTTCCACACAGCCGTGCAGCGTCATCGCTAAGCCCTAAAAAGTATTGCACCGGCGTTTGGACGTTGAGAAGAAATTTAGAGCTTATTTCTTGTGAGGCGCTGGCTGCAGTTGGCGTTTGCTCTCTGCTTGCTTGTGGCTGCTTTAAAATTTTCTTGTTGACACAGGGAGCTCACCTTTTGCGGTCAGACTGACAGCGCACTTAGTACGGCGTGTCCTTCTCGTGGTCAGGGAGAGGGAAAGGTATGAATGAAGAACGTAGGACTGAAAGACAAACAGGAGCTCAGGCTGGACGGAAAGCGGACGAACCAGCACACACGGTTGCCTTGGTGTCCGTGCGATGGACATGCAAAACGGACATCGCTCGCCGTGACTCGGTTTGTTTGGTTTCTCTTCTCCCCGTGTCTGCAGCTGATCCCAAAAACAAAATGCGACGCTCCCACCGACTCCGGTGACGTATGCAGACAGAAACTCGGACTAGGAACCCAGGTGTCCAATTGCTAGCGCCTCCTTTTGCTTGTCTGAGAACGTCTTCGAAGTGTTCTGCATTCAAACAGCACCGATTTGTCCGATCCTTGCGAGCCCAGGACTTGCCCTTTCCTCTGTTACCGTCATCGTGCCGCTGAACACGCTCGTTCCTCGGCATTCCACTGCACACGTCCTTTCTATGGTACAGCACTGCATCCAAAAGAGTACTTGGCAAGCCCCGCTCCTCACTGCTCGCAGCTCCAAACCTGAACAGAACATTCGCAGTTCCTACCCTACTAAACAAGTCGGACGGCGATGGCCGTGCTCTTTGCCGAGACCAAGCAGTCGTCTGACGAGCTGCATCCTCGGCTTTGTCCACTCCTGAACATTCTAACCTCTCCTGCTGACTTCTACCAAATTCCTCCTTTCAAGCTAGCTTCCAACCCCCATGCAACGAGTCAGTACAAGATCTTGTGGGAGAGACCGTCTTACCCGAGGTGTCAGCATTTCCGACTTGCCCGAGCAAAAAGCATGGGCTGGCATCAAACCAAAGCTCCAGTGCAATGGCGGTGTTCCCAACTCGGCTCGCCTGTACTCATTCCTGCCCACCGCACGTTCACTCGTGGAATTGTACAGCCGAGCATCGGGTGTCGCTCCAAACTGGGCCTAAAATGGAAATTTAGAGCTCACCTTCTTTTCTGGGAAAGCACCGCGGTAGTTCATGCACGACGATGAGATCTGGGATGCCGTTGGTCTGTGACTAATGTGTACACCCATGTTCAAGCGCTGCTTATCACAGTCAATGTTGAGACAGCGGCACCTTAGTGATCTTGCGAAAGCGCCCATGGCCACGCATATCGCTTGCCCTGACTGCAATCACAAGTGTGAAGAAAGACAAAAAACAAGAAGGCGTTGTCGTGGCTATATCCTGACTGGATCCGCCGTCACACGGAACCATCTTCCCATCCGACTTTCATGTCTTCGTCTTGCCTTCCATTGCTGTCGCAATCGTCTCTCTTTCATTATCGCTGTGCCCTCTTTCCTTCTCAGGGGGAGGGCTCGCTTTACTTCCTCTTCTTCCCTTTCTCGAAAATCCTGCTCCGCTGCATCAATATCTCGCTCAAGCGCCGTCTAGCATGGAAGAGTAGCCAGTCCGACGTCCCGCCCAGTATTACGCCAATCTTCGTGTTGGTACCACTTTGATCAACATTCGGACGACTTTCCTTCCGGTCTTCAACCAAATACATACAACATCGTGGTATGTCGCTGTTCCAAGAGCTTCGATCGTTTACGACACAAACCGCCACGAGCCTCAGGTATTGTAGCATGACAATTGTCGAATAGGCATGAACGAGGTGAGTTCAGCATTTGCACTTTGCAGAACGATACTGTCGACACTTTCTATACCTCTCAAGCCAGATTTCCCCAGGGCCGTAAAGTTGGGTTTGCCATGCCCCTGTCGCATGTCGAAAATTTTTTGAGGATGGTTGATCTGCCTCAATGGTCTCAGAGAGCCACAATGAGCCGTAATGGACAAACAGACAGCACTGACACATGTGACGATGTCTGTCGGAAGGGCCATCTCCTGGTGTTTTTGCTGTCACCATCTCGTGTCGTTCCAGCCAACCTACGCTTCCTATCCATCCCATCCTTGTCACACTCCATCGCAACTTCTTTTGATCACGCTCGCTGACGCTCAAAGAGTCGCCACCATGACTGTTGCTCCACGACTCCTCCAGTGATATCATCCTCCCTTCCCACCAAAATTCGAAAGGATCAGGAAGCAGATGACCAACCTGCCAGGTCCAACAGACTCCAGCTCTGGTCCGTCGTCTCTTTGCGTCGACGTGGCTATGATGCTCAGACCGCTTGTGCACGTCGCCAATCTACCGCTCACAACAACTGAACGCGACCTGCGCGAAATGTTTGGATCGCTTGGTCAGATTCAGTCTGCCAAAGTGGTAACCAGCCGCTCTGCAGGCGGACTTGCATACGGGTTTGTAGAGTACGTGGACGTTGCATCGGCAGAGCGTGCAATTCGCACTTTGGATGGTTGGCTATGGTTCGGCACACCCATCAAAGTGAGTTGGGCCAAGCACAGCATGCATCCTGACGCTATGGCCGAGACACACGATACCGATCGCGCCGTTGCTATGCGTAGCAATGCTGCCAACTCTCATCTGTTTGTCGGCGATCTTTCTGCCGATGTGGACGATGGCTTGCTGCAGTCGTTCTTCTCCCGTTTCGCTTCGTTGGCGGATGTGAGGGTCATGTACGATCCAGAAACGGGCAAGTCCCGAGGATTTGGCTTTATCAGCTTTCGCAGAAAGTCGGATGCAGAGGAGTGCATCGCAACAACACAGGGCCAATGGCTGGGCGGTCGGCAGATTCGAGTCAACTGGGCTAGTCAAAAGAACCAGAGCCAGATTGCGGCTGGGCCAATAGCATCAATAGCTACCGGTCTGGTTTCTTCAGCATACCCAGGATCGACCAGGTCCCCAACATCCTCGAGTCACAACTCGCCTGCTGCACAACCATTCGACCGTCCCTTGCCGACTCCAACCCTGCCTCGACGTCACACTACCCTTGCATCTCAGCCACGAATCCCCAGCGCCAAAGCCACCACCAGCCTCAATGACACAAAGTACAACTACGATCAAATCCTATCGGAAGCACCGGCCACGCAGACCAGCGTCTACGTCGGCAACATCTCGCCGCTCACATCCACACAAGACCTCAGCCGAATCTTTGCACCTTTCAACCACGGTCAGCCACTCGAGATCCGCATCCCACCCCCGCCCGGTCGAGGATACGCCTTTGTCACGCTGGCCAGTCATGAACAGGCCGCAAGCGCAATCTGCTCGTTGAGCATCCAAGGCGTATTCATGCACAGTCGATGGCTGAGGTTCGGCTGGCAAAAGGACCGTCAGCTTGCACCGCATCCGATGATGCTGGCGCAACGCTCCGAGAGTGCCCCCGAAACCACCCTGTATACTATGCAGCATCAACCGCGGCCCCCACCCCCGCAGCCGCAACCACAACCCTCGCAACCCAGCTCGTCGTCGTCATCGTCGTCGTCAAACGAATTTCAGCCTTTTTAGGACAAATTGAAGCCACTAGTTTCATTGATTTTTGGGGTTCAATCTCTGCCTGTCTCTACACTCGCTGCCCAACCCGCTCACCGACCATCCTCCCGGCATCATATTACACTCTGATAGACCATCTCTGAAGTTATGACCACGCTTCACCTTCGACGGTTGCACACTACCATCTCACACCTGCTTACGATTTGACCTGTTCAGTCTCCAACGGTCCCAGCTTGCACACACGCACCGCCTACTCATATTGGATACAAGACACTATTGCTGTCAATAAACGAGAAGTTACATTTGCCAAACAAAACAAGCCCACTTTCTCCTGGCCTCACTCCTCCTCATCCGACTCGACCTTGCCCTTCTTAATCTTTCTCTTGCCCAACTTGATCTTGATACCCCGCGGCTGGGCGACCGGCTTATCCTCGTCGTCGTCGTCGGCCTCGTCGCGTCCATCCACCCCGTCCTCAGCCCCCGCCACGACCTCGCCCTCGTTCTCACTGCCCGGCAACCCACTGAAGCGACACAGCATGTCGTACGTCGTATCAAACGCCTTTTGCAGCTCCACGGCGTCGTTGTACACCCACGATCCTTCCTGGTTGTACGTCTTGGCGTTGCGCACCATGAGGTGGAATTCGTCGCGACACGTGTCGACGCGCCGGAACGTGCGATTGTCGATGCGACGTTTGATCTGCCGCATCGCAATGGGTTTCTCGATAATGACGTGGTAGTCGGGATAGTCCGACTTTTTGGGCACGTCGAGGAAGAGCAGACATCGCTTGCGACCCGTCTCGGGTTCGAGGCACGTCTCCACAGCTCGGTAGCACTGGTTCAGCGCGTACTTGATGCGGTCGCGAGTCTCGTCTTCGCCGCCCGTCTTGCGACGCTTCGGCTGGGCGCTACTACGAGCAGCAGACGGGCTCTCCTCATAATCGGGCGAGCCGTCCATAGAAGCACCTCCAAAACGTTTGCGCTTGCGGCCCGACGGACCGGGTGACGGTTCAGGCGTCTCGCTCGCACCGCCCAGTCCACGGGCACGCCCGCCCTTCTTGCGTCTACCCCCCTCGACCTCAGGCGTACCTTCTGTAGAGTCCATGTTCTGCATCATGGCCTTGGCCCGTCGCTTCTCGATCCGCTCCCTCTTGCGCTCGACAATGTCGTTGAGATCGACATCATCGTCTTCGAGGGCCCGCAAGAACTGATCCTCGGTCAGGCCATCGTCGTAATGAACAACATTTCGCTTCCGCGTCGCGGGCTGCTCCTCTTCAACTTCCTCGTTCAAGACGTTGTCGGCGTCAAAGTCCTGCTGGTAGACTGCGGGCAGCTCGCTCTCCTGCATGAGTCGCTCAGGCAGCTTGCCCTTGTAGCCCAACGACTTCCAGAACTCGGCATCCGCCTGCTGCCGCTCGACATCGATCTGCTGGAAGATGGGGACTTCGTGCTCGCCACGAGCCAGCAGCTGGTTGAGCTCGTCGTCGTTGAATTCCGCATCCTCGTCATCTTCGTCGTCGTTGTCGGCCTCCAGCATGGCTCGCAACAGCAACTCTCGCTCGTCGGCAGTGGCTTGATTGTCGAATTTACCAGCCTGGATAACTTTGCCTTCGATCTCGAGCTTGTCCTGCGCTCTCGCGAGGATGGTCTCTTCCACCGACTTTTCCGTGACCAAACGCAGGATTCGCACCTCCATCTTTTGGCCAATACGATGCGCACGGTCCTGAGCCTGCAGATCCTGGTGAGGGTTCCAGTCCGAATCGTAGATGATGACGGTATCAGCCGACTGCAAGTTGAGACCAAGACCACCGGCTCGCGTCGAAAGGATGAACACAAAGTAGTCGGACCCCGGCGCGTTGAAGAGCTTCAGCAGCTGCGAACGATCGTCGGGCTTGGTCGAACCGTCGAGACGCAGGTACTTGAAGCCTCGGTACCTGAGGAAGTCCTCCATGATGTCCATGATGGCCGTCATCTGGAAAAAGATGAGGACGCGATGCTTGGTGGCAAACAGCTTGGGCAGCAGCCGGTCGAGCAGCTCAAACTTGCCGGCGACTCGGTACAGATCCGGACCATTCTCCTTGGTCGGGTTGATAGCCAGCTCGACCTGTTCGAAGACGTAGGGGTGGTTGCAAATCTTTCGCAGCTGCATAATAGCATTCTGCAGACCTCGAATCCCTTGCGGCTTGGCCTTCTTGCCGGCGGTGCTGTTGTCCTCGCCCGACAAGATCATCTTGTGCTTCTTCATCTGCTGGTAGAGCTTGAGCTGGAGCGCGCTCATCTTGCACTTGATCACCTTCTCCACCTTGTCCGGAAGCTCGGAAGCCACGTCCTTCTTGAGACGACGCAGCAAGAAGGGTCGCAGCACCTTGTGGAGACGCTTGATGATTAGCAGCGCTTCTTCTTCGTTGAGCATCATACCACCTTCGTTACCGGTATTGGTGAACGGCGTGTTGAACCACTCGTCAAAGCTCTTAACCGAATTGAAAATCCTAGGCAGCACAAAGTTGAGCAGCGCCCACAGCTCTGGCAAGTTGTTCTGCAGCGGCGTACCCGTCAACAGAAGCCGGTATCGACTGGTGTAGAACTGCGTGAGGGTGATGGTGAGCTTAGACTGCGTGTTTTTCATGCGATGACCTTCATCGATGATCATGTGCACCCATTTGATCTTGCCAAGCAGGTGCTTGTCCTTGATGATGTACTCGTACGTTGTGAGCAGCACCTGGAAGTTCATGGACCGCAATCGACCCGTGAGCTGCTTACGCACGTTGGGTGTGCCCTTGTAGACGAGCGTTGAGACCGAAGGAGCCCACTTGATAAACTCGTTGACCCAGTTGGTCAAGGTGGAGAGCGGTACGATAACGAGGAAAGGACCGTTCTGCTTCTTGAACTCCATGAGGTAGGTGATGAGCGAGATGGTCTGGATGGTTTTGCCGAGACCCATCTCGTCGGCCAAGATTCCGTTGAGCCTGTTGTTGTAGAGCGAAATCATCCATTGTAGACCCTTCATCTGGTATTCCTTCAGCGTACCACCGGACAGGATCGTTGGTTGCTGGGTGATTCGCTCGGTGATGCGATGAGCCACCGAGTAATAGTCGACCTTGCCGCGGTCCTCAGCCGGGTCGTCTTGGCGAGTAGCGCCGAACATGGTCTCGTCGACCGCGACGCCGACTTCCTGGTTAGACGTATCTTCCACGATACGTTCGGCGGCGATCGCATCGGCGTGAACGTCGTCGTTCTGTTGCGCCTGAACGGCCTGCGCCAAGCTGTCGAGATAAGCGTCGGTCTGTCGCAGAAGATGGGTGATACGCGTGTCCTTGGCGGTGTCGATGAGCTTGAGATAGGCCTCCTCGTCATCGGCCTTGAGCGCATTGAGACGCTCCTTGGCAATCCTCTCGACTCGCTTCTGCTCTTCCCTTTCGGAGTCGGCGTGGAACTTGAGCATGGCGCGGCCGAATCTGCGAGCCTGGTCGCTGACCTTGGAGTGTGCTGCGACGAGGTCGCGACCGTGGTTGCAAATGGTGCTGAGGTAGTCGATGTGCTTCTGCCTGGCTCGCTTCTCTCGCTCAACACGCTGCTTGCGCTCGAGCTGCTCGGTCATGCGTGCATCGCGCAGAGTCTGCTTCTTGACACGTCGGAAAGCGACACGGTCGAGGCCAAGGGTGGTGGCAAGGTTGAGACTCTGAACGACCTGCTCACGCAGCTGTTTTTGCTTTTCGAGGAGATGAAGCGACTTGAGCTCGATGAGAGCCTTGAGCTTGGCGTTGTCCCCTTGCGGACCGCTGCCATGCAGTTGGGAAGTAAGGTCGTGCGCGTTCTCCTTGCCCTTGAGGCTGGCCATGGTAGGGTTCTGGGACATGTCGGCGGGGAAGGACTCGAGCTCGCGGATGCGTTGACGAATGCGAGCCTGGACGAAACGGTCACGCTCCTCCAGCAAGAGTCTGGGCTCGAGGCCAGCAGGCATGAGGCTGGGTATTAAGAGGCGTTGCTGCTTTGTTGCTGTGTACTCGTCATCCTCGAGCAAAGGCTTGGAGATGTACGAGAAGGGATGCACGTAGGCATTGTACGGATACACGGAGCTGGTTGGGTCGTCCTTGGGACTTGGCGGTCTTGGAATCTCGACAATGTTTTCGGAAGAGGGGGCTGCTGAGGAAGCAGCTGCGCCTTCTTTGGAAGAGCTCGCTTTGGCTGCGTCATCGGAGGCTCCCTTTTCTGACGATGCTACGGCGGCGGCAGCAATCTGTGTTGCGGCTGCGAGAGAGTCGCCCTTCTTGGTGTCCTGTGCCTCAGACTCGCGGTCTGCGGCCAAGATGGCCTCTTGTAGATGCGATGGCAACGGCTGGTTACGCGAAATGAGCTTGAACGCAATGATCTGCGTCTTGAGCGCGTTGAGCTGCTCGGGCGTAAGATTGGCGGGGCTCAAAGAGCGTGAGATCTCTTCCTCACTCTTAACGACGACGCCGTTAGCGGAGGACGATGCATCGGCTGCGAGCGTTGAAGCATTAGCAGGCTGCGACGGTGACGGCGCAGAAGGAGCTGGTGTGGATTGAGAAGAAGGTTGTTGCTGTGCTGCCCTTGCTTGCATGGCGACTGCTTGTTGCTGACGCATGGCCTGGTATTGCTGAAACATTTTGAGCGTATTGACGAGAGTAGCATACTCCTGGCTGGTGGACTCGTTGACGCCGCTGGCCTTGAGCTGCTGCATGCGGGCGATCATGCTGTGAAGTCTTTCTTTGGTCATACCAGTCAGCATCTGCTGTGCTTGAGCGCTGAGCGCTGGTGGCTGACCGTTGGCCGGCGTGCCATTGCTGGCTCCATTGGCGATGGCAGACATGGTGGGGACAGACCAACTTTGCTTCGCCGTGGACGTGTGAATGAGAATGCCTTGACGGGTGGTGGTGCTGTGAAGCCGGATGGGATCGAACGTGGTCGATCACGGATCAGTCAGAGGTGGAGTGGCAAGGGGGGGCGTCGGTGCAGGCAAAGACGTCGAAGACGATTTCTTTCTATTGCAGAATGCCGAATGACGGTGGGGATGAGACGCGACGATGACGGGCAACGCGACGGTAAGCGCTGGACAAGTCGAGGGTGACGAGTGAACGGGGCGCGCGGGGCGCGATGAGGAGTCGAATGGGGTGGAGTGGGATCGGTTGCGGCGATACGCGACGACGGATGACGGCGAGGGTGACAAAAGACCAACACGGATGAGAAGGAATCTGTGATTATCTGTCAAAGCGGTAGCGGCTGCTGGTTGAAGCTGGCTGGCGTTGAGAGAGAAAGGGTTGGATGCGGACAACTCGGTTTGCGGATGCAATATTGAGAAAGCCTCGAGCTGTGCGATTTTTGGGATGGGTCGCGGAGATGAGAGAGGGAGAAGAGCGATAGTTACAGTATCGAATCGAGTCGCTTTTGCTTTGCAACTTAGCCATCGCTCGCTCACTCGCTCACTCACCTGGCCACTCTCACACGGATTTCTTTGCTCCAACTCTCTGCTCTTTTGCCCTGATTTTTCCCTAATCACGACACGTCGAGTGTGGTTGAAATTCAGCCTTTTTGGCTGCATGCGCGCTCAGTCGACACACTGGTCCCAAGCCTGTTTGGCCTTTGAATCGAAGCTGCGCGTTTTGGTACGAATTTTCGTTTGATCGGATTCTCCGTCAAAACGATCGGGACTGTCTCGCACGAATCAAGGTGAGCGCTCCAACCTCTCCAACCTCTTTTTTTTTTTTGAAAGAAAATCGTCCGAGGCTTCTCCACGCAACAGAATTTTTTTGGATGTGCAACAAGAGCTTCCTTCCCAACGCTTGTTTCTCTTCTCACCTCACCCCCTCCTTCTCACAACCCATAGTACCGGCAAGATGTCAAATCCAAACCTTGCAGAGGTCATGGGCGATGGCCCAGCCTCAATAGCTGACAAGCTCACGCTGCTTCCTGGCTACGAGCCCGACTTCTCCGCCGTCACGTTCTGCCTCAAGGAGGAGGACCACACCTTGGGCAACTCGCTCCGATACATCATCATGAAGGAGTAAGTACATGGTCCTCTACACTTTGCACACGCCTGTACGGTCTGCCACCTCTTGCGCACGGCTGGTCCCGAGATGATACTTTAAACTATTGTGCTTTACACGAATTGACCGAGTCGCATCGGGACATAGTAGTGGTGGGGGAAATACAATAATGGAATTCTTCGTTGCTGAGGCATCCTTGTCGCACGATGGCAGTCATGGTACATGGCCCAACGTACACGCGAATTCTTGCTGTTGCACGTGTGCTGACCTCGTTGCCTTGGTACCTTCGACGTAACAGCCCTCGAGTCGAGTTCTGCGGTTATAGCAACCCACACCCTTCGGAAAACAAGATCCACCTTCGCATTCAGATGTATGGTAAGTTCTTGACCGTCGACCATCCGGCGCCATTGCACAAGGCGCGAGCGATCACGTTGTTGGCCGAGATGAGAAAAAGGGATCGTACGTGCCCACCAACCTGCCAGGTTGGCTGGAGCTTGACGAAGATTTTTTTTTAGATTCTTGTACAATCGTTCCTACTGAGCCACAACACTTCAAGACAGCTTCGCGGGCTTTTGCAATGGTCGCTGCTCGTGAACATGGTAAGATGGTGATCTGACCAGCTTTAGTCTGTCGTACTTGATTGCTGCACATTAGACAACGCCTCAGCTCTTGATGCATTGCGCGATGCCATCGAAAACTTGGACCAGCTTTTTGCCGCCATCGGCGAAGCATACGACCGAAGCCTCAACGCCGGCAACTACGAGACACACGTCGAACCCAAGCTGGATCACGACAAGCTGGCTCAGATGGCCGAGGAAGGCAAGAGGCGACGAGCGCAAGAACAGGCCAAGGAGGCAGAGGCGCGCAAACAGGCTGCGCAGGCGGCTGCTGGTCGTCCCATGTAAAGCAGTGCCTTTCGGTCTTGACGCTTTGTTCATCTCTCTCTCTCTCTCGCTTCCCATCTTGCATTCTTTCCACCTGTATTTGTACCTGTACCATCGCATTCACACGGCCTCGTGTTTAGACCTCTTACGCGGTCGATGTACTACTATTCACTAATCGTTCACGTTCAGACACCGGTTTCGAACTCGATACCGCGCATCGCTTCGCCGACTTTTGGTTGCGCTCTGGCCTTGAACTCGCCTTCACCTCCACCGCCGAGTGAGGGTTCGCCTGCTTCGCCGTATGTCTCCATGTCACCCTCCTGCATGCGAGAGATGCCCTGTTCAGAGGTGACAATGGCGCCACGATCTGGATCCAACTCGTCAATGCCGACCGAGGCTTCCAAGTTTTGTTGACGCAGCTGTTGATCTTGCTTGGCTTGTTCTTCTGTCTTGAGCTCCTGTTGCATTTGTAGTGTAGGGGGGATGGGAGTCAGCTTTGCACAACGGTCGAGCGGGTTTGGAAACGTGGTCAAGCTTACCTCATGTGACATGGCGACCAACTGTTCCGGTGCGATCTTTTGCTGTACCAGATCGTGTGCGAGCTGCGGATTATCCTTTTTGAGCGTCAATCCGATGTTTCTGATGTCGCCTCGATAGTCGTTGGATGTAGACTGGCCGAATTTGTCGTACACCGCTTGCTCGAGCTGGGCTGCTGCGGTGCTTGCATCTTGGCCGCCTGTTGCGGTGGAGATCGAGTCGGCAAGAAAGTTGGCGCTTTTGGTTCGGATATCTGACATGGTCGATGTAGTCTCCTGCGCTTCTGCCGGGGTGTAAAGAAGCGGTGGTCGAGGGTGGGCGAGAAGGACAAATACTGTAGCTCTCGGGCAACATGTTGAATGCAAGGTGACTGAGGCAAAGTTGCATGACGAGGTGGAGGTTTCAAGTCCATTCAGAGTGTGGTCAAGCGGCGGTCTGACATGTTCGAAAAACTGGCAATTTTCATCGAGATTTCTCGACCTCAATTTCCATGCAGAAGGACAAACTCTTTGCACAGCCAAATGATGCTCAATCGTTGCACACGGACACTCGAGCGACCCAAAGGGCCACGAGACGTGCAGGGAGGTCAGCTGCATCAATCTTTGATGCCGTCACTGACTGTGTCGACTCATTATATTTGCAGTCGCCAGATGGAGCACAAATTGTCCAGTCTCAGGCTCGACAAGGTGCGAAAGAGAGAGAGAGAGAGAGAGAGAGAGAGAGAGAGAGAGAGAGAGAGAGAGAGAGAGAGAGAGGAAAGGGCAAGTTCAGGTTGGGTCGTGAATTCGCCGCGTGATGGGCATTGCTGCGAGCAGAGACAGCTGAACAAGGCTTGCACGACACGAGTTTCCGCGAGACACTGGTCCTGGAGCACTTTTTTCACGGCAAAATCGGACGCACAGCCAGTTTGGGGCGCGGGGTGGAAGCTGTCATCGAATCAGGCTGTGAATTTCTCAACTCACACAAAGTGTCACATCCCACACTGCAACCATCACCGCTGTCACTATACGCCGCCCAGCTTTAGCCGCAACAGCTACCACCACGTCGACCACTTCCTCAACATCACGTCAGTTTGCACCTAGAACATACACGTCGCTGGCGACCCATCAAGGCGTTGACCGTTGCAACCTCCTTGCACCGATTAGAGGTAACTAACTGATCAAGCATCACACCCGTCAACGAACCCCTCTAAGCACCTTTCCGCGCTACCATCGCACCCTTGTTGATTACGACCAAAGCCATGGTCGCGAAACCCTCTGGCTCGCTCCTCACAGGCGCCCGCAAGTCGGGCATCTCGCTCGCCCTCAACGGCGGTTCTGGTCAACCAGGCGGTGTATCGCTCCACGACCGTCTCTCGGCCAGATCCAGAGTCACCAACCTCGGCATCCTCCTCCTCCTCGGCTTTGCTAGCTTCTCTGCCCTCCTCAATCTTCGATACCTGCTCTTCCACCGCTCTCCTGCATCTATACCGCAAGGCTACATCGAATTCAACGGTCGCACTCCCCAACTGCTCAGCGCCAGCGTTCCACCACCCCGTACCGGCACGGACCACCTGAACCATCTGGTGATTGTCACTGGCCATGCGATCTGGGCTGGATGCGACGTCAAGGGCAAAGAGAACGACGAGAACTGGATCCTCGAGGAGTATCAGAAGGGTGGAAGCGTAAAGACGTTTTACAAGCATATCGAAAAGGGATTGCAGCTCACCGTGGAGGATCCCAATGCGCTATTGGTGTTTTCGGGCGGTCAGACTCGGCCCAATTCGCTCCAGACGGAGGCAGAGTCGTATTACTCGTTGGCAATGTCGGCTGATCTCGAGGTGCCGATGATTGCCGGTAGTCTGGCTAACATCTCTTCGACAACTTCGACCTCTTTGTCATCGTCGTCCTCATCGTCATCGTCTATTGGCAGCCTTGCACACGCCAACGCAGCAGTGGCGACTCGACACGGTCTGCAAGATGCTAGGATGACGACCGAAAACTACGCGCTCGACAGCTTTGAGAATCTCTTGTTCTCCATCGCTCGTTTCCGCGAGTACACGGGTCACTATCCAGCACGCATTACCGTCGTTGGTTACGGATTCAAAAAGGCACGCTTTGAAGATCTGCACGCCAAAGCGGTGCGTTGGAACACCAAGGGATTCCTGCACAACGGTGAACGGACCTTCCAGTACGTTGGCATTGACGACGAGTTGTCAGACAGCGATGCAACCGCTCAGTACAGGGGCGAGAAGCTCAAGGCGTACAACTTGTTCGACAAGGACATGTACGGCTGCCATGGCAGGTTGAGGCAGAAGCGCATCGAGAGGAACCCGACGCGTAGGTTCCATCCGTATATGAGCTCGGCCCCCGAGATTGCGGATCTGCTCAACTGGTGTCCCGCGCCCGATTCGGGGTTGCAGGGGTTGTATCCCGAGAACTTGCCGTGGGACGCCAGGGTGATTGGCACCGGCTGGGGCAGAGGTGCACTCGCGGTCAAGGCGAATAGCAAGGGCAACATTATCCCGGATACCAGATGGTTGCAGATTGGACGAGAGCATTGAACTGGCCAAGGTGGAGAGATGGACAATGTGAATCTCAGCGCTCTGCGTACAGACGGGATCTTGTAGTTGTTTGAATGTCATTCATTTTTGGCCTTTGCTCCCTTTCAGACTAGTAAAGCTTTCAAACCAATGTGCATGGCAGCGATGGACTGGATCTGAATGGTGTGGTATTGGCGAGTCATACAAAGAGATCAACGAGGTACGGAGAGGCGATTGCGATTGCGATTGCGAATCTACTTGATCACGAGAACCGGAGCATTCGAGTGGCTCACGAGGTAACTCGAAACGGTGCCGGAGGTGGTGAGGCCCTTTTTCCAGTTTCTCTCGCGCTTTCCGACCAGGACGAGGTCGACGTGATGATAGTTGGCGACTCTGAGGAGCGAAGCTCTGGCGTCGCCGTGCAGGACGTGGATGGTGACGTTGAAGCCCTTTTGTTTGAGCTGGGTCTTGTACGGTTCCAGCTTTTCGATCGCCTGGGCACGGATCGTCTTTAGCAGCTCGTTGTGCTTCTCGGTATCGATGGTCAGCGGTCCAGCTACCCACGGGGTGCTGATGACGTTGGCGGGCAGAACGGTGCAGAGGAAAACGTGGCTGTCGGTTTTCAGCAGCTTGTTTTCCAACAGATACTTGAACGCCTTATCGCCCGCTTCGGTTCCGTCGAGAGCGATGAGGATCTTGGCAGTTTCCGATTCCAACTTGGCGCCTGGCACGCCGACGATCTGTTGCTCGCGAGCTTCCGTAGGCACCGAGGCTTTTTCCAGAGGGTTCGACGATTCGAGAATGGGTGTCTGGGCGATGTTTGTAATGTGACCGCCCGGGGTGGTTGCTCCGTCGGCAGAGGAGGCGGTGTGGTTCTTTTTCGAGAGGCCGGGAAGGGAGAAAAGAGAGCGTCGGGGAGAAGAGGGGACGGAGCCGGGTGGTGAGGCTGCTGGCGAAGTCATGGTTGCGATGCAAATATGGGAGATCTCGATGGGTGATGGATGTTACAGAAAGAGGTCGGGAGCGATACTGAGAACTTATATGCAGACTCTTCCGCTCGGGCAACTAGTGACAGCTTAGTTGTACCACCCCCATGTCACCAGACACCAAGGACAGACCGAACAACGACAGGATCGGCGGTCTGCGTCGTGGAAAGTTCCACCAGAACTCGTTTATCGCCACATCGATATCGGCGTGGACACAAGGTAGAGTTCGAAACCACATCGCCTGGTGTCCCTAACCGCCCGCCTGTCGCTACCTCCTATCGTACGCCAGTACTCCAAAACGTTGCTGCGACCCCTTGCACTTGCAGAAAAGCTTTGTTGCCTCCTCGGCAAACTCGCCTCTCGGAAACTTTTAACGACACCACTTGCGACCGCTAGGACCACTCTGATCCATTTCAACAGTGCTATGGGCCGAGGCCCTTGTGCAGGCCCTTGTGCCGGGAAACAAGCGTCAGCGCTACAGCAAAACGCCAGAGTTGTGCTCATACTGCTCGGCGATTTTCCCCCTTTGGCAAAAGGCTAAGTGACGCCACTCAAATGCAGAAATCCGCCGAAAATTCGCCGCATTTCTTGCAAAGCTTTGCCGATCCGAAATCTGCACACTCGGAATGTACTCATCTCCCGATCTGGTCTCAATCGTCACATCTCGTGGCAGCAAGACAGGCTCAAGAGCCGACAACGATCTGCGTTGCAAAAACGATACACGAGGAAACCAGAATACAGCAAAAACACCCACGCCAGACGGCAGAAGAAAGAGGTATATGTAGCCATCAAAGCTGTGCAATGCTCACTCGTTCAACGACGAACCTTTTTCGACCCCGAACTTTTAGCCTTCTTGCCTTTGCCACCTCTACCGTTTGCAGCTCTACGCTCCAGACACGCTTCGCAGTACCACGTACCCTGAGGAGGCTTGGTCAGGCCTACGCAGCCCAGATGGAACCATTCGCGCTCGCAGTCGTCATCGTCACATCCGATCATGTCTCCGTACGACACATTGTTGCAGAAGCAGTAACGCGCTTCGTCGGCATCGTCGCCTGCACCACCTGCGTTGGATGCTGGGCTGTCGGCACGGCTTGCCGATGCGGAACCGGTGTGAGGAGAAGCAGCTGCGGCAGCAGCCCCGCGAGCTCGGGAGTTGGATGCACCGGCACGACCGCCTGCACGACCACGGCTCTTGGCGCTGGATCGGACGTTGTCGTCCTCTTCTTCCAGGTCTGCGTCGTCCATGTCTTCGTCTTCGTCGTCGCTTCGCTGAGCTGCGGCCAAAGCGCGAACGGCACGGCTGTTGCGACTGCGACTTGAAGATTCGTCTGCATCGCCTGCGCCCCGCCTCGAAGCTGCGTCTTTGCGTCCACTGTGACCGTCTTCGTCGTCTTCCGTGTAGCCGATGTGTACATGTGCGGCACGTGGCAGGCGCGTGTTGCTGTTCGACTGACTGGCTTTAGATCCGCCTGCAGCTGCGGCATGCGAGCTGCCATCCGTTTTCTTCTTGTGCGAGCTGGATCCGTTGGCTGCCGACTTGACGTCTTCGTCTCCCTTGCCTGCGCCAGAGGTCTTTGCGACCTTTGCACTCCCGGAAGAGGAGCTGCTGACAGCGGCACCAGAGATAGCTTTGCGCTTCTTGCTGCTCGAAGCTCCACCGGCGGCTGCTGTCGATCCGATGGCCGAGGCGGCGTCGCCGGCCTTGTGTCCTTTGCCGCCAGCCGCAGTCACAGCAGCGACGTGCGCTGCCACCTTCTTCTTTTTTGAGCTGCTCGTACCGTTGACATCGGCAGGCCCACCTGCTGCACTGCTGTGAGCGTCGAGCGACGAAATGAGTCTGCGGTCCTTGAGCGGGCCTGGGACGTAGTATTGATCGAGCTTGAGATGCTTGGTAGGGTTGAGCAGTGCCGAGATCTCGCCAAATCGGTCGAGCTGGCTGTCGAGTGCATCTATGTAGTCGGTGTGGCTGATGATGGTCTCGGCAGTGTTGAGAGCGACACGGATCTTGTCCTCGCCGCCCATCTTGTAGGCACGCGCCTCTTCGGCCACTTCTTTGAGCGCGAGCAGACGCTGGCCCTGGTCGATGTCGGGGTCTTCGATGAGCGCGGTGAGATGGTTGAGACGCGCAGTGAGGCTGTTGAGATGCGAACCGAGCACGGCATCGAGCTCTCTGAGATCAGAGAAGCTGCGCGTGAGATCGAGGGGTAGAGCATCGAGCGCGTCAGCATAGGCGGCGAGAGTGACGAAGAAGTGTTCGGGACCGGATGGATCCAGACCCGCGGCATCGGGGCCGACAACACCTCCAGGAAGACCGCCGATGCCGGCGCTGGCGTTCTTAGCGCCAATCTTGAGCAAGGCAGAGGATGGCTGAACACGCGAAGGGCCCGCTGTGGCCGAGACGGCCACGGACTGCTGTTTCATGGTGATGGCCAGCCGAAGGTTGTAGCGTGACGCTGATACGTGTAATGGAGATGGTGATGATAAGCCAGAGGGAGACAGCCTTGCTAGGTGGGACTTGTCGCTGAGCAGAGATGGAGGCCAAAGGGATGACGAGTACGCGAAGATGGCCGTTGTTGCATTAGAGAACTCCAGAGGCGGCGTGGCAGAACGAGGCAGCTTGCTCGCTCTTCCCGCATGCCGGATTGAAGCCGCTTCTGCTCAAGACGAATCAATCGGCCACAAGCCGCCCCTCAGCACCGAGAACCCTTTCTTTTCGCTCTCGAAACTCGGCGTTGGTGACAGACCGGAATTCGGAGGTAAAGAGCGTAGAGTGTGAGATTGATCAATACAACAAGACCGAAAGGTGAGCAAAAAAATATGCACGTGCCTCTCGTCGAGGTTGATTCTGTATCTGTGTGATCGGGCTCTCAGCTTGCCACTCGGCTGCACAGCGGCGGGCAGGGCGCTGTCGAAATTCAGCTTTCATTGGATTGGCTGGCATCAGAGGGCTGTTGGAAAATTGAATTTTCTGCTCCCTCTCGAGCAGCCAAAAGCACAGACCGCTGCCGCCACACAAACATACAGAGCGCTCTGGCCAGGAAGAACATGGACCGAAAGCAGCAGCAGAGCGCGACAAGGCATGTCTGCAATCAAGTCTTTTTTTTTTCTGCGACTAATTTTTCTTTCTTCTTCATCTTGGAAATTTTTCTTCTCAGAGGAGAGAGCCTGGCGACCGAGTGTTGGCCTGCGCCTGCGCCTGTGCAGAGCAAGCGGGCAAAGAGCAAAAAGATGGTATCAACACCATCTTGGCTTCGATCCACCACCACATATATACCATATAAAAAATGTCTCTTCCCGACTTCTCCCAGCCCGCTAACCTCACCAAACTCGACGGCTTCCTCGCCGACAAGTCCTACGTTGACGGGTAAGTTTCATGGCGATCTTGCCATCAAGTCTTCGATCAGCTCCAGTGCACCAGTGTCATAAGGGGGAAAGGGGGGGGGGCAGCACAATTTCGATCGCCGCTTTCGACTAGAGAAGGAGGTCCAAGATCTCGAAAGGTGTTGCAAATTTCGGAGATAGTCGAGGAGGACGAGGTAGACCCATTCCTTCGGTGCTGGAAACCATTATGATGAACTTTTTGCTTTGGTCCGTGTTTCCGAGCCCAGCGGCTTAAGACCCCGCGACCTTTATTGCGTTGACGAAACCCAACTTTTTCCAAGCTATCTGATATTTGTTGTTTCCATGGGTGGGGGAGAAGCACATGGTTGGCATTGGAGCTGTTACCGGAGAGACTTGAGTGACAATCTCACCTCCAACATTGCAGCAGTAACTGACGCCTTTTCCCCTCCCAATCTGTCTTGCGCCATCTGTAGTCACTCGCCCTCGCAGGCCGATGTTGCCGTTTACGAGGCTATCGGCAAGGCACCCGAGGCCGACAAGTACTCGCACGTTGCCCGCTGGTACGAGCACATCACCTCGTACGAGGCTGAGCACAAGGACTTGACCGGTGACAAGGCCAAGGCCGCCACGCTCCTTTCATCCACCTTTGCCGCCCCCGCCGCCGCCGCTGCTGACGACGATGACGACGTCGACCTCTTCGGTTCCGACGAGGAGGTTGACGAGGAGGCCGAGCGCATCAAGGCCGAGCGTGTCGCCGAGTACAACAAGAAGAAGGCTGCCAAGGGTCCCGGCCCCGCCGCCAAGTCGCTCGTCACCCTCGACATCAAGCCTTGGGATGACGAGACCGACATGAAGGAGCTCGAGGCTGCCGTCCGTGCTATCGAGATGGACGGTCTCGTCTGGGGTAGCTCCAAGCTCGTCGCCATCGGCTACGGTGTTAGCAAGCTTCAGTGCTCCCTCGTCGTCGAGGACGCCAAGGTCTCACTCGACGAGCTCCAGGAGCGCATCGCTGACGAGTGCGAGGACTACGTCCAGTCCACCGACGTCGCCGCCATGGCCAAGATCTAAATTGCTCCTTCACTCTCCTTTTGTCCATTCGAGTAACATCTATTGAGATTGGGCCAGCTCTATACCGCCAAGTGTTTGTCGATCTGTGTGCGTTCTTCGTGTGATCACAGATGCGAGTATAGCTGCTCACCTCATCCAAGATGCAAAATCAGGCGAGACTCTCCTTCACTGCCCGCTCGTGAGTTTGTTGTTTGCATTGCCGAGCAAGAAGGACCTAGGAGTGCATGCTCTCCACGGGTGTTGGTCAGATATCACGTTTCTCGCCCCAGATCTGCTTGATGCGAGGGAAGCGCAGGCTATACACCTCCTTTCTCGTCTCGCCATCACGCTCCGGCCCTTCCCCACCAGTGCCTTGAGAGCCATTGCGTCCCGACGACGGCCCCGCGGCACTGGTCCTAGACTCATCGAAATATTCGACCGTCACCACTTTGCCCACAATCCTGTCCGGATCCCTGGCAAACTCGACCCTCTGCTCGGGCGTAAAACCCGAGCCGACAGAAACACGTGTACCCCTATGCTCGATCTGAATACTTGCAATCGCATCGCGCTCCTCAAAGCGTCCATCGATAGGCAAGCGCATCCTTGCCACCGTGATGGCCTGCACGGTATACTCGCCATCCTTCCACTCTTTGAATTTGCGCAGGGCTGAAGTGCGTTTGCCCTCGTACGGCGTATCCTGACGTAAAACGAGACCTTCCCATCCGCGCTCACTGGCTATGGAGAGCATCTGTTCGACTTGTTCTTTTGACGAGACCACGTGTTGCGAGAGCCTGCGGATGACGCTTTGCTTGCCTTGCTCTTGTGCGTCGATCTCAAAAAACGAGACGAGCGACTCGAGAGATTCGAGCCGCTGCGAAAAAGTTCGCCTTGGCTGACCATCTGTGGTCGGTGATCGCCAGTTGGTAAACTCGTCCAAGGTGAGCAGATCGAAAGGGAAGAAGGCAGGCTCGCGGATAGTATAATTCTTGCGCTTGATGAGGCCGACGACGGCGGCAAAGTCTTCTACCATCGTTTGCTCTGTGGTTTCCGGTGCCGCATTGGTGAAAGCCGCGTCGATCTGCTTGGCTGCAGACGGCGATGCTTGTTCTGGTGGCCGGAGTATGCATACTTCTCCGTCGAGAATGAGTGTCGCCGTCCGAAATTCTTCACCTCCATGTCCGCTGTGCATTGACGAGCTTCTTGTCGACTCGAGAATAGCCTGCAGGTCAGGAAACTCCATAAGTTTCTGCGCCAGCTCCTTTTCCAGCACAGCTAGGGTGGTGAATGGCCTGCCGTTGCGCGAGAGTGTGACGATGGAACCAACCCTCCACTTGGGCTGAGCATCATCGCTCTGCTCCTGATCAAGGCGCACGATGAAAAGACACCGAACACCGTCGAGCTTCCTGCTGGCATACCATCTCGGAGCGTCCGGGCTGGCAAAGAGCGAGGGAAGCTCCTCTCTTGTAATGGTTCTACCTAGCGCTACCTGAAACGATTCTCGCAGTGACACCGACGGATCCGAAGCACGACTCCCTTGCTGCTTGTCCACTTTGCCTGTCGTTGCGTGTAAGCGGGAGAAGCTTGTAGCAAAAGCTTGATGCAAAATGCGCTCGCCGAAGCCGGCCTTGAGATTGCGATCTAGGCATCTGTAGAAGATTTCCAGCGATGTCGGACGCAGCAGACCGCGGCGGAAGAGCTCGGTGGTAGATAAAGTGGGATCATCGTGTCCACTCAACGCGTATTCATGCTGTTCGATGACACCGTGATGATCTAGGAAATTTCGAATGACAGCTAAAGCTTCATGACCAGTGATTTGTCGAGATGCTAGCGACTGAAATAGCGCGAGCAAAGTGTCAGGTGTCTGATCTCGTACATCTTGTTCCTGTTTGTCCCGCAGAGCAGCAGCTCGTGTCCTGTCTCGGGATCTGTTGGAGGGCACGCTCACAAGAGGAGCTTGTTTGTTTTGCCAGTCCGAGTCTTTACGTCTCTGACGAAGGTAATTGTGCACGGTGGACGAGGTGACATGCAACCGAGTATATGGGTCGTAGAGAAAGGCCAAAAGGGGTATGAGGTCGTCAAATTCGGAGACGATGCGTTCTTTCGAGAGTTTCGAGTTGGTAGCGTTGGCGCGGTTGATCAGTTCGCGTAACCTAGTGATGTCGTCCAGAGGAGTTGCTTTGCGAGCTTGGAAGCGGCTTGGACCTGGTCGGTCGGCGTAGTCCGGGCCGAAGTGCAGATAGCGTTGATGTAGGTCGACGGGAGGTAGGCACCAAGGTTGCCCAGCTTGACAAGGCGACAAGCTCGATACACCCTTGCTGGGCTGCGGTTGTGTGTTTGCACTTCTGGAGGAGGTGTTCGCAGCAGTTGAGCTCGAACGAGCAGCTGTGCGCAATGAACGCCAAGCTCGCTGTTGGATGCGGTCTAGCATGTTGCGTCTATGTTGGTGGAGGGTGGCCGTAGCTGCGCATCCTGCTGTGGCGCTTGCTCTCCGTCAGCAGACGGATTGTAGATGGTGGTGGGCTTGGATGAAGCAAAAGGAGCAAAGGGTCCAAGCTGAAAAAAGCTCTTTCAACAAGAAGTTTTACAAATCAACACCTCCACACACACTAGTCACACCACCCGCGCGAAAACCTTGACACAGCTGTTGACCGCGATATCATCACATTCAGCCACATCACACGACTGCCTGTCATCGATATCAGCTTGCTGCACGTCGACAGACGACATGGCTGACGCATCCGTCGCGGGCTACGCCGGCAGATCCGACCAGATCACAGCTCTCACCAATCTGCTGAGTCAATCATCGCAACCTCTTCCACCATCGCTTCTGCTACAAGACGCCTGCAGCCCCAACACTACCGCTCGTCTCGTCAGCGATCTTCTCCACAAGCTGACGCAGGATGCTCATCGTTCCGACAGCCCACTATGCTGGGCCAGCGTATCTCCCTTGACTTGCATCAACCCAACCACGCTCTTTCGCAACATCCTCACTAGCCTCGAGGAGCAAGCGCTGCAGCTCCAGTCCGCCGCCTCAAACGCTGTAGCAGCAACCTCTTCCTCGGGCAAATACCGGAGACCCGAAGCGTCTATCGACTATCTCCTGTGGAAGCTTGCTACCATCGTTGACACCATCGACGGCCGAATAGTGATTGTCATCAAAGATGCCGAGCGCATTCGCGACCTCTGGCCCGAACACATCTGGACCGCTTTTTGCCGACTTGCACTTCTAGCAGGTAGACCCGGTCGCATCTCTACTGTGCTCATCTCGACTCTTGCTTGGTCACAATATCGCACGCCTAGCGGGCTGAGTGTCTCTCATCAACCCATCACGATTCGCTTCCCACGTCTCGCTCGCGCAGACATGCTCGAAATTCTCGCCCTCGACTTCCCACTCTTGTGGAAATCCTACTCGGCTTCAGTTCAATCTGCCCAGATGCACGCACGAACGTCACCTGTGCTGTGCAAACCTGCTGTTGCCTCCATTCTCAAGACGGCTCGATCGGGTCAGGACGTCTCGATGGATGCGCTTCGGACGCTGTATGAGCAATTCATCGGTGTTTTCTACGACTCGGTGCGGTCCAACGTTCGCGATGTGGAGGAGCTGAGGACGATGAGCGCGGCTGTCTGGCACTCCTTTGTCGTCCCTATCCAGACGAGGGAATGTACCACTGCGGATCTGCAGACGTTGTTGCTTGCCTCGTCGCATTTGTTCAGAGATGTGATTCTGCGCTTGCAGACGAGAGAAATGGGTCCAAGGGAGTGGACCCAAGAGGCGAGGATCAAGAGTGTTCAGGCTAGCGCGGCGCGATTGGCTGCGGCAGCCAAAACTGCAGATGTGCCCGTGGTGGAAAACGACGACGACGTGGATATGGTCGACGAAGAGCGTAAATTCGACGAAGAGGAGTGGATCGAACGCGAGACTGCTGCACTTGCACGCTTGCGGTCTGCTTCTTCCCAAGCAACCATCTCGCTGCTACCGTCGCTCGCGCTCATTCCAACCTTCTTGGTCATCGCCTCGTTCCTAGCTTCGTACAATCCGTCCCGTCTCGACGTTCGCTACTTCCTCCGCGACGATTCACTGCTCAGCCTCTCGTCCGGCTCTTCAAAGGGAAAAACACTCAAAGGCGGTCGAAAACTGGGTCCCGGTCGTGGCCGTAAAGGTGGCGCTCGAGGTCGACCTTCCAAATCCTCGCTTCGAGTCACCAACGAAGATGGTCAAACCGAAAACCTCAACCGACAGCAACTGCTGGGTCCGAAGCCGTTCCCGATCGACCGTCTGCTGTCCATCTTCCAAGCGCTCATCACCGAAGCTGCACCGGAAATGTCGATGATCTACTCCTCCATGGTGCCCGACCACGATTTGTCGGCCAACGGTGGAAATGCGGAGAGTGACAGATCGACACTGTGGGAGTTCCGAAGCAAGTCGTTGTCGGTGTATTCGCAGATCAACGGGTTGGTCGCGAGGAGGATGTTGGTCCGGACTTCGGCGCAGGATAAGTTGGGAACGAGCATCAACTTTCGCACCAACGTGGGCTACAACGTGGTCGCGGTGCTGGCCAAGAGGGTCAAGTTTGAGCTGGATGAGTGGCTGTGGGATTGGGGAGCTAGTGGAAGTGGTGGGTTGTGAGTGTTGCCATGGCGGGGACAGCTCCTGGCTTCGGCAGCAGTCAAAGTACACAGTCGAGCGAAACATCTTTGAAGCAAAACTTCCAATTGCAAAGCGATCCCAAGGAAATTCCATCGTACAAAACCTTGTCAGAATGCCTCCCACTTCTGCTTACCCAACGCAATCAACCTGTTAAACACCTCATCCCTCCTCCCCATCGCCGTCAGCTTGTACACTCTATCCTGCTTATCGACAATCTCGATCCCATCTGCGACTTCGCCGCCCAGAGCCCAACCTACCACCAACTTGCCCTTCCAACCCAGACCACCGACCTTGTGAATCTCTTTGATCTCGTCAATCGCAATGCTGAAACTGGCGCCTCGTTGCTGGACCAACCTCTGCGCCTGTTGTGCCGCTGATCCGCCGGAACTGCCTTTACTCGCGGCGGCGGCGGCGTGCAACGGGCTGGCGTTTCCTTTGCGTTCAAAAGCGACCGAAGGCGTTGCTGCCGTGGTGAGAATGTACACATGCCCCTTTTTACCCTTGTAGCGCGCCTGAAACTTGACCGGTCCGTCCGCAGCGTACTTCTTGGACGCCTCTTCCGACTGAACCACGCCGAGCTTGGTCTTGGCATGCATCGACTGGATCGTAGTGGCTTTGACGCGGTTGACTCCCAACGCCGTCTCGACACCTGCCTTGGTGACGCCCTTGAGAATACCCAAGACCTTGCTGCTCTTTTTCCCAGTCTTGGAATCCGTCGCCGACGCGTCTTCCCCCTCGGACCGACTGGCCACATCTTCCGCCTGGGCAGCCGCCAACTGCTCCGCATACTCTGGCGGCAGATTAGGATCCTCGGCCATGTCCGACCCATGCAGAGCAGTCGGAGGCGGCGCCACCACCGTAGGCGGAGGAGGAGGCAAGGGCGACTTGTTGGCCTCTCCAATTCGCAGCAGGGTCAGCGTAAGTTGCGCGTTGGTGGGAACACCACGAAGCAGATAGAATCGAAGTTCGAGATACTTTTTCCAATCGGGAATGTTGCGATCGAGCCAAGCAATGACCTGCGGGAACTTGACCCGGTCGATCAGCGGCTGGCCGAAGAGCGCAAATCCCATGCCCAACGTCGATCCCTTGTAGATCATGGTTTCGTCGATGTAGAACGAGACCAAAAACAGAGGAACCAGCACACCTGCCAATCGAGCACGTGGCAGCCATCGCGAAAACGGAGGCGTCGGCGATAGAGCGTTTCCGAACCTCTCGTAGTCATCGCAAATGTTGTTGAGGATGTGCATGAAGGGCGCAAGGCTCGCAAAGATGGCTTCCTCCATCGGCTGCTTGGTGTGGTCGCCCTTGTCGGGATGGCCTGCTTTTTCACCCGCCGCTTTGCTCTGAGCGGCCTGGGAAAGAGCGGCTACGTTGGTCGGGTCGGGGATCTTGTCCTCTGCATCCTTTTTGACTTTTTTGGGGGTCGTGCTACTCTTCTTGGCCGAAGCAGTGGTGGAAGTTTCGTCGCTGCTGTCGTCCTCGTCTTGGTCGCTGTCTGCTTGCGTGCTGGCTCCGACACCTTGAGCGGAAGACTTGCCAGCAGCAGTGCTGAGCGCAACAGAGCCAAGTGCACCGACAAAGTTGGACGCCTCCTGTTCGACGGCTTCACCCTCGAAGGTCTCAGCGGCACCGGTCAAGCTGTTCTTGCTACCGAGATGTCCAGCTTTGGGCACTTTGGCTTGACCCGTTTTGGGATCGATAGCGGCCAGCGGAGCCGAAGGGAAGAGGATCAACCTGGCACGTGGCGAGAGCACCAGCACGAGGAGCAAGAGAAGCGTAGTGGGGACCAGCAAATCAAAGATCCAGGCAGCCATGTAGACGACCATAAATCCCGCGGTTCGACGGGGCTCGGACCAGGAACGAAGACGAGCAATGTGTTGAATAAAAGCTACGATACCGACGACAATGTTGACATAGACTCGCTCAAAGGTTGCTTTGAGCTTGTCGGGCTGGAACTCCTCCTTGTTGCTGATATACATGTCAAAGTCGCGGTTGGTTTTGTCGGGGATCGCCTTGACGCGGTAAGTCTGCTTGTTGAAACGACGGACGAGGAGCCAGAGCGATTCGTTCTTCATTCCGTGCAAGACAGGGATCGGCACACTTGGCTCCTCGCTCCAGCCCAAGTCGTCGAGCTCGGGCTCGATGGCGCGATCAGGATCCCCGGACGCGGGAGCAGGCACGTCGTTTTGGGTTCCAGGGAGCTCAGTGACTCGCTCGGGAGCGACCTCAGCCTTGGGAACCTTGTGAAGATGGGCTTCATGGTCGAGTGCAGCTTCAGCTGGCGAGACGTCCTTCTTGCTTGCAAATCGACCCGCTTCCTGCGTCTGGTCCTCGGTGGATTTCAACTTGGTCGGGTCGACAGCGGTAGGTTGAGCTGGATGAGTAGGCTGCATGGCGGTAGAAACATCAGGTGCGGCACCAACTGCGGCTGCCTGATCCGGATCGAGAACTGGAGCGGGTCTGGGATCGGTTGGAGAAGAGGCAGACATGCTGCTAGTGATGTGGTGGGACTAGCGAGTCTCTCTGAATGGGCAAAGAGCTTGGCCAGATGCGTTTGAAAGGAAAATAGAGAGAGTGTGTGTAAGTGCGTAAGGATGGAGGAAGTGTTGGTGGTAAAGGATTGGTGGTAAAGGGGACGTGGCGATGATGGAAAGAAAGAAAGAAGAAAGAAAGAAAGAAAGAGGATGAGGGACAGTGAAACAATCTTGGAAGAACGAATCCATCAGTTGCGCTCAGTTGCCAGTCCGATCAGTGATAAGAAGCAGAAGCGTTGACACACCGAAGACGCCGAATGATTCATCACACCGCCACGTTGTAATTCACCTTGAGAAGGAGGCGAGCAACTGATTGGGGACTTGAACTTGAACTGCGACAGGGTTCTTGCCTCAAGGGACCCTTGCCCTAAGGGCTGGGAGGATCGACCTTCATCGATGATGGCTGAGTTTGACAGGCGCAACTCGCGTCATGATGCATAGGATTTCTCTGCCATGCTCCGCGTTAATTTTTTTTTGGGCGGTCAACATTCAGGGCGGCGTAACAGATCTGAGAAAAACAAAACACAGAGCATGCCCGCCTGAATGCGGGGAAAAGCAATGGCAATGCTGCACAGAGCAACTCGTCATGCAATGCCACATCTACTACAAGCTTGATTTTGCTGATCTTGGCGTGTCACTGAGCATCAAAGCGGCTGTGATGGTCGCCACGAGAAAGCGGAGCAGACTGGTGGTAACAGAGCTGCCACTTTGCTGATCACAGTGTGACTTGAGTGTGTGTGTGTGTGTGTGAGCACCGGCTAGGGCGGCAACCTCGGTTGAAGCAGCTCAACATGAAGAGCTGTCAAAACACACTCTCGCTTTATGGATGCGCTTTTGAGCGGGGCTACTCTCCGTCCTGCTTGGTCTGTGCATCCCGCACGCCCGCTTGTCTGCATTCCGCTCTTTCTTCTTCTGTGGACGGTGAGTATTTGAACGCCATCCGTTCCCGCCCTTCTGTCCGTCTTTCTCCTCCACCATCCCTTTGTCATCCCGCTCGCCACCCTGATCAAGATGCCGAGCCTCATCACCTACCTCGGCGTACCCGTCGCCCTCGCTGCTCTGGCCTACCAGTTCCTCTCGGGACCCGGAACCAAGGTCCACGATGTCTTTGGTATCGGTCGTCCGCTCAACTTCACCTCGCACACTTGCACCCGCATCCCCGAGTTGGAGGCGTGCGAAGACATGTGGCTGCACCGCGACTCTGGACTCCTCTACCTCGCTTGCTCCGACATCAAAGGCCGTCTCGCTTGGACGCCTGCCATTGACAACCTCGATGTCACTGGCAGACCCAACAACGATTACGTAGCCATCCTCGACACCAAGGCGTCTGGCCCCATCGCAAGCAGGATCACCAAGGTCAGACCTGTCTCGTTCAGCGATACGCTCAACTTGCACGGAATCTCGGTCTATGAACTACCTGCCAAGTCGGCTGAGCTCAAGCCCACCTTGAGGATTTTCCTCAACAACCACCGACCTCCCATCGACCCTGTTACCAAGACCGTCATGGACGCTGCCAAAGTCGGTGCCAATTCGACCTTTGAGCTTTTCGAAGCCACCTTGGGCGAAAGTAGAATGCGACACATCCGCACCTACGTCGGCGACGCCATCCGCACTCCCAACCGTCCCGCAGCCGTCGGCCCGGACAGCTTCGTCTTCACCAACGACCACGCTGCCAAAGTCGGACCTTCTAGGCTGCTCGATTTTATCATGCCTCGAAGCGATCTAGGCTTCTGCGACAAGTCCGGCTGCAAGATCGCCGCTCCCGGTCCCTATCCTTTCCCCAACGGCGTCATCCGATCCTCCAAATACCCCAACCGCTTCTACGTGCCTTCCACCTCGGACCCCAACATCCGCGTCTTCGAACTGCAAGCCGACAACACATTGACCCTCATCGACGTCATTCACATCGGATATCCGGCTGACAACCTTACGGTCGATGAGCAGGACAACATTTACGCCGCCTCGTTCCCCAACGTACCCAAACTGCTGGCCAAATTCAAAGATCCTTATACTAAAGTTTCGCCTACCACCATTGTCAAGATCAGCAAGAATCAGGCGCAGGACAAGTTCTTTGGAAAGAAATGGAACGTCGAAAAGATCCTCGAGGACGACGGAAACCAGATGAGCGGTGCTACCACTGCACTCTGGGACGAGAGCAACGGCGGACTTTGGCTCGGTGGTAAGTAGGGCAAAATTCTTCGCAGAGCAGCTGATACCATGTCGACTGACCAAGAAAACCCCCTTTCTAACCCTCTTCGATCAAACACAGGCGTATCGAGCATCTCAGCCTTCTGCAAGCTCTAATTTTACCCTCTCTCTCCTCCGGCTTGCCCCCCTTCATACATATCTCTATCCACACTACAAGACCTTGGCTCAAAAAAGTGAGAATCACAATGCAATTGCCACCATGTGCTCTAATCCTCCCTCCCAGTCTGCGCGACTTGAGACCGACGTGACTCAGTTCTTCCTCGCCAAACCAGGGAGCGCAAAGAACTCAAAAACCTTCTCCGCCGGGACAGCGTCTCCCCTCCTCCCCTCCAACGCGCTCATCTTATGTCCCCTGACCACGCCGACCACACTGCCCGTCTCGACGTCCACCACCGGCCCGCCGCTCGATCCGGGAGGCGGGAAGTTGGGCAGCGGCTTGCGCGTCTGGCTGTGCACCACTTGGGTTGGCTTGGAGGTCGTCGCTGTCGGTGCCAAGCCGGCACTCGACGTTGTTTCGGAAACAGTGCTCGACAGCCGCAGCGCATAGTCGGCCTGCAACGCCGGCGGATTGGCCGGACTGGTGACCAGGAGTTTGTAATCCAAGTGTGCCAACTCGTCGTACGTCCCCACCATTGCACTGGCTCCACACGGATCCTTGTACTCGACCAACCTCGCCCTCCCCCATCGACTGCGTCCTGCATCGTCCCTCTCCAGCTTGACCTTGTCCTTCTCTCTCCCCTCCGGCGCGCGGCTCGACGCAGCTACACCCCACCTCTGCTGTTCGGCGTCAAACGTGTAGTTGGGCAGAATGGCTCCCGAATCATCCTCCCAACCCCAGAACGAAGAGACGGACAGCTCGCTGTTGACGTGTGCTGGATACGGCGAGACAGGCAGCGTCCTGACGCGCCGCCTATTCGCGTCTGAGCCATTGAGCGAAAGCGCCGTCTCCCCCAGCTGGAGCAGAATCACATCCGACGCAGCCAAACTGCTGATCAGAGTACGCACGGGATAGATCGCTCCTGTTCGGGTGATAGCCAACGCAACGCTGTCCGTTTCGCCGCTCGACTCTGCCTCAGGACCCTCTTGAGCCGGCAACGAAGCCCTCAAAGTATGCGCACAGGAAACAACGAGCGCGCCCTTACCATCGCCATCTTGGACCGAGATCTTTTCTCCACCTTCCA
The DNA here is from genome assembly GCA_928722295.1 of Ustilago curta. NCBI lineage: Eukaryota > Fungi > Basidiomycota > Ustilaginomycetes > Ustilaginales > Ustilaginaceae > Ustilago > Ustilago curta. The sequence goes on along the minus strand of CAKMXH010000001.1, from coordinate 1,310,891 downwards.
CCGCAAAGCCGGAGCAAACACTGATCCTCTCGGTCCCCCTTGCACCCGTCAGATTCGAAACGTAGGCTAGCAACAACACTCCATCGTCGTTGGCCTCTTGCAGCTCGGCTTCCGAACTGTGCGCCGAAGTCAGCGGCACTTTGCGCTCGTCAGCCGGCGTCGGTTCGTACGGCAGCTCGATCGAGAGCTGGTATCCGGCCCTCGACTCGAATCGTTCCAGTAGATGCGAGATGCTCGCCGCTTTGTAAGTGTCTGTTGCGCCTTTGACCCTCGAGACGGAAGCAGATGCAGCCGCATGCACGGCTCTCGCAGCCGCCAACACACGTTCGTCCAACTCGTTACGGCCGTACAGCGCATCGATCGGATGCGGATGTTCTCGATCCACTACACGTCGTCTCTCCTCCAACTCGCGCATCGGCCTCTTGAACATCTCTTCGAGCATCTCATCCCGTGAAGGAATCGGAATTCCTTTCCGCTCAGCCCCGATAGCCGTTCCTTTGATACGCTGCAGATCGGCGTGGCTGGCGCCGGATGTGTTGTTGCCGGAACCGCTGCTGCCGCCTCCCTTTGAAGATCGTGTGGGATCCCATGGACGATTACCACGAAGCAGGTCGGAGATGTCGTTGGGGTTCTTGCTGCCGAATCGGGACGGTGTGCTGGACGTGCCCGGCGATGAGCCGAATTCCTGGCCTTCGCGCGGCGGTGGCGGGACCGAAGTGCCGAGCAGTGCGTCGACGGAGCTGGAAGGGTTGACGGGGACGGCGTAGTGTCGAGGTGCGCAGGTGGAGAAAGGAATGGGTCGCTTGAGCAGTGGTAGCCGGGTCATTCGTGAAAGCATCCTGTAAATGATAAACCTCTGAGATAACGGGGAGGATTGGGTACAAAGAGGACGTTGGTTGATGGCTTGGATTTGCAGATGCTTAGTGAACCAATGCAGCAAGGTCAGCTACAGAAGTGCAGTCTGACTGGCGAATGAGATGGATGTGACGGCGAGATGGTGGCCACAACGACAAACAAGTGCCTGGTCACCTCACTGCAACACAGAGCTGTGCTGAGTCTCCTCTCTGGCCATAAAGTCACACTTTTGAAACGCGCTTATGCATCTTGTGGAGGTTTTGCGGCACCTTATCAGTCAGCCAGTCAGCCTTGCCTATCTACCTCAGACGCTGGCGCGTCCCATCTAGGGTCTGAGCTAAAAAGCTAACGAAAAAGGGTCCTCGAACCCACACTTGCGTGCTCGTTCTCCTGAAAATGCAATGCAACAAAATGCAAATTGGCACTCGTCCGAAGTCTTCCGACCTTGAAACACACTCACACACATGCACCTTTATCAGATCACATCCATAGCCGCGCTTTTGCACAGATTGTACGTGCATGCTCGGGGGCTTCTGTTGATCGTCACAAGATTTGCAGGTCGACTACGAGGAAGTATTTTCCGTGATGAGTCGCGCTGTTCACTCAAACAACTCTGAAAGCAACGGCTAAGCAAATGCCAACTCAGGATTTCCTGCCCCTTATCCTTGTCCACCCAACGACACTCAAAGAAGATAGGCCCAAGCCCAATTCATTACCTCTCACTGCACGCCGACACCATCATCCCTTTCAATCTTCCCCACCTATCATTACTCTTCCACTTTCTGATCAATCTTGCTCGAAATTAGGTGAAGGGATTCCCCGCGTCGTTCCGCGTTCGTAGGTGCCAAAAAATGGGCAAAAAAGAGGCTAGTCCAGGGGCCGCTACGAGGATCGAACTCGTGACCTCTTGCATATTTCAATCAATTTGCTATTGATCCCAAAGCAAGCGCGATACCACTACGCCAAGCGGCCGCCGTACACTGTACTTCACGTGCTAGGTTGGGGCGCTCAGTGCGTATATATAACATTACTCGAAAGTTTCGGAAATATCGAACGACCCATCACCGCATCAATGCACCTCGACTCTGCTTGACGTTGCTTTCTTTGACACCTCGGGCCTCGCTGGGCTTTGCATTGCTCGCACCAGCTGTGCATCTGGGCTTTCACTCAATTACGGATACGGCGTTGAACGTCTTTGTACTGTACTGTACACTTCTATGCACTAATTGGCATACTTTTGAAATTGAGTCGGGTGAGTGTACGTCTACCACAACAACCTACGCTCCTCTCTCTCGGCCCGAGCAACGCGCTTGTTCAGACCCCAAGACTTCTTCTTGAGCTCATCCTGCTGCTGCTTCGCCTGCCTTACCTCCTTGGGAAGCGGCGCAACAATAGAGATAAACAGCGGACTGCAGTTGAACTGCTTGGCCAGCTTGGTCTTTGTGTAGGTGATCGGGTCTTGTCGACGCAGGCGCTGGATGGTGGCGATCTGGTCCGCCGTGATGGCAGAGTCGATGGTAGAGCCGTGTTGCTGGGTGAAGCGGGAGCGCGGGCGGAGAGCGGGAGGGAGCGAGGTGGTCGATGAGGAAGCGGGTTGAGCGTTGAGCAGTGGTTGAGGTTGGTGGATCGTCGAACGTGCCGGTGTGGCGGTGGGCGGTGGGCGAACGATGAACGTCTCACCGGATGGCAACGTGTGACGGGTTGCGTCTGGCGATGCGTCGAGCGGATCGCGCGGTCGTCGAGCGGGTGTGTTGCGGAGGCCGACGCTGGAAGTGGCAAAGCCCCTCCTTGAGCCTGGTACGGCACGCTGCTGGTGTGCGCTCAACGAAGAAAAGCTACGCTTACCCGCTACAGCTTCTGGGCTGATGGGTGCCGCGGAGAAGGAGAATCCCTTGGGACCGCTCCATGTACCTTTGACATACGAGTTGTAGTAGATCCACGGGAAAAAGTCCTTCTTCAGGTGGTAGAACGCAGTCCTAGGCACACCCTGGTCAATGCCCAGCCAGTTGCCAAACGTCTCCTTGGGCTGTCCGCCGTACTTGAACTCGGCGAGCATCACTTTTCCGTACTCGGTTAGCAAGGGGCACGAGGTGTATCCGTCGTACGCCGCGTCGGGCTCCTTTCCTTGCAATGTCTGACCGAGGTTGCGAACGAGCACCGGCGCCTCTGCCGTGATGGCGGCAGCCGTCTTGGAAGTGGGCAAGGACGAAGCATCGCCGATACTCCAGACATTGTCGAATCGCTTGTGTCGTGTAGTCTCCTGGTCGACATCTACGAACCCAACTCCGTCAGCAAGCGGGCTGTTCTTGATGACTGCAAGAGGTCCCATCTTGGGTGTGACATGAAGCAAATCGAACTGTTTTCGAACTTGCTCGGCACCGTTGGGACGAGCAAAAACAGCCTCATTGCCTTCGATGGCAACAAGATCGTGCTCAAACAGACCCTCGACACCCCGCTCCTTGCGCAATTCATTGAGACGTTCGCTGTACTTGGGCACACCAAACATGACGGGAAGGCCGGTAGCAAAGTCGATCTTGATCGGCGAACTGGAGGCGTCAGCAGGGTTGTAGAGGCCCTCCTTCTTCCAGTGGTCGAGCGCCAACCACATGGCCTTCTGAGGTGCCCCGGCACACTTGATGACACCTGCAGGCTGGGTGAAGATGGCTTTGCCCGACTTGAGCTTGCATATGGTATCGAATACCTTGTCGCACGTGTTGTAGCCGTAGATGGTGGAGACCAGCGACGAAGAGTCGGCAAGCGCTTCAGGCAAACCTTTGATGGCGTCGTAGTTGATGCTGAGACCGGGCACGACGACGAGTTGGTCGTAAGCGATCTTGTTGCCATTGGCGAGAGTGATCTGGTTCTGTTCGGGGGCAAAGGTGTCGACGGCAGAAGCGTAGTGCTTCAATTTCGGGTCGAGAAGCGATGCAAGAGGTCGTCTGAGGTCGCGCTTGTCCTTAAGACCACCACCAACCAGAGTCCAGCCAGGCTGGTAGTGGTGCCACTCGGAAGGGTCGACGATGGCGATATCGTCCTGAGCGAAGGCGCCGGATCGGATCAGCTGGTGGCTTACGACCATACCGGCCGATCCACCGCCGATGATGACAACCTTGTGACTGCTTGATTCGGAAGCACCATGCTGAATGGGCGAGTCCGAGACGGTGGCCAGGGTTCGCGTAGCACTGGCAGCGCCGGTGAAGCGAGTGCGAGATGCCCTCCCGCACACACGGAGACTTGTGCCGAGCATTGCGTGCATCTTCCCGAAGCCTTGCCACTGTCGGTGTGAAAGAGATATATGCAGAAGCGATCGGTGGTGAGTGATGTCGGGAGGGAAGAAAGAGCCAGGTGGTGCAACGAGTGATTGCTCCAACGGCTCCGCAACTTGTTTGAGAAGAAAGCAAGAGAAAGTGACTGATCCTGCAGGGCAATCTTCCAAGAATCCCGATATGTACGCAGCCAAAGACAGAGAATTTTTTATGACTTCTGAGCACGCCATCCCTCCCAGACTCGGCTCTCCCGATTTATTCACGACCGCAAAATCAGTTCGAACAATGTAACATGTTGAGAAAAAAAAGTTCGAACGCTCTACTCATCACTCAGCTACTGGCTCGACGTCGCCTCACGAAGGAACCTATGCACAGTCAACAGGCCTAAACTCTATCCAGCGTGCGAAAGAATGTCCATTGAACACGGATGAATGGAAAAAGCACACCTTCTCCGCCATCACCAATGATACTCTCCAGGCAATCGATCTGAGCGTGACTCCTGCCGACCCTGCCCGAGGTCGGCTCTCGGTGTTGCGAAAGGCGAAGAGACATAGGAGGTAGGAGATGCTGTCGCTGCCAGATCCAGACCCTGCATGCTGCTTGCCAACCCACCGGCTAAGTTGCCTCCTGCAGCTGCCATTGGCGGCAATTGTAAAGCGGGCGCTTGGCCCGAACCTTGTTGGTGAGAAGTGTAAGGGTCGTAGCTCGCAGAGCGGTGACTTGAAGCGCTGGCGGTTCGTGCGGGACGCAACAGAGGTCGAACCATTTCCACAAACAGCGGCAGCATCTCGGGGAGCACCTTGAGTTCTGGTTCTTTGGGCGTCGGGATCTTGCGACGCTTGCGAGTCTTTCCTGCGTCGGCAACGTCCGCTGCTCCATCCTGGGGCAGCGAAGGAAGCTCCTTCTCCACTTGTGCCATGTTGCCCGGCGTAAGCGTCGTCTGGCGCGAAGGCGTTGGTCTCCACCGCTTCACTGATCCTTCCTCTTCCGCTTCCGCTTCGCTGTCGCTCGAATCGACATTGCGCAGCTTCAGTCTACCGCTGCCATCCTCGTGATGTATTCCACCGTGCTCATCCTCTGATTCGTCTTCGTCCGACGTCTCAATCTCGTCCTCTTCTGCTTCGGCATCAGCTACCTCGCCAGTAAAGATGTCGCCAACCCCCAGGTTTTCGACCATGGCACCGACGAAAGCTGAATCGTCTTCCTCAGTCAGACCATCGGCTCTGCGCTTCTTTTCTGCTCCGATCAATTTGCCCGCGACACCGGCAACTTCCCGCTCGGCGAGCTTGCGTTGTAGTTTGAGTTCACGCAGGAACTTGAGTCGGTACGCATAGAGGACCAACGAGTCAATCTCGTCGAGGGCCTTCTTGCGCTCCTCGCCTCCCGCGGGCAAGCAGATCTCCAGATCAATCTCACCAATGCCTCCCAGTTTGCCCACCGCCTGATCACCTGTCAAGGATGTTTGCTGTGACACAGCCTCGGCCGACCGTTCGTTGCCGCGCACAAAGTTGATAAAAAGCTCGATCCAATGCATGAGCCCGTCGAAAAGACCGGAACCCTTCGAGTGCACCTGATGCACAAAGTTGTAGAAGCGGCCCTCGTGCCTCTCGACCAGGTCTACAAACACCTGAACCGTGCGTGTAGGATCAGTGTAGCTGAGCTCTTCGTTGGCCTCGACCGTCTTGATGAGGTCCGTGATGAAGGCTTGAAGATCCGATAAGCTGTCGGCAATGTTGGCGAGCTTGTACACTTGGGCGAGCGGCGAGTAAAAGATGGTGACCATATCCTTGAGCAGCTCGGCCGTAACACCTTCAAAGATGAGCGAGATCATTTGCTCTTTATCACGCTTGCGCGTCAGCATCTTGATGAAAACGTGCAGGTCCTCGTACAGCCAGGCGTCATCATCCTGTGGACCCTCGTCCTCCAGATCGGGATTCTTGAGACCTCTGCGGTACTCCTTGTACACTTCGTATGCCTGACTCGCCTTGACGACACGATGGATCTGTGACCTGTCGAGCACGGGTGCTTCAGGCGACCGAAGGATGGTTGTGAGCAGATCCAGGCGCTCTTCCTCAGCATCTTTGCGGTAGATGGCCTGAATCTCGGCGGGCGCATAGACAAACTTGCGCACCTTGTCGCAGATGGCAGCGTCGTCGACCTTGGCAGAAATAGCGGCGCAGACTTCGTCCAATTCGCGCACCTCGTCTTGCAAGCTGCTCGAGAACATGCGCTGCAGCAGACTGCGTTGGCCGAAAGGTTGGGCAAGGAAGATATCGAGCACCCCACGCACCATGGCCATGGGGTTGGAGATGCGCAGGATGCCGCGCAGCATGAAATACGGCATCATGCCGTGCATGCGCTTCATCTGCGAAAAGATCTCGGACGAGTTGTCGCTGCCCATGAAGATCTGGAAGATGGTGGAAGCTAGGCTGATGCGTGCCCACTTGAGCAGCGCCTTGTATTTTTCGGGTAGATCTTCGATGCGCGGGGTCGACTTGATCGTGGCAAAGATGCGGGTGAGGCCGTCGTGCTGCACCAAGTCCTGTTTGAATTCCTTGAGATGCTGCTGTAGCTCCTGCGCACGTTTGGCCGCCTCGTCCGAAAAGCGCTTGTGTTCCTCTTCTCGAACATGGTCGAGTCCTTCTCGGATGGCTGCATCTTCCTCTTCACCACGGGATAGCGAGGTTGGCTCTGCAGTGAGAAAATCCATTAGTAGTGCGCTCTCGGCTACGGATGGACTCGCGAGTAGGGAGCGCAGGTATGCTCGCAAAGTGAGCCTGTTCTTCTCTCTGGCCAGAGGGCCTGTGGGCATAGGTATGCGTGTTTGAGAGCTGGTGGAGTCCGTCGAGGATCGTGGATAGCCAGATGCGCTGTCCGCCTCAGCCTGAGATGGGTCGGTGGGCGGCTTTCGATATGGATCGGAGACGTCTGTGTTGCTTCGATCCTTGGGTGGTGGTGGACGGATACCCTCGTCGGGGAACTCTACTCGCAGTGCCTCTGCAAGCTTCTCAAAATCGCCGTAGCGGCGCGAGACGTAGATGTCTGGCTGACCATAGCCTCTGCGTGTGCGAATGATGAACTCTTCATGTGCTCGACTGCGAATTCGTCCCTTTGTGACTACGTTGCGAACCGAAACGACGTTGATGTCGAAGGCAGACGACGAAACTTCGTCATCGTCGGCGCTTGGGCATGCGGCAGCGGCTCTGCCAAGTGCAGCTTTGCGGCGCGACTCGACAGCGCTCATCTTTGATCGGTCGCTTTCGGAGATACGGACGACATCTTCGCCGATGCCTTTGACTTTGATTGCAGAGCCCATGAGAAGGACAAAATACTTTTCGAGCTTGTTGGTGAGTTTCCTTCGTTTTGTGGATTCGTCTCTGTCGTCGGTTCCACTGATGTTTCGCTCGAGGAACTTGTCGAAGAAGACCTGAACCTTGTCTGCAAAGAAGTTGGGCGGCGCCGATCTGAGGAACGGGAACGTGAGGACAAAGTGCTGAAACATGAAGCGAAGCAGAGGCAGATCTGTTCTTCGAGCTTCTGGTGAGGCGCGGAATGGTGGACCGAAAGTGGACAGCGCATCTTTGGTGCTGAGTTGAGCGACTTCGCGTTCCATCTGTAGACGGATGAGCGTCTTTTTGAGGTAATGCGCCCGCAGCGGAGTGAGCGCCGAGGGGTTGCCCTTGCTCTCGAGGTTGGGTATGCTGGCGCGGGCCGCTTTTCCCGATATGATGGTATCATCGTCGCCATCTTGCAAGGGAGCTAGCAAAGTGCCTGCCGAGGCAAAGGCAGGATCGTACGCCGCGCTCATGGTGAGAAGGCGGGGGGATCAAACCCACTGCGACCTTTCGAACGGCAGGTTGTTCGCAGTTCGAGTAGAATCAAGGCGCTCAGGAGATACCCTGTCGACGTGCGGCCGTCTTGAATGGAAGGGCTACTGGTGATGATGGACGGAGGTCAAGCAAGCCAAGGCATTGGATGCGCTGTGGATAGCAGCAGCGCCGCAAAGAGCTCAGCTCGACCTTTCGCAGTGACGTCGCGACCCTTGGCCTGCCATGACTGATGCTGAAGCACAGAAAAAGTGACAAGTGTGGAGGAATTTGGTGCTTGGGTGTGCGCTCAGGGCAGCCAGCAACAGCGGCCAGCCACAGCCACTACGCACAGCAGCAGCAGCCACGACGACTCAGCGATCTAAAGCAAGCGAAGCGCCCGTGTTTGTCTTTTCTTGTGCCTGGAATTCGTTTTACGCCGCAAAAAAAAAGGGTTCTGCAACTTAACACCTAAGATAAAAGCCAAAAAAGGGGGTTAGGAACACGGCTCGGATCAAAAGCCGGCTTTCTTTTTGTCGATTTCTTCCCAAAATTTGGAGATCTCTCGGATCTTGCGAGAGCGGGGCAATCAACCTCAACAAAGTGGGACAGATAGACACCTTCGTCCTCGACACCATCACCAAGTCTCTTCTCGCAAGGGCTCGGCAATAAGGGACGCGACGATGCTCGACGACGAGCTTCAATCGGCCCTCGACAGACGAGCTGCCAAAGGCACCCTACGCCAGCTCACTGTATACCCAACCACTCCATCCTCCTCCTCCACTCCTCTCGCGGGCTCCGGCCTCCAACAACCTCTGGTAGACTTCTCGAGCAACGACTACCTCAGCCTCGCCACCTGTACACGTGTTCGATCCGATTTCGCCACGATCGTCACTTCCAATCCTTCCTTTTGCTCTCAACTCGGCAGTGCAGGCTCCAGATTGCTCGATGGCAACTCTTCCGTCCACCAAGCTATCGAGAACGAGCTCACGGAGCACTTTGGCTCATCAACAGCCGGTCTGCTCTTCAACTCGGGCTACGAGGCCAACGTCTCCCTGCTAAGCACGCTTCCGCAGCCCAAAGACGTGGTCATCTACGACGAGCTTGTTCATGCTTCCGTTCACGATGGACTTCGTCGATCTCGAATTCCCTCGCATCTTCGCATCCCATTCAAACACAACTCTGTCGAGCATTTGGAGGACATCCTTGTTCGACTAACACAGAATGAATTACCAACCGCAGGCACCAGCACCAGCACCAGCACCAACACCAACAGCAGCGGGTCGAGTGGTAGAAACGTGTGGTTGGCCGTGGAGAGCGTTTATTCGATGGACGGCGATGTGTGTCCTCTGCAGGCATTGCTGGACACCATGTCGAAATACGTAGAGGAGCGCCGCATTTGCGCTGTCATCGACGAAGCACATTCAACAGCGCTATACGGAGTTAACGGCCGAGGCCTCGTCAACGCGCTTGGGTTGCAATCCGACCACAGGATCGCAGCACGCCTCATGACATTCGGCAAAGCATGGGGTGCTTCCGGAGCCATTGTACTCTGCAGCAAAACAGCACGGCACTATTTGATCAACTACGCTCGACCACTCATCTTCAGTACTGCTCTGGGCTATCCACAGCTCGCGTCCATCCTCGCCTCTTTCAATTCCATCAAGGACGGCTCGGGGCAACGTGCCGCACACAAGACCTTCAGCAACGCCAACGAACTCGTACAAGGTTTCCAGGCAGTCATCCGGTCACAAAAGCCAGGCGAGAGACGAAGCGTCGCTTTGCCACCTCACCTTCGATCCCAAGCCTCGGCTTCAAGCGCAAAGCAGCGTGAGCAAGATGACTTTGTAAGTTGGTCCATTCAGCAGCCTTCACCCATCATACCGCTGTTGACCGCCGAGGCTCGAGAACTCGCAGCGCATCTGAGGTCTAATGGCTTGCTCGCCCGGCCTATCTGCTATCCAACCGTGCCCAAGGGCGAAGACAGGGTGAGGATCTGCGTCCATGCGGATAACACGAAAGAGGATATAGATCGACTCATTGAATGTGTACGGCGGTGGGTCGACGCAGACGGACCTCAACAGATCGGGTGGGGAAATAGCGCAAAAGACAGATCCAGCACGCTGTCTCAGCTGCTGGCTGCCAAGTTGTGATGATCTTCAATTAGGACCGTTTCACAATCCAAGTGATATTGCAGTCCTTGAACGTCCCGACAATCGCGAGTGACGAGCTAGGCATCAATCCCCCCAAAGCATGTGCTGAGTCTAGTAATTCGAACCACTTACAGGCGCAGCAGCCGTCCCGCTCCTAATCTGCTCGACAATCGCACGTGTACCACTGGCACCCACCCTAGTAGCACCGTTCCTCACCATCAGATGCACCGTTTCCAAACTTCGAATGCCACCGCTCGCCTTGACCTCTTTCTCGTCACCGTTCCACCCCAGATCCTTCCTCTTGGCCACCTCATACATCAGCCTCACATCCTCCTGGGTCGCTCCTGCTCCACCGTACCCCGTGCTGGTCTTGACAAAGTCTGCTCCGGCCAAGCAGGCCAAGTAGCTCGCCGCGACAATTTCGGGCTTGGTCAGCATGGCGGTTTCCAGGATGACTTTGAGCTTGGCGCTGTTCGCTTTGCATTCTTCGGCGACAGCGAGGATGTCGTTGTACACTTCGAGGTATTTCTGGGAGCGCAGAAGACCGATGTTGTTGACCATGTCGATTTCACGTGCGCCTTGCTGGCATGCAATGCGCGCTTCGAGCACTTTCGAGGGCGTGTTGGACGAACCAAACGGGAATCCGATCACCGAGATGGGCTTGACAGCGGTGCCAGACAGGTGCTGCGAGACGTATGGGATCATGGACGAGTTGACGCATACTGTGGCTGTACTGTACTGCTTGGCCTCTTCGCAGACGACAGCGATCTGGTCGAGCGATGCGTTGGGTGCGAGCAGCGTGTGGTCGATGAGAGCGGATACTTCCGCTTCGGTGGTGGGCACCTTTGGTGTGGGCTCGATTGGTGCGAGTGCGTCCAGCGATGCAGGCAAGGAGGCGAGCAACGACTCGATGGCCGATGCGAGCGTTTCTTGCGTGACTGTGGCGGCGGACATGTTTGCAAAGGTTGGAGATAGTGGGTGGAAGCACATCAAGCTTCCGACACCCCCTGCGGAAGGATAAATAGAGCCCACGCAAAAGCGTCGGAAGCTCGGGTGCTGTCAGGAAGAAGATCCAACCTCTCTAGAATCGGCGATGCGCTTGCGACAAATCGGCCGATTTTGGCTGATGTCAAGAAGTGGAGAAAACGAGAAGAAGTGCTTCGACATGTAGCCACCTTCCGATGCTTGACAGTGTCCCTTTCGACCACCAATCTTTACAGCTCTTTGACCGCAAAGATGGCCGCACTCAGAACAGCTACAGCAGCAAACCGCGCCTCGCCTTCATCATTTCCTCTTACCAAATCACAGCGCCTTCTTCCTTCACGGGCTATCCAGCGAACCTTTTTGTCCACTAGACTCGCCTCCGGCGCTCCCTCCTCCAAACCCAGCACCTCCAACAACGCCGTGGGCAACGTCGAAACGCCAGGATTTCGACCACGACCCTCTATCTCCGGTCCTGGCGCCGTTCGAGTCGGTACCCTCTTCACCTCGCTTATTGCTCTCGCGGTCGCCGTCACCGGCTATGGCCTGTACGAGTACTACACCTCCTTCTCCGCCTGGCCCGTTTCCATCCGCGATGATCTACGAGCAGCTCTCAAGGCGCGCAATCGCGGAGATGCTCGTCGCTCCGAGTCGTACTTTCGGAAAGCGCTTGCTACCGCACGCAGTATCAAGGGAGAGCTGAATGAGCCGACTCCCACGCCGAAAGGTGCCCCGCCGGGTCAGGCGGGCGAAGCGATGCTCAAGATTTCCGGTATAGCGATAGCTCTAGCTGCGCTGCTGGAGAACGAAGGCCGAGTAGACGAGAGCTACGAAGTGCTCGAGGATGTATGGAACGAAGTGATGCAGCTAGGCAAGTATCAGCATGTGGGCCAAGAGAAGGGAGAAGTCAAGAGGAGCGACAGAGACAGAATGAGGGCCGTGCAGATTGCGCAAAAATTGGGCACGCTGGGACAGCTGCCTGAAGTACGAGTACCTCTGCTGAACAAGGCCAGGCTCGCTAGAGCTGGCGAAGCGCAGGACGAAGGAGAGGCAAACAAGTACGTCTTCAGCCTGACAGGAACCGCCGACTCGCAAGACCCCGCAGAACGCTGGTTGGTATGGAGCGTCGAAGAGCTTTTCCGACTTGTCTTGCCCTCCGATGTTCGCGAAACCGCGCTTGCTGCTGCTGCTGCAGTGGTCGAAGGCTCCTCGAGCCAGCCTCCGCCTTCAAACGCAACGCTGAACTCGGTCACGCCGCCCACGTCGATCTCACTCGCGGACCTCGACCTGCCTGCATGGGTTACAAAGCTCGACCTGCTCTCCTCCATCGAATCCCTCGGCACTTTCTACGCCGGTAAAAGCCTCCCCGAATACGCGGTGCCTCTCTACCTTCAGACGCTATCCATCCTGCTTCCTCCCAAAGGCTCCCCAACCGCCAGCGAACGCTGTAAAGCCGGACTGGTGATGAACAACCTCTCTCAACTCTTGTCGGGTTCCAACATCAACGACGCCTCCAAATGGGCGCTTAAAGGTCTCGAGGTGACGGACAAGACTGTACAGCTGGCGGGCTTCGAATCACCGAGCTCCAAGACGCAGGTGGTACAATCGTCCGGCGAACGAACGCAGCAAGTGCGAACCGAATGCCTGGGTGTCAAGTTGACCCTCCTGTACAACTTGGGCGTGTTGAACGACGTAAGTCCCCCGTCTCTCTCCCATTTTTCAACCTCTTTCCACATTGTCCAGGATGCTGACCTCTCCACACTCCTCTCTCCGCCCCTTCGGCTATCGCAGATGGCAGGAGACAAATGTCAAGCGCGACTCTACTTCCAAAAAGCCTACGCTCTAGCAGACAAGATCGGAGACCCTGCGTTTGCCATTGCCAAGACTAAAGCGGCCGAAAGCTTGGCTCGTCTAGAACGACGTGGTTCAAAGTAAGACCCCTCCAGACACACGTGCAATTTCAAGTGATCATGTCGTTGATATTGCGTGATATAATCAGACGAGCGCATATCTCTCGTCCAGCACAGCCGGACGAACGTTGAACCGTACAATCGCCTCTCGAATGGCGTCTCGTGTGAGCAGGAGTGCGAGACGAGGTTTGCCGTTCGGATCCACCTGGCCAGCGGCAACTACCGCTGGGTCCGAGGCATTCAGAAAGGGTGCATTTGCCGCATCTACCAGGCCGGCCTCAGAGAGAGCCAGGACAATGTCGTCCGGCCGCAGATGGGTCAGCCTCGACAACGAGTCGATCGTGACCGTCATGGTGCAGTCCTCGAACAAGGTCGCGAGCTTCAAGGCGGGATGGAGATCCGCCTTTTCTGCTGCCACTCGAGCAGACTGTCGTACCGTAGCTTGTGCATCTGCAGCCGGTTCAGGCGGTCGGTTCTGCTGCCGCCTTCTCGTCGGTACGCTTCCAGCCCATCCTTTGAGCCTCAACTTGCGCTTGTGCGATCCACTGTCGCCCAGATTCACCGCCGCATCCGACGAATCCACCTCCCTCACCATCCGCTCCAACTCGTCAAACCCCTCCTGATGCGACACACTCTCCCACGGCACATCCAGTAACCTGCATCTCTGCCTCAACACATACCATCTCCTCATCGCATCCTCGACCTTGGCCCTACCATCCTCACCTTCCACCGCCTCGTCGGCCACCACCTTGCTCGGGGACCCCCTCCTCTGCCTAGCTTCCACCTTTAACGGCCCATCAAAACACCCCACCAACGCTCTACACAACACGGCCGTCCAGAAGGACAAATACCCCTTCAACCCTAAATCCGACAACGGCCGCTCTGGAGTCCCCAGCATCCCGCCTTTCGCCGACAGATAGTAGCTGAACTCAATCATCAACGTTCCGAAGCTCTTTCTCTGAAACGGCGGGAACGTCACAATGCATGCCAGGTTGTAATCGTCGTACGAGACCTTTTCCTTCGAGAAGAATCCCAAGGCGTGATCAAACGAGGCAGTGGCTGCATCCGTCAGCACGTAGAAGGTGAACGGTTCCACGTCAAAGTAGATCGTCTTGTGGTCGATAAAGAGTTTGCCGAAAAGCGAGAGGTTTTGACAGTAAAGTTTTTGCAAAGCACCATCGACTTCCCAGATGATGTGCGCGCCTCGTTGATACACCTTTCTTCCTGGGGGATGGGTATCCCGACAGAACTTGCGATGGGCTGCAAATCCATGATACGTCTTCATGTATTTAAAGCATCCGTCGCAGATCCAGAGTTGCTTTGTTGGAATCAGGTCCTTCTTGCCTCGGAAAGTCGTCGAGGAAGGTGAGGCGGGCGACGGTCGCGTCGAGGGCGAAGCCGTGTCTGCTCCTCCACCAGCCGATGCTAAGGCTTTGAGCGCCGGAGCGTCGCGCGACGACGTCGACAGCGCACCTCCCAAGCTGCTTGCGCTATCTTTGCGAGCGATCCGCCGGTTGACCGCAGACGCAGCTGGCGTAGGCAAACCCAACGGCGACCCATTCCGCCTGTTACCAGATAGACCCGCAGACGTTGCCGAGAGCGCAGCGGGAGATTCCGATGTTTCGTCATCATGATCAAGAGGATATGGACTGTGGTACCACGTTTTGATATCGTAGCTGCCGTAGAGCACGCGATCGATGTTGCGCAAAGCTGGAGTATCGGACGACGAAGCTGCCGACATCTTTTGCCGCCCTCGATGGTTTGCAGCTCGGTCAAGAAGCGCAGGAGACTGTTGTCGGCTGACGGAGGGCGTACGACTTGCATCGCTGCCTTCACGGTCGTGGTCGTGGTCGGCTTTGCGCTTTCCTTTTTCGATCGAGTGCGGCGCTGTCGATCCGTTTACACCTTTGATTGGAGTTGACGGATCATTTAGAGTCGAATCAAGCTTCGCATTCAAGCTCGAGAGTGCCGAAGCTGGCCGAATTGAAGTATCATCCACCCATCCATCCATCCGTTTATCCTGATCATGACGGTGGACGTAGTATTGCACGCTGTCAGAGTCGGCACCGGCGGATGGAGGGTTGGAGGAGCTGCCATATCGCCGCGAGAGTATAGTCGCTGGATATGCGATGCCTGTTCTGCTGTCGATGACTTCGCAGAGGGAGCCTACCGGCAGGAGTGACGATTGCGATGCTCGCTGGCTGGATGCGGCTAGAGTTGCAGAAGGCATCCTTTCACTGAATGATGCTGGAGAGAGCGAGTGAATGCTCGCTATGGGAAGTTGATTACTCTGACGAGCCTTGAATTGAGACGAAGATGCATCCTTCGTTGTCGCTTGCCGTTGCTGAGTGTGCTATGCTGAGTTTGACTCGATGATGGAAGAGAAAGACGTGAAAGACTGAGCCAAAGAGGGGTTCGACCGCACTGCAGCCGCGATCGGCTTTCGGTCCGCAAAAGTAGCCGTCTGACTGGCCAAGGTTGCTGCTGTTGGAGCTGTTATGGTGGTCTCTGCGCCTTGCGCCTTTGACTGAGCTCGTCAAGTGAAGAAGCGAACCAAGGAATGCGGTGATTCAACGGGACACCGAGCCTCTCCACGTCAAGAACTGATGCAAAATCTGTACAGGAAGAGTGAAACCTTGTCGAAAATTGTCAAGTTTCGCGATGACTTCGCGCCATCCATCACTCTTTCGCGAACGCGTCCTGAGCTCCTTCTCGATCCATTGTGATGCCCCTTGAACCGCTCTCTGTAGATACGAATGTGATTAGACAAGAACTTATGAATGATAGCGATGCACTACGTATATGCAACAAAGAACGTGCGAATGCAAAACAAGAGAATCAAACGAAACAACCCAAGTTGCTGCTGTAAACGTAACAGCAGACTCGCCCGGCCATCAACAGACGGGAGGCTCTGGAGAGGTTGCGTCGAGAAGGTTAGTTGTCAGTCCACCCTGGTGGTGGCTTTCTAACCACTTCGCCTCGACCAAGCAATACCTGCCCACCCTCTCACCAAAAATGATCAAGGATCAAGGATCAAGGATCAAGGATCAACACTCCTTGTCAGAGCGTCGGATGCACAACACCGCCCCGGAATGATGACACTCGATCTCGTCGTCGAAGGCTATGCCAATCTCGTCGCACACTTTGCGCAACTCGACCGCGGCAAAATCGTCATCCTGCAAGCTCAATTTGCGCTGTTCCGGTTCATCCTGCAAGAATTTCAGGTACCCGGAAGTAGACCTCACCCAATCCGCCATCTTCCTCGGCGTCGTCATGGACACCACCAGATCCCCACCCGAGTCATCGCATTTGGCAGCTCGACGAACACTGTCTCGAATCCAATCAGGCAGGTTGTCGATCATCTCTGCGAACTGTTGTGGGTCGTCGACTTTTGCAAGGTGTGCACGAGTGGCTTTCTCGCCCAGGACGGTGCAGTCGTCGATGGGGATCCAGCAGTACGAACTTCGATCCCAGAGCGATTCGAGCTCAGAGCTGTGTTGCCAAGGCATCTGAAGTTTACGGTACAATCCACCGGTACGCAGCTCCTCGACCATCCTAGAAGTGCCGTAGTACCGCTCGATCTCGGGATAGCCGCGGGGAAAGTCGAGTAGCCAATCTCGAAGCGGGCGCAGTTGGTTTCCCTTGTCACCCAAGTAAGGACCAATCACTGGTCGACCGCCCATGACGATCAGACTTCCACCCGGTTTCAGCAGCGACGCCCATTTGGTCCAATTGGCTCTGCTCGATTCCGCCGTCTCCCAGTCCATCCAGTGGATGCAGGCGGCCATCATGATCAGATCCACCTTCTCGCCCGGTGGCAACACCGGATCCTCGCCCTTTGCTTGAAGATACTCGATCCGCGTCGGATCTTGAACCGGAGGTAAGTGCACCTCGGCCAGCTCCTGTGGCGACATGTATTTGACCGTGTTTGCAAGCTTGAGCATGTTTGGCGAAGGATCTTGGCCGTACACTTTGGAGAAACGGGTAGCTAGGTGTACCGACATCTGTCCAGGACCACAACCGATTTCCAAAGCCGACTGCCAGCGATCCGCATTCCCCGGCTTATCGTTCTGTGCATGATAATCAAATGCGGTCTCGGTCATTGTGGGTGGATAGGGCGTTCGAGCGCGCAGGTACTGCATGGCATTGTAAGAGTCGTGCGACCAAGCGCTACCGAGTTCGTGTGGAGCCATGTCTAGTGCGAGTTCGAGCTCGAGCTCGTATCGCGGATCCAGAGGAAAGACGAGGGATGAGCTTGAAGATGCTATTGAGCGTGTTGGTGACCAAGCGACGCTAAGTTGAGATGTTGAGGGTGTTGAGAAACAGCTGGTGGAGGATGTCGATGGGCAAATGAAGGAAGAGGAGGAGAAGCTGCTAGTGCTGGCGGTGCTGGTTGTACCGAGTGTCGACTCGTAGTGCGTACAGGGCAACGGCGGTACCTCTGATATCTTGGCCTTGGAGCTGAACTGATGGTAAAGTCGACGGAGACTCGAAGAAAAGGAACGACGTCGTCGTCGCAGGGTTTTATCTAACAGCTCGTCCGTCTGTCGTCGCAAAGTAGCGTGTGATTTGGAGGCGAGCCAAGTAGTTTGTGGCACAGCCTCTGACTCGACTCTGCGCTCTGGCTGTCGTTGCTGTGCTGCGACGAGCGCGGGCAGCATGGACACATGTGGTGGTGGGTTTCCAACGGGATGACAAGCCGAATTGGCATGAAATCCCTCCATGTCCTCCAACCTGCTCTAAGCGAGGGTGTCGAATGGGCCTTGTGCGGCCAAGGCAAGCAAAGCGGGTTCGAGATTTAGAGCTCCTCTCCCTGTTTCAAGTTTTCCGCCAGTGTACGACCGTGATATCCGGTGCTTGTCCGCGGCGTAAAATCAAGTGTTCTGAGGGAAGTAGACGTAGCGAAGAAACGACCTCGAGCTACGATGGAACCACAGCTTTGCTTGGAGAGCAGCCGCTGAGAACCTTGTGTATCGATCGAGCGTCGGTGCAAAAGTGTGTGAGAAAGCGAGCTTACAAGTAAGTTAGCGGCGGAGATGGAGGGGCAAATTGTGGGGACAACAAGGTGGTACTCAAGCTCAACTAGCCAAGCAGCTTTATAAGACCCCCCTCAAACTTCTGACCCGGCGCCGGTCGATCCTATTCGAGCTTTCTTCAGAAAGGTTCCCCACAGTCGAGCTCGGATGGGGACTAGACGGACCACGGCCCAAGCATCAAATGTGCTAAACACACATGCAATCCGGGAGGTTCGTGCGACAGGTGATCTGCACGCCTCGTTAGCCCGTGTCACAAGCGTCACGCAGAGGAGCCATGTGCGGTGGTGTCTGCCTCCTTTCATGTACGAACATGGGGAAACAGAAAGCAAGATTCTCAAGCCTCCTTGAAATCCCACCTCTCGTTTGCCCTTTGTTCATTGCGATGCCGAAAGTGTGCTTGCACATCTCTCTCCTGAAAGCGGCCCTCATTCAACGCTCAGCACGCAGGCTGCAAGAATCAAAACGTTCCGTGTCCAAGACTTCCAAGAGATGACAACAATGCAAAATGCGACATGCGAAATCCTTCCGCGAATTCGTACCAGCGATACGCGCTTCCCTCTCACTTCCGCTTCCTGCCACACGATGACCTTCAGTACCAGCCCTTGGTCACCATCTTCGGATGCTTCTCTACCACCCTCCAGTCAGCTATCCGCTCCTTCAGTTGGGTAGAACATTCGCCTCAAACTGACCCAGATAGTTTCCCGGCGGATCATAGTTACACACGACAAAGTGCGCCTTACCGCTACTTCCCAATCCCAATTGCTGTGCCGTGCATTCCTGAATCGCACATCCCAGCCTCTGGCTCGCTTTCCAAACCATCTGAGTGAAATGTCCCGTGGCATCGCTGTAACCCGGTTTGCTGTAGTCGTACAGCTTGTATTCGTCGTACCACATGTTGGCAGCATCGGTGGCGCCGAACGAAGACCATGTGCCCGCGGCGATGTTCTGTCCATACGGGTTGTTGGGCGTGTGTGCGAACTTGCATCCGGCTGCCCACGAGGCGGCGGCTTTGGCCACAGTAGCGTCCCAGGTGAGTGCCGCGGCAGAGTGCTGGGAGCGGTCCGAGTTGTGGATGTTGAGGATGGTTTGTTCAAAGGAAGTGAGTGTAGAGCCGGAGGAGGAGGTCGAGGAAGCGGTGGTGGTCGAGGCTGCAGCTGAGGTGGTGGTGCTGCTAGGAGAAACACGAGGAGTTGTAGAGGTGGCCGCGTTGGTAGAACCCAGTGAAGCTCTGCTGGTGGCGGTGTAGTAGCGAGCAGGCCGAGCAGAGCTCTTCATGTTCTTCTTCTTTGTGTGAGAAGCTTCGTTCAGAGCGTTGACCTGTGCCGTTCCCTGCTTCGACTTGCTGTGCTTCTTCTTGCCTTTCTTGTGGTGGTGTTTGCGGCTGCTGGAAACGCCGCACGAACCAGGGTCTCTAGAGTTCAAGTCGGCATCGTGGACAGCAACACTGTCACGTTCAGTGGCAGGTTCGACAGCTGCAGAGAGAGGTGCGAGCACGGCCAGCGTGCCCAAGATCGCTGCGAGGGTCGCTGCGACTTTCATGGCTGTCTGTCTTCCGAGTTGTTGTAGATGCTGGCGAGGGAGAGAAGCTGTAGTGATGGAATGGAGAAGGACCCGTCGTCAACGAGTTTGGCCCTAAAGCAAGGACAGAGACGCAAGTACACCGCACCACGTCGAGGATGAAGCGATAGAGATACAACGGAAAGGAAACAACGTCCCCCTCGGTTAAGAAGGGGCCACTTATATCTCCATCCTACTCGCCTGCAAAGACGATCAGCGATCGCCGGCCATTCGCATAGAAACCGCTCATGTGGCCAGACTGAGTCATGTGCCGTCTCGGGCATGGCCTTTCTTCTCCCATGTACCACAAAAGTCGAACGTCCGGCCACTCGACCATCACTTCAGCAACATCGGCCCGTTATGCATGCAACCCCAATCAAGTTGTCATGACACTCGATTAGGGGCGGCGACAACGTTCGAAGATCGCTTGTCAACGGTGGTCCTCTTTCCTGTGCGTCGGCTGCAGCATGGCTAAATCGAACTGCACCCTGAGTCGACTCCTTCATCTCATTGCAAACTTCGAGCAGTCCCAGCCGAACAGCAAGCAAGCGAAGAGCAACACCGTCTTAATACACTCGCCCCATTTGCACTCCGACTTGCGTCTCGGACTTTTTTGTCACCCTCGGGGACGGCACGTTCAGCACTTGGGCTTTCCTCCCCTCTCCCCCCTTCTCTCGACGCTGCTTCGTTGGTTAGTGGCTGTCCTAACGCTCGCTTTCGTCCACAACCCAGAAAGCACCACTGCTTGCAGAAACCTCCTCAAAGGTCGTTTGTGACGCTGTGAAGCCCATTCATGCTTTCAGCTCGCGTGGCCAAAAAAAAACCCCCAATTTGGTTGCGCTGGCACTCTACGACAGCTGTTTGGCGTTCCACTTTGATTCATGCCAGCAAAACACATGAATCGCTCGGCTTTGGAATCGCTGTTCAGAGCCTTGTGACCAACTTGCTGCTTGTGAAGTTGAGCGGAAGGAGCAGCGGCAATCCCCCTTCCTCGAGCTCGCTTAGATCTGGGGCAGCAACAATGTACGCCCGATTGCAGCTGTTGGTGGCGTACGGGCGAGGCCAGCGTTGACACAGCGAACCTCTCGATCGCAGCTACGGCGTCTTGTACGACAGAATCGAGGCGCCGGCACAGGGTGTAGTCTCGAAGGCCAGCCGTCGATCGCTGCAACGGCCTCTTTCGAAAGACGCATCTGACAGCATCGGCACCGAATTCACCGCAGCCACGCTGGATCTCCTGCTGACTCGCGTGTCAGACTGATCTTGACCCTGCAGACAACCCCGCACCGCCTACAACACACCACTCCGAAACTAGTAACAAGAGGATCTAGAAAAGATCGGTTGTCCATTTCTCTCAATAGAGCCCGCATGCCATCGTTCGACTCACCGAAGTACACATCACACCCCATTCTTGTTAAAAACCGAGACGATTCATTCTCTAGAACGTAGACGACACAAGAGGCATTTGCAAGAGAATAACAAAGGGGTAAAATGCTAGTGGAAGGGGGCGGCGTGTGAGTGAAAGTGAGGGTGAGAGTATGAGATTAGATTCGTGTGCAAAAGCACTGCTTTTACTGAGTCTTGGAAAGACGTCGCGAGGCCTCCTGGGCCTGGATGCTTCCCAAGCGCTGGAGCTCGTTGCTCGAGATGTGCACCTTCTTCTCGCCACCGAAACCGGCCTTGCGCTGAGCACGCTTGAGGAACGAGGTACGGTTCGAGTACATGCTGTCGGCGCGCGAGGTGGTGCGGCTGAGGCTCTCGTGGGCAGCAGCAGGCGACTTCTTGGAGCGGATGTTGCGGAGCAAGAACTTGGCAAAGAACTTGACAAAGTCCATGGGGAAGTACCAGATGATGTTCCAGACCCACACAATTCCGATCCAACCACCCTCGATCGAGTGCACGTTGGTGAAGCCCCAGTCACCGAAAGCAGCGATGATCGACGAGATGAGCTGGGCAAGGCAGAATGCACCCATGAGCGCGAACGAGGGGCGCTCCATCCACGAGAAGCCGTGCGAACGGGTAACAAAGATGAGGGCCTGGGCAAGGATGGCGACCTGCAGGTACATGATCATGTGCAGACGGGGGTCGTTGGGGTTGCCGTGAAGAGGCGTAACACCGAACTTGTCCTCGAAGAAGGTCGTGTTGTAGATAACGGCGTAGAGCGACAGGGTCGAGGCAACCTGGTACAGACCGTAAAGCGAACCGCAGAAGAAGAGCTCGGTCAAGTCCCAGTGCTGGGGCTCGAGGGCGGGCTTGACAGTGTCTAGCGAGAGAGTCATGATGGAACCGTCGTTGAGGAAAGCAATGATAAGAACCATGAAGGGAGGGAAGTCCGACTTCCAGATAAAGGCAAGCAGAGCGAAACCGACAACGACACGGATGGTGATGGCAGCGGCGTAGGCAGCGTAGTTCTTCATACGACCGAAAATGATACGCGACTGACGGATGGCCTCAACGATGGTGGACAGACCAGGCTCGGTAAGCACAATGTCGGCGGCACCACGAGCGGCGTCGGTAGCACCCTCGACGGCAACACCGACGTTGGCACGGGCAAGGGCGGGAGCATCGTTGGCACCGTCACCAGTCATGGCAGTCAAGTGGCCGAGACCCTGGAGACGCTTGACAATCTCGTACTTGTGCTCGGGGAAGACACCGGCGAAACCATCGACATCGAGAATCATGTCGTCGAGCGACTTGTAAGGGCTGCCAGCGGGGAGGACACCATCGACGAGAACCTTGGAGTTGAACATGCGGTCACCAAGACCGAGACGACGACCGGTCTCCTTGGCGATAGCAAGCTGGTCACCAGTGACCATCTTGACGCGAACACCGAGAGCCTGGGCGTTGTCGAGAGTCTCCTTGGTGTCGTGACGGGGAGGGTCAAAGATGGCAAGCAGACCGAGAAGCTCGAAACCGTTGCCCTCGGCCTCGACCTCACCCGAGGGGACCTCTTCGAAAGCGACAGCGAGACCACGAAGACCACGGTTGGCAAACTCTTCGACGTCGGCTTCGAGAGCGTTCTCCTGGGCCTCGGTCTTGTTGCGCTTGCAGAGGTCGATGATGATGGAAGTCATACCCTTGGTAACACGCTTGGTCTTTCCGGTAGCCTCCTCGAGATAGGTGATCTCAGTACGCTTGTCGACGGGGTTGAAGGGCTTGAAGTCGAGCAGCTTGATTCCGTTACGAGCCTCGGCAGGGTCCTTGAGGGTGCCGACAATGGTGGCGTCGATGGCGTCCTGGTTCTCGGTACGCGAGGCATAGGCGGCGAATCGGATGACGTCTTCGACACTGGCCCAGTCCGAGTAGAGCTTGACGAGCTCGGTGTCGATGGTGAGCTTGTTGGTGGTGAGGGTACCGGTCTTGTCGGAGCAGAGAATGTCGACACCGGCAAGCTCCTCGATGGCAGTGATCCGGGTAACGATGGCCTTGTGCTTGGCGAGCTGCTGGGCACCGACGGCGAGGGTAACGGACAAGACACAGGGCATGGCGATGGGGATACCACCGATCAAAAGCACAAGGATGTTGTCGATACCACGACGGTAGCGGTAACGGAAGCCGGCGTAGAGGATGAGGATCTCAAGGACGATGAAGAGACCAATGGTCACCATGCAGAAGAGACCGATGCGGGAAAGAACCTGCTGCAAGTGACCGGTGGTGTCGTCGTCAGAGCCAATGAGGGTAGCGGCACGACCGAAGAAGGTGTTGGGACCGGTAGAGATGACGACACCCTCGGCCTCACCCTGCTTGCAGATGGAGCCCGAGAAACACTGGTCACCGACCTTCTTGTTGACGGGAAGCGATTCACCGGTGAGCGAGGCCTGGTCACACGAGACGTTGATGGCATCAAAGAGACGGCAATCACCGGGAACGATGTCACCGATCTTGAAGGCAATGACATCGCCGGGGACGAGGTCGGAGGATTCGATTTCGATCCACTTTCCGTCACGCTTGCAGCGAGCCTTGGGGGCGAGCGAGTCCATGAGGGCCTTGACGGCGTTACCGGCGTTGCGCTCCTCGATGAAACCAATGGTGGAGTTGATGAGCAAGAGAAGGACGATACCAACAAAGTCTGGCCAATCGGGTGCCTTGCCCTCACCGTTGGAGAGAGCAATGGCGACAATGGCGGCACCCTCCATGACCCAAGAGAGAGGGTTCCACATGAAGGAAAGGAACTGGAGGATGGGGTTGGGCTCCTCGGTCTCAATCTTGTTGGGACCAAAAATTTCACGACGACGGGCGCACTCCTCTTCGGTGAGACCGCCTTCGTTGCACTGGAGGAGGGTCCAGACATCCTCGAGCTCGACGGCCTCGATGTCGACCTTGGCCTTGTCGTAGAGGTCCTCGGCCTTGAGCTCGATGGTGCTCATGTCAACGAGGGCATGTTTGGGGGCGTTGTTGGCATGCTCCTCATCGATGTCTCGGTGCTTGGTCACCTTCTTTTCCTGCTGTTGCTCGACGTCAGACATGATGGGCAACTATGAGGGAGGTGGGGAAAGAGAAGAAGGGGGAAATGGAAAGAAAGCAGGAGCTTGTCTGGAGTTGAGGAAGAGGAGGGGTTTTATAGGTAGCAAGGGAGAGGAAGGAGAGACGATCGAATAGAGTCAGCAGCTGTCCGTCCGGTGCAGTGAATTTCGGTGGGCCCGGAGCCAAAAGTGGGAAGTTGCGAAGATACGATGGGGGAAAGCCAAAGCCAAGCCGAAAATTTCATATGAGCTAAGTGAGGCGACAGTGGGAAGAAGCCCCATAGAAAGGGCTTCTAAGCTGCTTGGCAGAGGCCGAAAGCAGCAGCTCCGCCTTTTAGTGCAAGCGCATCATATGCGTCCGAAACCCACTCTTGCTCCTTGGCTCGATGCGGATGGGAACTTACCCTGTAACTGACTCTTTCTTTGAAGTTGAGTCGAGTTCGATCCAGTCAAGGAACGAAGGCAAACACGTCGAAGGAAAAGGGGAACTGCTCTCGACGTTGGGAAAGACGAAAGGCAGTTAGTGTGTGAACGGAGACGGCGCTTGTGCCTGATCTCTTGTTTTCCGTGCAGCGACGAAAAAGCGGCGGGATGGAGGAGAGGTGATGGAAGGTGAACAAGAAGGAGAGGGTGAGGAAGATCCGAACGGGTTGAAAGGAGGAGGGGCAAGATCAAGCTGCTATATACTCGTTCGAGGACCAATGGGGCGAGGCGAGGAGCAAAATGCGGCGAGCGGCAGGCGGCGGAGCGGACAAAGCACACAGAAAAACACACACACACACAACACGTTACAAAATCTTCTTGGGAAGGCGGAAAGCGGAAAGCGTTCTGACGCCTTATTCTGCGTCTGTCAGAAAAGAGAGCACAATGCAGACCTTATCCTGGTTTGCATGATGAGCACACAAGATTGGGCCCCAATCTCACCAGCCACAGAGGAGGCAAAGGCGAAACAGGAAGGCCGCCGTTCTTTTCCTCGTCGGCACAACCAAAAAAATGGCAGCGACGACGACAGTCAGACTGGCTGACCGAACAACTGGCTGCAAGGCGGAGCGACAGATCGACAGCCCGTTTGCTCGTTCATATCTCGAAGACTCTTGGCCAATCGGCTGGCATTTGAATTGCTGCCGTGACAAGATTTTCTGTTCCACCTGGAAAAGCGCCAGACAAGGGCTCGAGATTGCAAGGTCAACAACGTGTTGGTCTGAGACGGAGCAAACGGTGACCTGCAAAAAAAAGGGCAAGGATGCATAAACTGGGCACACACCGGTCGAGTGCCCACCAAGGGAGAAAAAAATTGGCGTTGCGACATTTACTGTGTACGGTAAGATCAAAAACGAAAGATCGACGCTTTGCCTGTCACCTTGCTCTACAGTATCTGTGTTGGCGGGACTCCTTGGCGTTTTGGCCTAATTTGACATTTCTGTCAGTCTCGCGTGGGGGCAAAAAGAAGAGAACAAAAGTTTTTCACTCTCTGGTTTTGCCACTAGGAAACAAATCAAAGAGCGCGGTTGACAGGCTAAAGTTGCTCTCAAGTCGACGCACAAAGTAGTTAGTACGGTACTGTACTGGCCAACCTGTACACAAAAGCGGAAAATCAATCAAAAAGATAGCAAAGTTCGTTGCGGTCTCAGCCTGCTTCTTTCGAAACAGTTTATCGGCATCTCTCTCTGTCTTGAGCTTCAGGATCTTTTTCGGCCCTAATCGCTTCCTCCATCTTCTGGCTCTGCGGCGTTCGAGTCGAGGCTTTTTTGCGACCCTCGAAAGCGACATCGGACCGCATCCACACCCTTTCTCTTATCAAGACCCACCAGCCAAGATTGGGTTGGCGCCAGAACCAATTTGCATTGGATCGACGTCGATTGGAAGCCGCTTTTCGTCGTCTGAGTGGGGTCACTCTACTGGCTTTGGAATCGTTTTGTTCTTCTTCTTGCTGGCCTATGGAGGATGTTTGCAGATGACAGACGGTCAGCACCCAATCAAAAGACACAGATTCGTGTTGTTTGCTGCAGTGATCGACCGAGGGTGCTGCTGCGATCTGCAGGCAGAACAAGCATGTCGGGCAGTCAAAACGAGAAAAGCAAGGTGAGAACAACTACAAAAAACAGCGCTCTGGCTCGACGAGTTTCCACCTCGCAGCGCACAGGATTTGAATTCAATTTGACCAGCCCTACCGAACCTCCCTGCTGGATAATTGTACACTGCAGCCAGCCGCCTCCGAACAGAGGGTACAGTAAGGAGCAGAGGCGGCCGACTTGTTTTCTTTTTGGCATTCGAGCGTCGATTCGAACCTCGCATCTGTACAGTATGCCATCAGGCACCAAGGCGTACGCAAATGACACGCCGACAGGCACCAAAGAGCGTTGCAATTTTTCTTTTCTTCTTTTCGATTTTTTTTAGTTCAGGGGCTAAGGGTTAGGTCCAAATTTCATCGGCTCTTTGCAGCTGCAATCCGACACATGCCCCATGGGTCTTCTTGGCAGCACAGACCCTGCCAAGAGAGCGACTAGGAATGTCTTGGCCAGCCTCTGGCGTCGCCAATCCATCCTACCATGCAGTGATCGTTGGTGGTGGGGGCTGCCTTGCATCTTCGGCATTCTTGGTCAACGGAGCATACAACAATCGCAAGCCAATGACTTTTTGAGACTGTACAGGGTGGATGGATAGCTCTGCCGCGGGTATAATGCTTGTCAATCGGTCACCGGTGAATCCCTGAAGAAGAAGAAGAAGAAGAATTTCCAAGCCCCACCGACGTGTCTCGCTGATCTAGTTTTGGACTCTGCGTCGACTTTGAAGAGCAGGGATACAAGCGTGACGAATGCGTTGGAAATTATGATTGGAGAGAGAGAGCGAGGGCGAGAGAGTTGCAGAATTCCGTGGTCGTGGGTTTAGGGTTGCAACTGTCGCAACGGCGCAAAATTTTCTCGCTTTTCTTGTTTTTTTCCCCTCTTTTTCCGCAACCCTCACCTCGGAGAATTTTGCTAGGCTCGTGGTTGCCCTGGTTCTCTTCTTCGCGTGGCTTGCTTTTTTTCGACCCTGCACCCACCAGTGAGAACCAAACGAACGAGGCAGCACCGATGTTTGTCCTGTACTGTACGTACTGTACGTACTGTACAGTAACTTACCGCACCGTCGTCCAACTCACTGTCGCCCGCAAAACTTCTTCTGGCCCTTTGGCCTAGGCCCTCTGTCCCCCTCGCAATTCCAAATGTGCAGCCGTTCTTTATCTTGGTAACGCACCTATGGTTATACAATGGGGAGCGGATCATCGGTGGTTTGTAGTGGGAATCCATGCGCAGCAGCAAGCGAAAACGGGTTCCGCGGCATGCTTGGGTGTGCAAGACGCATGCAAACCTGCCGAAACCGACAGCGTTGGAGATGCCGAGATTGCCAAGGCAAAAACTTGGAACCATGCGGGATCGTTGCCCTTTGGCGCCCCCCGATCATTTGCTCCATGCCACAGCCATGAGGACGAGGTCCAGTCACCACGTATTTGACAAGCCTTTGTTCGGTCAGAAACCTGACATGTCGGGGACGTAGCGCCGAAGAAATGCTTCTCTGGCCTGGCTTTGCTCGTCAGAACTCATCACGCGAGCCACTTTCCGGGCATTGATTTCGATCCTCTTTACCCGATCTTTGACTTTGCATTCATGCTACTCGACCAGCAACATGGCTGTCATTGAAATCTTTCCCTTCGTTCTCGGAACCGGCTTTGCACAGGCAAATGAAAGCAATCCGCCGTCCCGTTGCACCACCCGGCCGCGGCAGACCAAACCGTTGATTGCAAATCGATTACAAAACCGTCACGCAAAGATCGCTCTCTTCACAAAACGGGGTTCGACGGTGTCTGTTCTGCCTGTCCCATCATACACAGAAGCGGGGGAAATCGAGTTTTTTTTTTGGGTCTTGCAACCCCGACTTCATTCCCCATAGTGTTGGATCGCAACACAGTACTTGAAGTCTTGGCAGATCGCACGACCATTTCCTTAAATTCTGATCGGACTTTGCTCGGTCGCAGCTAACTGGAGAGAAAGATCAGATCTCGTGGTTTATACCAATTCCATGCCCGCTCCCCACTTCTAAAGAGTTCTTGGCGAAAGAAGCGAGCCCGTCACCCAAAACCTGTCCCTCCCTTGTGATGCCGAGAGGGTTTCCATTCCGAACCAACCCTTGACCCTCGTCTTGTCCAGCCGCGAAGGGATGGGGTGTGGGGTGTGGGTGCATTGGCGGGCAGAGGTGCGAGGAATCGGCCAGTCTTGGATTCAAAGCTGCTGGAAACGGCGAGTCAAGGAAAGCTTTTGCTTGACCCCACTTGTTGCCCTTCCAAGATGCGGGTCCCCACCAACACGAGGCTCGGTAGCTCTCCGCTCATTGATCTTTACAGCACTGTGATACTGGCCTGCCGAGTCTGCTGGCAAAACTCAGTGTTCTAAGAGCGGGTGTGCTTCGCTCGTCTAGTTGCGAGCAGATCAGTTTCCAACGCCGTCCTACCGATGTTGTGTTGTTTTTTCTATCGTTGTGAGACCATCCACACAAACACTTCTTGCCCCACGGCAAAGGTTTCAATGCTGCTTTGTGCTTTGCCAAGAAAGGCTCGAGACACGAAAGCCGCATATGACAGCCGTAGGCAAGTCCTTTGCACGCCCCTCCTATGGTGTAGAAGCACTCGTCTCGCTTCCTTCCATGCTGCACTGTTCGCGCTTAGCACCCTAGACCCTAATCTCGCTTTCAAACGAAGGAGCAGCCAAGACCCTCCTCGCATGTCAAACGGCGTTCGGATCAGCGCGAGGCCCCAACCCCCTCCGACACGCTGCTGCATACTGTACGATCCTGCCAAGAGCAAGCCACACCCAATCCAAACCTGAAGCAGCATCGACATTCTTCAGCCAGTAAAACCTGGGCGACTCCCTCTCAGCCGCTTGCCAAGAAGAGCCTCTCAGATCCGAATCGGTATGTTTCCTCTATGAAACGTTGTCATTGCCAAATCTCGAGGACATGCTTGGCATCTATGACTACTCGTGAATAGCCTCCCACCGCAATGCGCTCAGCCGGGCCGCTTCGGACGGCGGACCCATGCTATCTGGTCTGCTCCTTCTACGTAGATCCTTGATGCCCGATCGCACGCCTTTGGACAACGATGTAGGTGCTTGCAAAGGCGTTGCTCCTGACCCGGCGTACCGTGCCGATCCGTACTCGGGTGAGCCTTCCCGAGACCCTACCGCTTCGCTCTTGGACTGCACTTCAGCATCGTCACGCGAGCTCGATCCCAGTTGGAACGTTCGTCTTCGTCTCGCAGGCAGTGCCGAAACTGGCCCCGTCGAATCCGTATCGCGCTGCACTCTTGGATCCGCAACAACACCCGCATCCTGCTTGTTACAACTCGCATGCTTCGCCTGCTTGCCCATCCCACCCGCCTGCGAACTCCCACTCGTAGTCCCCGTCCCACTCGCCGCACTACTGCCCACCGCACTAGCACTACCCGACATTGTCTGCCAGCCCGGCGTCACCGGCGCACTGCGTACCGTAAAATGCTCCATATTCCTCGTAAAGGGACTCAACGTGTGGTTCGACTTGACCAGATCCAAAAAGTGGGCAGAAGCATCGATCGACAGGCGTGTCGCGGCAACACCTGATCCTTGAGACGCACCTTTGCCGACTCCCGCTGTTTGAGGGCTGTTGCTGGCGCTAGCATACGCTCCTGCCATATGAGATGCGCCGCGAGGGCTGCCATGGTGCAAGCTCGAGTCGCGGAACGGCGAAGTGGAGAGCATGTCTTGTGCTGCACCGGGCGACGTTGAGAATGCGGCGTTTCGTTCCGACGAAGAACGCAGAGGTGGACTGCGCTGCCATGCGGACGAATCGCCGGGGGGAGAGGTTGCGTAGGTGATGAAACCAGGTCGCGATACAGCCGAGTCTCGATTTCGAGCCGGTGTAGCAGCCAATCCAGGTCCCTCGCCACGACGTTGAGGCATACCACCGGCTCCACCCATTGTCTGAGAGCGCTGATGATTAGCACTCTTATTCTTGCGGAATGTGATGCCCGAGTTGGACTGGGCATCCGTACCCTTGGCATAGGCATCGTACCTGCTGTGCGTGTCCCAAGTCTGCGACTGTGACGAAGTAGGGGCAGTACTGGCTGCGCTCTGATCCCAATGCAGGTCCTGGCTCAGTGGATCGCGATACCATGACTCTCGGCTGGTCATAGCCGGCCGCGCTTTCGCCAGGCCTCTTCCGGAACTTGATGCTGAGACGGTTGAACGCTCTGCCTCGACACCGCGCTGGAGCGATGCATCGCTGCTATGATATGACTCTGGCGGCAGATCAAGCAAGCTGTCTTCGCTGCTGTCGCGCGAAACAAACGCCGCTTCGAGTTGCGGCGAGTCGTGCATGCCTCGAACTGTATTGGTGCGGGAGCTCTGTGCGCCCATAGTAGCGCTGCCGTAATCAGAGCCGAACCGCGTCGCACCTGTCCTTGTGGACGGAGTGCCACCGTAGTGAGAAGGCCTTGCCGTGTCTTGATCGTCCCAGTCCACCTCAGGCGGCTGCACCTTGCTGGCAATGTGGTAGACACGCGGTCTTGTCACAGTACCTCCTCCAACTGCAGGGATGGTTTCGTACACCACCTCTGGCTCTGGCTTCCTCCGTGTTGCAGACGTACCCGCTGATCTCACGGACCGGCTCGACGAAGGTCTCCGAGCGCCGGTATTAAACCGCCCAGAGACGGAACCTCGCTTGCTACGCCTTGAGGAGAGCTGGGGCTCGTCGTCAAAGATGATGGAGGATGCTCGATTCAGCTCCTGTGTATCTGAGAAGGCGGCCGACGCGGGTGGGTAGCCAAAACGGGTGTAGTCGATGGAAGTGTCGGCAAGACCATCTCGCTCATGCACATCCAGGTCCGAAACATCGTCGCCAACGTCGTCCGAGCTTGCATCGAGGTCCGAATCGGTGATCACGTCGTCCTGAGTACGATGGCCATCCTGCAAGTCGCTGAGCCCGTCCTGCCCCTCAACATCCTCTAAGTCACCTTGTTCAGACTGCTTTTCGAAGTCCTGAAACACAGCAGCTCCATCCAGATCAATGTCCGGCCTCCCTTGACTGTCGATATCATCAAATGTTGGACCTGCCGCCAAATCTTTAAGACCACCGAGACCACGTTGAGCTAAACGACCAAGACCGGAGAAGCCACTATGCATGGGCAGATCGTCAGGGCGCAAACCATAGGTCGGGTCGTAGTTTTCAATGTCGGGGAAAGCAGCATCGAACGGCGATGTGTGAGTCGCTGGAGCATCGTTGTGAAGCAAGACAGCTGACGTGGACGCGGCCTTGGCGACATGACGTGGGCGGCGCACGCCCGTCCGTGGTTTCTGCGGAGATCGGCTTGGTGAGACGGCCGACCCAGCGACGCTTCCACCAGGTTTGCCGTGCTTCTTGCTCTTGGATTGGGTTCTGCGCGGTGTGCCTCCTGGTGCTGATGAAGTTTCAACGACAGCCAACGGCTCGCTAGAGGAACGGGTGAGCGCGGTGGTCTCTTTGAATCTTGTTGTCTGCTCCTCCGCTTCTCCCTTTTGCTTGGCCTTGTCCTTGTCCTTGTCTGACTTGACGTCGCCGCTGAGCCACTTTTGGCTGAGCCTATGGATGATGCCCGGCAGATCCTCTCTGAACATCTCGCGAAGCTGACCTTCAATCTCTTGCTGAAGATACTTCTGAATGACAGCGACACTGTCGAATGTGGAACTGACTTCGACGCTCTCGAGCGGATCGTTTTTAAAAACGAGCGTGATGCCTTTTGCTTTGGAGACGACCAGCACCACAATAGCACGAAGCTTGACCGAGGAGAGCCGCAAGTGCATAGGTACAATGAGTGGCGCGGCAGCGAACAGAATACCTCGCGAAGCGTTGGAGGAGGGGAAGACACCAATGTCGGGCCGGTTGGGTTTGGACAGTGGGTTGGCCTGCACCTTTGTCTTGAGGACGAGATGGGCATCGCCAGCATAGGTGAGTCGAAAGATGCCACGGAAGCGGTCGGTTCCGAGGTCGCCAATTTCGAGTATCTCAAGCTCTGGTGGTATGGTTCCCATGCCGAGCTCCTCGACCAAGATGTCGTCGGCGATGACTTTGGGTTTGGGTCCACGATTGAGCGCGCTGTTGAGCATCTGAGCGGCGCTGGTGTGGAATTCTTCCGAAAAGGTGGGCCACTTGAAGTTGAACGACATTTTGGCGTATTAGAGGTAGAGAGTCGGAAGAGAAGTATTGTGGACGTTCGTTCGAGTCCGGGTATCAAAGTAAGTTGCTTGCTGAGAGATAAGGTTCACGCCAAGAAGGCACAGGACTATGAGGTAATGTTCGACATGAGAACGTATTGGAACGGCGCCAGCGCTCGGACCTTGCGATATATTTGTAGCGCAGTGTACAAGCGTCCAAACGACAGAATCGACAGGACTGCTGCAAGACGAGCACGGATGATGATGGTGATGACCGAGTGTGCTACTAATATGGTGGTGATGGTGGAGGAGGCGAGTGCAACACTACTAATGAATTTCACTTTCATCCGACCTTACGCGATGCTGAATTTGGAACTGTTTTTCGGAATGCGGGAGCGCGTCACGAAAATAGTTCCGATTTGTTACATCTCTCGTTCTAGCATGGGTGAGCAGAATCGACGACACGTTACCTCTTCCAAAAGGCGGAAAAGTGCAACCGAAGAAACAGATCCGAGCGTGCACTTTCGTCCAAGTTGGATACCAACGGCGACCAACCTCGTTGCGTGAGAGCTAATCACCATCAGCAGCCACGCTAGCGTCCTGCACATCTTTCGACGTTCGAAGGTATTCCATTGGATCCGACACGACTGCCAACACCACCGAGCAGCCGCCAGAGAGGTTGTTTTTCTTTGCTTTGTCTACTGCCCTCTTTCCAATCTCGAACGACTACGGCGGCACCAACACAAATGGAAGCAGAAGACGCTCAGAAGGCCTTGCGGCTAGCGTTCAAGCATGACGCAAACGGAGACACAGCAGCTGCGATAAAATGGACAAAAAAGAGCATCGCCATCTTCAAGACACCCTCCGCCGAAGCGCTGCTCGTAAGACTCGAAAAGAGCGGTGCTTCCGGGAGCAGTGCTTCAGCGTCCGCTTCCGCCTCAACCTCGTCTGCTACCGCCGGCGCCTCCTCCTCTTCAGCCGAAGGGCTTCGTTCCCGCACCACTGCCTCCGCCAACGGGCGCTCAGCAGCATCAGAGACCAAACACGAAGCTCCCAAGAGAGCCTACACGCAAGCACAGATGGAGGTCGTCACCAGAGTCAAGAAGGCAGGAGGTGATTTCTACAAGGTTCTGGGCGTCGAAAAGACGGTGGACGAGAACGGAATCAAGAAGTCGTACAAGAAGCTGGCTTTGCAACTGCATCCGGACAAGAACGGCGCTCCCGGAGCCGATGAAGCGTTCAAGCTCGTTTCCAAGGCGTTTAGCATCTTGACCGATGCAGACAAGCGCGCGGCGTACGATCGATACGGTGGAGATCCGGATAATGCGAGGTCTGCTTCGGGCGCTGCTGCTGCCGGTCACGGGTTTGGGGGGATGCGAGGGACGCCGTTCCGCGGTGGAGGAATGTACGCCGACGAAATGGATCCCAACGATCTGTTCAACATGTTCTTCGGTGGAGGCATGGGAATGGGTGGAGCGCAGTTCGGAGGGACCACTTTTACGTTTGGCGGTCCAGGGATGCGAACACATCAGTTCCGACAACAGCGACCAGGAGGACAACGTCGGGCCAACGCTGAACCTCAGAACGCCAACATTATTTTGCAGTTGCTTCCACTGCTCGTACTGGGCCTGTTCAGTCTGCTCGCGTATGCGCCTTCGCTCTTCTCGACCCCGGATCCGAGCTTCACATGGTCCCCCTCGAGCGTTTACAAGACGCAACGCATGACATCGACCTACCACATTCCATACTATGTCAACGATCAGCAGTTCAACAGCCACCCTTTCGTCACGGGCGAAGGCAGCAGCAAGGATCTGGCTGGGTTTGAAAGGAGAGTGGAGAATGCATACAAGCAAGCCATGTATTCGAGCTGCGAACGGTCGAGAGAGTACCAGGAGCGAAGGCTGGCTGCGACAAGAGGGTTTTTGGGCATTGGATCGGATGAAGCTGCGGCCAAGAAGATCAGGGAGGAGGTTTACGACAGTTGTCAGAAGTTGGAGCAGTTTGGTATCTACATGTGATTCTGTGGCCTGCGGACATCAATAGCCATTCGGACTCGGTGCGATTCCTCCTTGGATTGATCGAGTGGACCAACAGGAAGCCGGAGCGAGCATGGTGTCCGAGCGAGGTCGTTGTAAGACCTTCGAGATGACTTTTTTTTCGTACGAAATTCCGGTTGCCCGCTGAACTGCAAGGGTTGATTTCGTGTGGAGTGAAATTGGGAGAGGGATTTGGCGCCCAAGAAATACGGTCGAGTCGTCTGAGCTGGGGCTGAGCCTTGTCTGACGGAGAGCCGACTCAGCGACAAGTGTGTGAATGGACCAACACTTTTTCCTTAGCGGTTTTCATTTTCCGCCAGTTTCACTCCACCACCATCATCGAACCTCAATCGCCGCCACCACTTCGACTGCATTTCTTTTCCGAACACTTCCACGTCTTGACTCGCTTCAATAAAGCGCATAACCTACGCATTCAGAACCTCTCTCAACGAGTAAAGTGCAGCCCAGCTACAGCGAGCATTGCAAAGCGCTCGAGAACGTTTGCAGTTCTTCACAAGATCGTTCTCGGCTTACATACACTCCAATCGCATAGCTCAATATGGTAAGTGGTTCCACTTTGCTCGATCGGTCGCGCTTGCTGTTGGCTTCCAACAAGATTCCCGAGGATGCCGCTCGGAGAGGACAGCAGAGACGACAGAAACGCTGGTATCTGTCTCGAGCACCGTCAGCAAATGACGACGAGAAAGCGTCGCATTCCAGGAAAACCTCTGCTAACTCTCTTTCCATCTCGACTCGCGTGCCCTTGGCATTAGTCCACGCCTTCCAAGAAGCGTCTCATCCGAGACTTTAAGCGACTATCCACCGATCCACCCGGTGGAATTTCTGGTGCCCCCTGTGCCGACAACCTTATGATTTGGAACGCCGTCATCTTTGGCCCCGCAGACACACCCTTTGAAGACGGAACCTTCAAACTCGTCCTCACGTTTGACGAGTCGTATCCGAACAAACCACCCACCGTCAAGTTTCTCTCGAAAATGTTTCACCCCAACGTCTACGCCAACGGCGAATTGTGTCTAGATATCCTGCAGAACAGGTGGTCTCCAACGTACGATGTCGCAGCGATATTGACGAGTATCCAGAGTCTACTGCACGATCCGAATCCGAATTCTCCGGCCAACGCCGAAGCGGCCAGTTTGTACAGGGAGAATATGAAAGAGTACGTCAGGAGGGTCAAGGCGACGGTCGAGGCGAGTTGGTTGGATGATGGAGAGGTGGAGGTCGAGGAGGAGGCGGAGGCAGCGAACGGGGCACCGGCTGCGGAGGCAACATCGGGATAAGAGCGGCCGCGAAGGACGTTGCCACTCTCGGCTGTTCTTTGTGCATCACCCCCATCCTCTCTGTCATGTTGTACGTCCTTGCTCCTGTTTTTCTGCCTCGTCTCCCACACGTGTATATCATCTTACTCTTTTTCTTTGCCGTCAAGCTGTTCCTCGTTGCAACACATTCTAGTCTCAATTCCATGTGCGAAAACCCCGACCTGGCCTGAGTCCTAACACTTCCACAAACGCACGAGTGTTACACAAAGCTCTTGAATTCAAAGATAAGCGGTGGTGGAGGAGAGTGTATGCGATAAGAGATGCGAGTCAGAAATGGGGACCGAACGGAAGCGTTTGGCCTCGAAGTGTGATTTTTTGGCAATCATCCTTCCGCTGAAAGCGGGAAGGACGAAACGGGAACTGTTGTTACAAGTGGAGGAATGGTATGCAGAGATCAGGGGAGGCCGGAGCAAGAAAAAGGAACAAGGCTTAGTTCTTCTTCTCACCCTCGCCCTCCGGCTTGGCCTCGGCGTTCTCGTTGGACTGAGCACCCTTCTTCTCGTAGACCAGCTTGAAGAGCTGCAACGAAGCCTGCTGGGTAGCGTCGATCTTCTCGCGAATGGTCTGGGCTTCAACGTCGGCGTCACCGTTGAGACCCTTGGAGGCGAGCTCCTCGGTCTCCTTGATGAGGACGTTGAGCTTCTCCTTCTCCTCGGCGGGGAGCTGCTCGCTGAACTCCTGCATAGCCTTGGTGGTCTCGGAGCAGACAGAGTGGGCACGGTTGGCCTCCTCGATGACAGCCTTGCGTGCCTTGTCGGCCTCGGCGTACTGCTCGGCGTCGGCAACCATCTTCTCGATCTCGTTGTCGCTGAGACCGGAGCCGGCCGAAATGGTCATGGACTGGTCCTTGTTGGTAGCCTTGTCGAGGGCGGAAACGTGCATGATACCGTCGGCGTCAATGTCAAACGTGACCTCGATCTGGGGGACACCCTTGGGCGCAGGGGGAATGCCGGTGAGCTGGAAGTTGCCGAGCAACTTGTTGTCACGGACGAGCTCACGCTCACCCTGGTAGACCTGGATGTCGACGGCGGTCTGGCCATCGGCAGCGGTGGAGAACACCTGCGACTTCTTGGTGGGGATGGTGGTGTTACGGTTGATCAGACGGGTGAAGACACCGCCGAGGGTCTGGATACCGAGGGAAAGAGGGGTAACATCGAGCAGGAGAACGTCGGTAACCTGACCGGAAAGAACACCACCCTGGATCGAGGCACCGATGGCAACGGCCTCATCGGGGTTGACACCCTTGCTTGGGTCACGCTTGAAGATGCTCTTGACGGTCTCGAGGACCTTGGGCATACGGCTCATGCCACCGACCATGATGACCTCCTGGATGTCCGAGGGCTTGCAACCGGCATCGGCAAGCGCCTTCTTGCATGGCTCGACGGTGCGGTCGACGAGCTTGCCGACAAGCGACTCGAGCTGCGAGCGGGTGATCTTTGAGTTGATGTGCTTGGGACCCGAGGCATCGGCAGTGATGTAAGGCAAGCTGATGTCGGTCTGCTGGGTGCTGGAGAGCTCGATCTTGGCCTTCTCAGCAGCCTCGCGGATACGCTGGATGGCCATGCGGTCTTTGGAAAGGTCGAGACCAGACTCCTTCTTGAACTCGTTGACGAGGTGCTCGACAAGGACAATGTCAAAGTCCTCACCACCAAGGTGGGTGTCACCGTTGGTGGACTTGACCTCGAACACACCCTTCTGCATCTCGAGGATCGAGATATCGAAGGTACCTCCACCCAAGTCAAAGACGGCAATCACCGACGAGTCGTCGCGGTCGAGACCGTAGGCGAGGGCAGCAGCGGTGGGCTCGTTGATGACACGGAGAACGTCGAGACCGGCGATGGCACCGGCGTCCTTGGTAGCCTGACGCTGCGAGTCGTTGAAGTAGGCGGGGACCGTGATGACGGCGTGCTTGACGGTCTTGCCGAGGTAGCCGGAAGCGGTCTCCTTCATCTTGCCGACGACAAAGGCACCAATTTGGGAGGGAGAGTACTTTTCACCACGGACCTCGAGCCAGGCATCGCCGTTGGAGTGGGGGACAATCTTGAAAGGGACGTTGTTCAAGTCCTTCTGGACCTCCTTGTCCTGGAACTTGCGGCCAATGAGACGCTTGGTGGCGAAAAGGGTCGCCTCGGGGTTGACGACAGCCTGACGCTTGGCGGGGAGACCAACAAGGCGCTCGCCGTCCTTGGTGAAGGCAACAACCGAAGGGGTGGTACGACCACCTTCCGAGTTTTCAATGACACGGGCCTGCTGGCCCTCCATGACCGAGACACATGAGTTGGTGGCTGCAAAAGGAAAAGCAAGGCGAATGAAATGTTAATAAGTTGGCTTCATTGTGGCTACTCCTACTGCTCAAAGTTGTAGCTCGCCACCCAGCTTTTTTGGGCAGCACTGCCGCTGTTTGGCTTGCCATCCAATCGGAGAGACGTCCAAGCCAGCGGCTGTTTCGAAAGAAAAGGTGAATACTCACTTCCCAAGTCGATACCAATGACAGGGCCAGAGACCTTGCCGGAGTTAAAACGGGCGCCAACGGGTGCGAGACGCTATAGTCGTGAGAAAGGCCAAAAAAGTCAAGAAGAGGAAGAAGAGTTGTTGTCAGTCACACGAGCTCGCCACCACGGTTCATTGTCCAAACTCTGCGAAGGCTTTCATTCGCAGCGCAAAGTCGAAGGAAAATGGTCCATGTTACTTACGGCAACACCAGGGGCAGCGGATCGGAGAGGCTGGTTCAAGAGCCTTGTCGCCGGAGCGGCGGCGCGGAGACCACGAGAGAACATGGCTGTGTGTGTGTGAGATGTATGTGTGCACGGAGGGATATCGAATGGGAAGGATGCACAGAGGAGTCCTCGATTCGTTTGTTTAAAAGGGTATG
Source organism: Ustilago curta (assembly GCA_928722295.1). Lineage (NCBI taxonomy): Eukaryota > Fungi > Basidiomycota > Ustilaginomycetes > Ustilaginales > Ustilaginaceae > Ustilago > Ustilago curta. The sequence continues at coordinate 1,272,421 of CAKMXH010000001.1, read as the reverse complement.
TGGACTCGGAGGCGAAGAGAGGGATGATGGTGACGATGAAGAAACGAAACCTGAAAAGTGACGAATTAGAAGGAACAAAAAATTGCGGGTGGAGAAGAGTGACTGAGGCCAGTGAGTCTTCTGCTTGGAGCTGGGCACAGACGCTGACGCTGAAAAGGAAGAAAGTGGAAATTGATCGGGTCAGTGAAGCGCCCTTTCTGATTTGGCCGTGTGTGTGTGTGTGTGTGGCACGGAACTGAAAAGAAGATGCGGAAGGACCAGGAAGAGGCCAACAACGCTCAGCCATGAAAACTCAGCACACACACAGACGCACACAGCAGATGGCTCTTGCTAGCATTCTTCCAATTCTTCCGAAATTTCTCAGCTCAGCAAAAGAACAAGCCGATCATTCCAGTGTTTAGCTACGACTACCTACGGCCACACCCTGTCATCTATCAGCGCAGCAATCCTTGCTAGAGTCCTTTTTGCCGTTGATCCCTTGATCCCTCCTGCTTTGCAGATCTATGCCATGCTCTTGCGTTTCGTCAATGTCACAATAACGAGAGCTTGAATAGTGCGGGCCACAACGGTCCAGATGATCCAAGCATTGCTCGACTGCAGGAGTGATTGCGTCTCTGCTAGGAGTACTCGAATTTCCGATCCCTTTTTTCCGCTCTCCATTTTCATTTTCTCTCACACTGCTGAGCGGATACATCTTCGAGATCCTTCCTCAACCTTCGTTGAAAAAAGAGGGAAAAAAAAAGAAGGAAATAAAAGCAAAGCTCAATCTCTCTCCCCCCATCCCGTGTTTCTACTGTATATCACAAGATTTTTGAACTGAGCATAACTCGGCCATTTCTGCATCGATATTGTTCGTCATTTGGTGAGGGAATTCCCCTCGTCTATCGGCGTTCATTGGTCTAGGTCAATGCACATTGACCTAGTGGACCAAAAAAATTCGAAAAATTGCCCCGGGTGGGACTCGAACCCACGATCTCGCGGTTTGGTAAGAAAAGAACACTTTCCTGCGATGAAATTACTATGAACTCGAGTTTTTGCAACCTCTATTTTTTCGATTGCAAATTTTTGCACTGAGTACCATAAGCCACATGCCTTAATCCAACTTGGCCACCGGGGCTGCGGACGTTTTCGGGCGAGAAAGTACCATTGCATATATGTACTATCTGACGGTGCTTGGTACTGGCGCACGTCTTTTGAGGGCGTTCAAGTCATGGTTTCTCATGAAACAAAAGAGGGCACTTGCGAGGTCATGGCACGAAAAGGAAGGAAGGACAAGGACAACAACATAGGGTTGTACATTGAACAGAAGGATGGGGGATGGGGAATGGGGGATGAGCAAGCAGGACCCAATAAAGATGCTACAGTACAGTATCAAAAGCAAACAGTGGGCGTGTGTATGTGTGTGGCTTGTATTCCAGACGATGACGCCTTTTTGAGTCACTCCAGCCAAGAAAGCACGACGCAGCCTCACTTGGACTCATCCGTCGCCTCCTCGAGCGAGACCTTTTTCTCGGCGCGCGGGCTCGAACCGCCAAACACGGGAGCGGGGCTCCAGCCCGACGTAAAGTTTTGCTTGGACGGTGAATCGGCGCCGGCAGTAGTGGTAGTTGCAGCAGCAGCAGCAGGAGGGGCTGCCGGGGTGGCGGACAAAGTGTCAATGGCAGCGGGCTTGGTGGGCTCGTCAGACTTGGATGATTCGGCGGCAGAGGCGGAGGCAGCGGCGTTAGGGGTGACGATAACGCCGGTGTCGTTCAAGCTAGTTGCCGAGAGGGTGTCCCATTCCTGGCTCGAGGTGGTTCCGCTATCGGTTCCCTGTTGGTGAGAGGCTGTCGCTGGTTGAGTGGCGGACGATGTGGTGGTGGCTGTGGATTCCTTGTCTTGCTTTGTGTCTTCAACGTGGTCCTCGTCCTGCTCCTGCTCCTGCTCCTCCTCCCCCTTTGCCTCTGCCTTCTTACTAGAGGCAGCGGGCGAAGGACCATCATCATCCACCTCCTCCAAACTAGCAGCCGACATGCCCTCGGCACCCTCAGCGCCACCGCCCGTAGCAATATCCTTGCTCACAATGCGCATGATCGTATCAAACACCTCCTTGGGCACCGCCTTCTGGTAGATCATAATCAGCTCCACGGGCTGAGGATACACCTTCAACGCCTTGAAGAACGCAGCAGCAGCCTCTAGGTACTTGTCTGCACCCATGGCGAACAGCTGTTCGCCCAACGAGACGTACTTCAAAAAGTACTGCTCGCGTTCCTCAACGCCCGCCGGGAAGGTGCCCGGCTCACGAACCTCGTTCAACAGATCGCGGATGAATCCATCTTCTTGCTGTGCACGCTTGGCAGCCGCCTTCTTGTCAGCTTTGGATGACTTTTTGCTCTCCTTGCGAAGACTCTTGCGGAAAGCAGGATCGTTGCGACGACGGTGATCAAAGTAGACAGCGTATCCGATACCTGCTACTCCGAGGACCGAGAGCGATGTGAGTACGATTTGCGAGGTCTTCATGTCGAGGGAATGAGAGCCGCGTGGGGGAATGTGTCAAAGATGATGGATGATTGTCGAGATGAGAGGACCAGAGATGGCTTCGTTCTCTTTGACAGCGCTCTCTCTCTTTCTCTCCACTGCGACAAGCGCTGAATTGCGCCTGCTTGCTGCTGCGCACGAGAAGACTGAGTTTGAGAAGATCGAGCTGCAAACCTGCTGTGCCCGTCTGCTGCCTCGGTGACTTTAACGCAAATGTGGAGCTGAGCAGCTGTAAAAAATGATAATTTTCTGCGTTTTCTGCGTTTTCTTCCGAAATTTTGACAACTTGACTTGAAGTGCGTGAGTTTCAGAGGACCCTTGCTTCCTCTCCCCTTCACGAGCTCAATCCCCCCCACAAGCCTTCCGATCACACCTCGTCCAAGCCTTTCTACACAGCATGTCACGAACCAAGAAGAGCAAGACAGGCTCCAAGACTCAGGCCGCCAATGCTGAAGCTGCAGCTGCAGCTGCAACTGCGACTGAGTCGACTGCACCCACTACTCCTGCTGCTGTCCCGTCCACCACCACTTCTTCCACCGAACCCAAATCCGACAAAGCCTCCAAAAAGGGCAAGCTCATCCGTCCGCGAGGCAAACGAGGCGGTATCAAGAATCGTAAAGGCAGTGCCGGCAAACAGACCTCGATCAAGAAAGCCGCAATGAAGGAAGCTCGCAAACCCAAAACCTCGTCCAACAACGGCGCCGCACCCGTTCCGCCTGCTGAGCACGCCGAAAAGATCGCCAAGTTCCATACCCTCCTGAAGCAACTCGAACAGGCCAAGACCGCCGAGGAGAAGGACATCATCCAACAAGGTCTCGACTCGTTGGGCGGCCTTGCACAGTACCAAGCCTGGTCTTTGACGGGCTCGGCCAAAGCCGGTCAAACCCCGACGAGTAAATGGTGTATCGAGGCGTTGAACAGCGTTTACAAGCATGAGAGGGATCAGCCAAAGTTCCGGGTGCTGGATGTCGGAGCTATCACGGGTACAGCCTACGAAAAGTACCGGTGGATCGAGGCGGTTTCCATCGACCTGCATCCTCAGGGCGACAATGTTCAGAAGTACAGCTTCTTTGATTTCCCCGTGCCGGACAAGGAGCAGGACAAGTTCAGCATGGTTGCGCTCAGTCTGGTCATCAACTTCGTCGGCGATGTCAGGAAGAGGGGTGAGATGCTCCGACACGTTCACAAGTACTTGCCCACCGACGGTAGGCCTGGCTTCATGTTCCTGGTGTTGCCCTTGCACTGTCTGACCAACTCGAGGTACATGAATCAGTCGCATCTGAGGAGCATCCTCGATTCGTTGGGTTTCACGGTACTCAAGCAGTCGGACTCGGCCAAGTTGTCCAGGTGGTTGTTGCAGAGGAAGAGCTTGGACGAGCGAAGGGAGGCGGCCAAGAAGACGGCAGCCCCGGGAGCCGACGACGAGTGGGATGGCACCGTGTTCAAGAAGCGCGACGTCAACCCTGGCAACGACAGGAACAATTTTGCCATTGTGGTCGATCCTCCAACCGAGTAAGCCTGCGCGGGCAAAGCAAAGCTCATGCCGCTTCACGTTCTCATCACGTCTCACCTGTACTTTTAGTCTCATCTCCTTCTCCCCAAGACATCCCATGCCGAACCAATCAGGCAAACATCCTTTTGATCTGTGAATTCAAATCTGCGTTTTGATCTTGCTGAGTAGAATAAAAGTCAACGTGCTCCACCTCATGTCAACGAGTACTTGGGTCCTCCTCCACCCTCGGGCACATCCCATCGAATGCTCTGATCGGGCGTCTTGATCGAACACGTATAGCAGTGAATGCAGTTCTGGCTGTTGATCACCAGCTTCTTACCCAACGCATCCTCCTGCGCAGGCGTATCAGCCTCGACATACTCGTACACACCCGCAGGGCAGCATCGACCCAACGGACCTTCAAAAGTGCCCACGTTCCTTTCAACGTGACCCTTGTAGTCTCCATCCTTGACCACGAGGTGCACAGGCTGGTCCTCGGCGTGGTTCGTGCCGGTGCGCGAGACCGAGGTGAGGATATCAAACGAAAGCTTGCCGTCCGGCTTGGGGTATTCGATGGGCTCGCACTGGGCTGCGGGCTTGGTCTGAGCGTGGTCCTCACCAGGATGGTGGAACGTCCAAGGCACACGTCCTTTGAGGATCATTGAGTCCAAACCAGAGTAGGCGAGTCCACCCCAGAAACCAAGAGGGCCGTGGAATGAAGGTCGCAGGTTACGAACCTCGTAGAGCTCCTTCATGACGTACGTGTCGTCCAAGCGGGTCTTGTAGTCGGCCAGGTCGATGCTCTCCTCGGAGCCAGACTCGGCCCGCTTGGCCAGGGCCTCGACCACCGCTTCGGCAGCGACCATGCCGGATTTCATGGCGTTGTGCGTGCCCTTGATCTTGGGCACATTGAGGAAACCAGCCGCACATCCGACCAAAGCACCACCGGGGAAGTGGAGCTTGGGGATCGACTGGTAGCCACCTTCGTTGAGCGTCCTAGCGCCGTAAGCGAGACATTCACCGTCTTCGAGCAGATCCTTGAAGAAAGGGTGGTGCTTCATCCTCTGGAACTCGCGGAAAGGACTGAGGTACGGATTCTGATAGTCCAGACCCACCACCAAGCCAATCGAAACCATGTTATCTTCCATGTGGTACGTCCAGCTACCTCCGTAGGTGCTCGTGTCGAGAGGCCAGCCCATCGTGTGGGTGACCAAACCAGCCTGGTGCTTTTCGGGCTTGACTCGCCACACCTCCTTGACACCGAGACCGTACGTCTGCGGGTCAGCATCGACAGCCTCACGAAGGCCGAGCTGCTTGATCATCTTCTGCGTCATGGAGCCGTGGGCACCCTCGGCAAACAGCGTGATGGGAGCGTGGAACTCCATGCCCGGTTCAAACGAGTCCTTGGGCCTACGCGACTTGTCGAGGCCGATCTCGTTGGTGATGACACCTTTGATCCCGATGGGCTTGCCACTATCATCGAGCTGCCACAGCGGTTGCGCGGCAGCGAATCCAGGGTAGATCTCCACACCGGCAGCTTCAGCCTGCTCGCCCAACCAGGCGACGACGCGGGAGAGAGAGACAATGTAGTTGCCCTTGTTGGACATCTGTGGTGGATGCGGCATGGGGAAGGATCCGGTGGGGGTGAGGAAGCGCATCTGGTCTTCGAGAGCGGGCTGGTTGAGAGGAGCACCGAGCTCCTTCCAGTCTGGGAAAAGCTCCTCGAGGGCATTGGTCTGGATGACGGCACCAGAGAGGATGTGATTTCCGACTTCGGGACCCTTCTCGAGCACGACGACACGGATCTCTTCGCCACGCTTCTCGGCGAGCTGCTTGATCTTGATCGCGGCACTCAGACCGGCAGGACCGCCACCGACAATGATGACATCGACTTCGTCCGAGACTCGCTCCACTGTGGTAAGATCAAAAGGCTCGCCATCACCTTCTTCGATGGGCGTTGCTCTGCGAGCAGCTGGGGTGGTAGAAAAGGCGCGTGCTAGTGAGGAGCCAGCGACGGCGCTGGCTCGACTGCTCGGAAGGTAGCTGCGAGTCGCCAGTGTCGAGAGCGAAGCTGCTGATGACCCAGAAGCACGAGAGGTGGCGCGGACGGATCGACCAGTATACCCGACGGTACCGTTGCGGAGAGCGCTCGCCAGTCGAGCTGGCGAGGCGTGTGTGGCGCGAGCCGCAAACATTTTCTACGGATATGTGTGCGATGAATTCAAGATCGAGACGAGGTACGTCAATTGGAAGGTGTCGGGGATGGAGGGTGCCAATAGCAAAAAAACGTCGTCGAAGATCCTCTTGATGTTGGGCCGCCCGGTTTGTGGGATGTTGATGGTCGTAAAGAAACGAAGTTGTAGCGGAGGTGTTTGCACTTCGATGCGCGCCAGACCAATTTGCAGATTGTAATGGACTGTACGTGACGTAATCGTCTACAATGCGGGTTGGCGTAGTAGGGGAGTTTGCTGTTCGGAAGCCCTATGCAAGACCGAGTTAGCTTGGATCGCGAGTGCGGGGGGCGGTCTGAGCGGAGATGTAACTCTGTCTGCCTAACGGGAAGGAGAGACACAGAGAGAGAGAGAGAGAGTGTGTGTGTGTGTGTGTGGATCGACGGAAGGGTTTTACGACCGGCCAAAGAGAGTTACACGCTTCCGGAAACAAGAGCGGTTTCAACAGCTGAAAGAGGGCCAAAAGGGCTCTTTCACACAGAATGCCAGCAGCAGCGCCGCATTTCCAACCGGTTTGGAAAATCGCAAATTTACCGCGCGCCAACGGGGTTTTTTCTTTTACTGGTCTCTTGACTTGGACAACGAATCAGAAGCCAGCGTTCCGTCAGCCTCTTAGATCGGGCATCGTAGCCGGCTCATCCAAGTTTTCGTCGACCCGATCTCATGCTCCATTCTGCGTCGCTTTCGCGCTACTGAACGTGACATGGATGAATCGAGTTGGTTGCGAGCAAAACTTGGTTCCCATCAATTTAGCAAAGCGTCGTCGTCATCATGATCATCTAGATTAACCCAAAAGAGTTCAAGCAATCACACAAGCGCAGAGAGATATACAGTTCAAATGGCTGTACGCCAATTTTCATTCTATAGCAGAATTTTGCCCGTATACACGAATGGTCCCCCAAGTTCCGGGTGTCCCTGAAGCAGGGCCCGCGAGAGCAAGGGAGAAGACATCGGCGAGCTATATGTGTGAAGAGAAAAGATTACAAGTGACTTAAGCCCATAATGCGTGGTTACTAACCAGTAGATAGAAAGCAAGAGAGAGGAGAAAAAAACAAGACATAGGAGAGCGCCAAATGCCTTCAAGGCAACGTGCCTGCGACTATGTTATCTATGGTGTCTATGGAGTATGGAAGTAGCGAGAGGAGTCGTGACAAAGACAATTTACATGTCCTGGCCGTCGATGAAGCCCCAGGTGACAGACTCGATCTGCTCAGGGTTCTCGTAGTTGTTAGCAAGGCGCTTGTAACCCTCACCGAGGGCAACCTCACCCTCAGGGCCATCGTAGAAGTTGACAACCTGGACCGAGAGCTCCTTGCCGTTCTGGTTGTTCTTGATCTGGATCCACTTGCCGCAGGCGGACTGGAGCTTGTCAGTGGGGAGGAGCGAAGAGCCAGAGATGGCGATGGGGAGCGAGCGAGCGTCCTGAACAAAGCCACAGGCGTTGTTCACATCAGCCCACCACTCGGGCGACGAGACGATGGTCTTGGAGTTGGCGGCCGACGAGGGCTGGGGAGCGTAGGTGGTGAACGAGGTGGGGGTGGGCTTGCTGTCCGAGACTGCCTGAGGAGTGGGGGTAGCCGAGGGAGAGTAGGTCTTGGTGTGGGTAGCCTGGGGAGCCTGCGAGGTCGAGGTGGCGGCCTGCTGCTGCTGCTGCTGGTGCTGCTGGTTGTTGTTCTGCTGGGCAGACGAACCAGAGCCGTACGACCACGAGATGGGGAAGACACCGGCGTCCATGTTACCGTTGTTCAGGGCGGAGAAGAGAGCGGTCGACATGTCGAGCGAACCCCACGAGCAGCCGGGGCAAAGGTCGACGACCTGAGCCTGCTGGGTGTTGCCGTTCTGGGTGTTGGTGATGGTGACGGTCTTGCCGCAGTTGGAGCCACCGTTCCACTCGGGAGCGTTCATGGCAACGATGAAGTCGGAGCCAGAGTTGGTCCAGCCACAAGCGCCGAGACCGGCAGCGTAGTAGGTGGCCTGGCCGGTCGAGCGCTTGGCAATGGGAGCGGCCGAGGCGCCGACGACGGCGAGAGCGAGAGCGAGGACATTGGAAGCGATCATTGTGAAAGTGGGAGAGGAGTTGTCCAAAGGAGGGATCGAATGGAAGGTTGGGCTGAGGAGGGTTGATGGGGAAAGATGGTTGGTTTGACGGGGTCTAGAGGACTCGGTTTATATGGATGCCAGAGGGTGTGGCATGGATTGCAGCGATCTATGCTATAGCTTGGCTGCTAACGAAGCAGCGGGATGGGCCATGTTCCTAGCATTTGCCGAGAGGCAAATCGAAGTTGTTCAGCAAGAGTACAGGTCTGATGGCGGTCAGACCAGCACTGCGGCGAACAAAGTGGTCCCGAAAGGGGCGGATCGACAGTGTGAGCGCCGCAATGGAACCTGATGATCTGCCATGACATGCCCGTGAGACTGTTTATTTGGCCGAAGGTAGGCATACGAGCAGTGGTAGAAGGTAAAGCGACGTAGAATTGCTCGAACGGCAACTGCGCAGAGATTGTGTGGTCAGACCGTCGACCGACTCAGCGGCATCGACGACAATTTCAGGGGTCCACAGCAGGGATCAAGCGATCAAAACGCATAGGAGAAGGCCGAGAGGGGCGAAAGGCGGGAAGACCAAAGAAAAAGTTTTTCAAGGTCGGAACAGGTGAACCCTAGAAAACAGTGAGAAACGAGGGGAGTGAATGCAAACGGATCATGGTCTGGCGGGTAGCGACGAGAGAGGTTTCAGTAAAGCGTACGCACAAAGGCGGTAGCAGTTGCGGGGGATGACGAGCAGAGAAGTTGAAAAGCAGCACCCCGAAATTTTTGATTGCGGCGCTAGCCAGTAGCTGGCATTGTCGGCGACGTCGAACCAAGGCCAGAACTTGCGGTGTCCGACAGGCGGCGACAGGCAGCTAGTCAGGAACCGGCCGGGATCAGCAGCTGCTCGACGCCCGCGGCAACACTCACCGTCACCGCCAGCTGTGAGGAGAAGCGCAGCTGTGGAAAAGCAGGGCGCCCATCGCGGCAAATGTTTGCAGCCTAAGGCCGCAGCCGCAGCCGCAGCTAGCGAGGGACAGCTGGTAGGTGTGCGGGATGTCTCAGCTTGAGCGACAGTTTCTTCCAAAGCAACACTGCGAGGTAGAGAAAAAAATGGGGGACTTTGGGATCGATCTGCGGCTCCAGCCAGGCCACGAGCCAACTAACGCGACTGAAACTAAAAAGAATAAAAAAGAGGGGACAGCCATTTGGGTTTCACTTTGGAAATTCGACCAATTTCACCACAGGAAAAGATTCCGCCATTTGTGAAGATTCTTGTCTCTGTCTCGCAAAGAAAGGGTTTGCGTGTCAGTCTCGTGAGACACAAAAATCTGAGAATAATCTTTTCCTTTTTTTCCTCTTATTATTTTTTTCTCGATTTTCCTGCGATCGACTGAAGGATCGACCACGCTCTCGGCTGGCACTTTACGCAGGACGGGATGTGATATGGCGATCTTCCGCTTTTTTTTCTCTCACTCTCTGCTGTTGCTTTCACGCCTCTCTCTCTTCATGCAACTTGTCCAAGGCCCCAAAATAGCCTCTCTCTGCATAGGGGCAACTGACTAAGATCCGCCTGCAAAGGGAGAGCTTTAAATTTGAGCTTCCGTCGCTGATCGCCATCGACAGCCGCAACAGCCTTCGCCTCCCTTCATCCCTTTCCCTCCATCTCTGTCTGCCAATTTTTTGTTTCAGTCTTCGAGGAGCGATTGAATGCGGCTACTGAAAAACAGATTGAGGGGTCCGGCTGTCACGAAATCGAATAATGGGCCCTTGGGTCTCTGTCATCGACACGAAAGCCGCTTTCTTGGCAGCCGACAATAGGTCTTGGTTGTCTCGGTGGATGCTCGGCCGTGTCTAGGGTCGGTCTTTTCCTTTGCCACGGTTCGAGCTTCCCTTCAAGCGACTATACAGTATGAGAACTAACTCACAGGTAGGATCAAAATGATTTCGACAAGTGGGTCAAGATTTCGAATAGCAAAATGGCGTGCATGCTTCGAGCAGCGACTCGGTTCCCACCCACTCTAGGAACAGCAAAGGGAACCCCGACAGAGTGGGTTGGGCACGGCAAGGAGTTGGCCGATGGCAAGAAACTGGGGTTTGCAGTCTGCAGACGTTGGCGCGTTCCGAGGTGGGAGAGTTACAGCAGTACTGCATGCACAATAAACTCGACGACCAACCGCCCGACGCTGCAAGACGCACCCAGCCTAGCGGCACGCATAGCACTTTCGAACTGTGGCTGGCCGCTCCTTCCCTTTGGAAACCCTTTTCTTTGGTGCTCCCCGTTGTCCAACCCGGCAGCAGCTCATGTACGTGCTTTCTGCATCGTCACACGCAGGAACATCCTGGACGAGAAATGTGACTGTACACAAGACAGAGTCGTCTGCAGACGCATTCATTGTGACCCCTCGCTTTGCGGCATTTTCATCCAGCGACTGCGGTCCGATCGATCTTCCTCACGTTAGAGGCCCTTTTCCTTGCATCCGACAGGCTGTGGCCATACTGTCACGATCCTGTCGATCGTGTTGCTGCTTACTCAGCCATTGGCTCGATCGATTTTTGGCAGCGGTCAGCAGATCGAAGAATAACCCAGGGGCTGCCAAGGGCCCACTTTTGGCCTAATTTGCATGTTGCTGGTGTTTCGGCTCGGAGCAGTGTCAAACGATCGGCTAGTCATTAATCATTATCGCCACGGGCGGACAAGGGCCAAGATTAGATTTGCGAGCAATTTGATTCTTCCCACACTCTGTTCCCGGGTCGGTATGTTCACGTAAGGCCGATGAAGGGAAGCGTTTATCTTGACCGGTGATCAACGGTCCGATTTTCTTGAGAAAGCGGTCCTGTCATGCATCTGTTACGCCGGGCTGTCTTTCTCGGCCTTGCAATCTTCAAAAGGTACGACGAGGGCCAAGGGTTGTTCTTTCACCCCGGTACTTCTTCTGGATTCGGAGTTACATCTGTACCCACGAGGCAGGCAACGGGCCATGCAGGTCATTCTTCGGTCATGCCGTCTTTGCATCGTCACCTTGCCGCTCTTGCCTTGGTCTATCACTGTTGGTCTCTTTCATTATTCTGACCGGGACAGTCTTTTGCGAATCGATTGGCGATATCTCTTTTTTCACGGCACTAGGTCTCGACCAAGATTTTTCTTTGTTTGCAGACAACGTGTCTGTTACAAGACTGTACTGTACAAAGATTTTGTGGCTGAGCATTGATGATCACGGCGACTTTCCTTCGCAAAGTGGCTTGAAACGAATACAGAGGATCAGGTTTCGGAGTTTGGAATTCAAAGCCAAAACAGAAGCCGTCGCTTTGCCCTCTCTCTCTCTCTCTCTCTCTCTCTCTCTCTCTTGCAAATTTTTTAAACGGCGAAACCGATCAACATATGCCACGAGGGCAAGGTATTGTATCGCGCCCCTTTTTCGGGGAACAGCCGGTTGAACTGATTGATTGCATGTTCAACTCGCCTTTTCAAAAAGAAAATCGACTCTGTTTACTGGAATCTGATCTGCTAACCGAGCCAACGGCTCGCTTGAGACGATCAACAGGCTGTCCGCAAAGCCGGCTCGCTAACTCTAGTCCTCTCATTCTTCTATTGGCCTGCAAAAAAAATCACGGCTACGATGAGTCTTACTCGCAGCTCGCTTGTGACACGATGTTGATGGCTGATGCTGGTGGAAGAAAAGCTTTGTTCATCGGAGGCGGGGCTTGTAAGCGAAGACATGGTTGTTCGAAAAGAGTGCGACTGGTAGAAAAAATGCCGATTGTGGTGGGCAGAGTCGGTCGGAATCATTGTCCAACTGTGCTTCTCGGCCGTGTCTACGAGACTGCATGCCTCTCTCTCGTTGCGCATGTGCTTGGACGGCAACTCTCGTGTGACACACACCTCGTTCGAAAGTGCCAAGGAAAGGATCGCATTTGTCTCACGACCACCAAAACAACTCCTCTCGCGGGACTTGTTTCGCGATTTCAAACGTGTAAAGTGCATTTGACCGCCCCATCTAGCGACGCGGACGAGATTGATCCGCATGAAAGGCGTGGGAGAACGGAATCCCCCTCGTCTGCATGGGACCCGAAAGAAAAGCTTACACTTGGGCTCGAGTCGAAAAGTTTTCAGGGGATCCTTCGTTCGTCAAAGGGTCGGAACGTCAACCGGAAGCGGTCGTCTGAAATGAAAAATTGGGCACCCTCAAATTTTTTAGGGTGCGCGGCAATAGTTGACAGCTTTTTCCCAAGCCCACCAACCGGCGTTCCTGTATAGAAGCAGCGAACGCTGCGAATGGAACCTCGTCGCACCCGATTGGGCTCTTTTTTGTCTCGCGATCACATCTGCGACTTACGAGCGGTCTGACCCTTGCCATTGCGCTTTTTTCAATGTCTGTCGACCCGTGTGCAACTTCGGAATGCAAGATCGGGTTCGTAGATGCTTACTCACACTTGTTGTTCTTGCTCGCATCGGCTCCTCGCTTAGCAGGCGTCAAATGGAAAGGGGACCACACCCTTAATTTTTTCGTCGTCTTTATTGGCGCTCGGCAACGAGGGTTCCATTGTAACGCGACACAATTTTGCTTGCTTAGCGGCGTCGACCAAGTCAGTGTTGGTGGTGAAAAGGTGAGTCTAGTCTACCGCACGATAAACTTGCAACCAGGACCGCTAGATCGACGATCCAACTCGCAACGACCCTATGGTGTCATGCATCGACCGATGTCGACCCCAGACACACCTCTCACACGATCGTGTTCGCACGCTGCGGATCGTAGCGGCGTCGTAGCGGATCGTAGCGGATCGTAAAGGCATCATCACCTACACATCACCCCACATTCCCACTGCTCTAGCAAGTTCCTACGATGATCGACATGATCGTCGTTCACCGAAACCAACGATGACACATGCATCACATTCCAACATCAAATCTTGGGACTGAGCACCAACAGACTCGCACGCATCGTAATCGCAAACTGCAGACTATCCTCCCTGAGCACCACGCATCTATTTGCCATCATACCTCTCAAAGCCCGCGCATCACCTCCCACTGCCCGCAACGACCAACCGCCTCTGAACCCGCACAATCTCCCGACACAACTCGCCATGACTCTTCTTGAGCATCTTTGCGTCTTCAAACTTACGCGCCTTGGCCGCACTCTCGACATAGTCCGCCACCAGCTTTTCCTGCTCCAACAACACTTTTAGCTGTTCTTTGAGCTCTTCCGGGTCTGTGATTCCACCTGCAACATCGTCGTTGTCGTCGTCGTTGAGCTGTTCGTCTAAGTCCATCTGCGTGTGCGATCGTAAAGATCCCGAGACACTTCCACTCCCACCAAACAGCGATCGGAAGCTAGCGAGCGAACTGACAGACGCCTTGTTGGCATGCTGACCCGCTCTCCGAGGCGCCAGACGCGGCGATGCAGGCTGGGGTGAGCTCGGCATACTCCCCGTCGAATCCGAAGCTGCGTCGCCTTGCGTGGCCTTCTTGGTCCCCGGTTTGGGCAAGCTTTGCAGCGGCAGCATGTTTTGCTGCAAAAATAGGTTTGCTCTCGTGAAAATGGCATGCTGGATCCTTTCCTGCGCTGCATCGCTCCCGCTTGCCCCTGAGCCATCCCTGTCACCGACCGGCAAAGCACGGATGCGCTTGGCCAATTCGTCATACGTAGCAAAGTTGGCCAGAAGCTGCTTGCGTGCCTGGACAGCATCGCGCTGCAGCTCGATGTTGGCTTTGATGCTCGAGCCAAGCGCCGCCGTTTGGTCTTGTTTCTGCAGCCCAAGCACCATCTCTTGAAACTCGGGCAGCGATTGCTCAATCTCCCTCTGAACGCGCAGCAGCGCCTCGTACAGCTTCAGGAACACCGGAAGCGGTTCATCGTCCATCATATACTGCCGCTTGCGGACGATCGACTTGCAATCGAGACAGATGCGAACGCCTTTGGACTGAGTCGCGCTGGAACCAGGCTTAGACGATGCCGCAGCTCCTTCCTTCACTTCCTCGATACGCCCCGTTATAGGGTCGGCAACAATGTTGCCAGAGCACTTGGTTTCGAGTTCGGCGCGCTCTTCCGCCGTCAAGGTCTTGCCAGAGCCTGAACCTAACTGCTCTGCCCACGTCAATCGAGTCAAGTGGGGCGAAGCACAAACGACTCGCCCGCATAGTCGGCAGTGATGCTTGCGCACCGTAAAGCTGAAGGGAGTCGAGCAGATGGGACAGGCTTGCACTTGGGCGTCATCCTGCCAGTTGACGATACTCTGCTCGGCTTGTCGGACCGCAGGATCCTCACCTCGACCTCGTGCTCGGAAAGAGGTCCAAAGCTCGCTGCCACCTTTCCGGATGACGCTTCTGGGATCGCGTTTCAGCTCGTCGAGATCCAGATCGGCAAAAGAAGACCCGAGCGACTTTTTGGCGGAGCTTAGCGACGACTTCTCATCATCAGTGCTGGGCGCAAAGTGGATGGCGATGAGTTTGGCCAATCTTCGATCCATGCGCTGCGCCTCCATCTCGCCTTCGCTTCTGCCTTTTCGTCGTAGCTCTGCAAACTCGGCCGTCCTAACACGTAGAACACCTTTGGGCTGAAACCCGGATCGATAAGCCGTTCGTCTGCCGTCGGGGCTGGGTAGCGCCAAGGCCGGGGCATCGGATGGAGAGCTTGCCCCTGCAGCTTGCGCAAGAGCAACACCTTGTGGTACGGGAATGGGACCTAGCCTAGATTGAGCTGCGAGCAGCGCTGCATATGAGTTGACATGGGCTGGAATCGATGTTCCTGAGGCACCGACGATTGGCGTCGAGGAACGACTGCCGGGAGGGCTGGCCACCGTCGAGGAAGCTCTGCTTGTCCCGCGGATACTAGATGCTGCGCTTGAAGTGACAGGTGTGCCGCTGCTGACAGCTTTGAATGGCCTGTTTTCCTCTCGAGTAGAGCTTGGAGTACCTGGCTGGACTCTGCTCGATGTTCGTGGTGTCTCTGGCTGCTTCTGAGGTGAGCGGGGGCCTTCCACACAAACAGTCGAAGCGGACGCATTGCTGTGACTCCGATCATGACGAGCTGTTGAAGAGCTGGATGATGTTTCTGCTGAACCATTCAGCGCCTGATTGTAAATCGAGGATGATGCCGTGCGATTGTATTGTGAGTTGCTCGAGCCAAGCTTGGAAGCCACACGCAGAGGCGGTGGAGGCGCATCCAGGTCACGATTGGGTCGAACAAGTCCGGCACCTCTTGCTAATGGCGAAGCAACAGGCGGTCGATTCAGCATAGAAGGCGTGCGCGTTATATTCGTTTGTGATCGCACAGGCGTGGAAGCCATGGGCAAGCGTTCGGCCGACTCGCTGCCTCTCCTGCTACCAGAAGAGCTTCCTGGGTTGGAGCTTTGCGATCCTAATGCAGAGTTGACGCTCGGAAGCGGGGGCTTAGTTTCTATATCCGGATCCACGGCTGACGCCTGAGATACGCTCGATGCGTTTCTTTGGTGGCCTTTGCGCTGATAAGGGACATAGGAAAGGCGTTTCGATGAAGAGGCCCCTCCGGCGTCTTCGACCGTCATCTTGGGTTCTGCCGGATGCTTGCGTTGCGCGTCGGTCACTGGACCTCGGTCGAGCTTGACGAGTAGATTAGGCGATCATGAGTAGCAGTGTGTTGTGCTAAAGATGCATGAAGAGGAGGGATCGAGTGGTAGCCTCGCCGACCGTGGCCCCTTTTCTTTTCGCCGTGCCGTGTGATTGAGCACAGTGGTGATGTGCTAGCTTTCGGAGCTGTATACGCTGGGTGGCGGAAGGTATAGCCCTGTACCGTTGGTCTGCGGCGAATGATGACCTCGAATGAGGCCGGATCGCTGTCGGTGATGCTGTCGATGAAGGATGGAAGATGGAAACAGCCTGAGCTGCACGAACTATGCTCTGGAGCTGAGAGTCGCATGTGGAGCGAGCGCGGTTGCTTCTGCTTTTTGGCTCAGCTCGGACCCTGTCTGTGCCTGTGTTGCGTGCGACCTTGACTCGCTCGCTTCCATCGGCTGCTGACGCGGAACCTGCCGACTTCCGAGAATTTCAACGCGGACACCGATCTGTACCATCCTGCCACAAACACTCACACAGACCGCTATCAAACAGCAAGGATGCAGAATGATTGCATTGGGAGCAATGTTGGGATGACGCAGCTGATGCGGATGCATGAAAGGACAAGGATACAAAACACAAGAATGACGGTGACCATGACTAGACAAAATCCCAAAGACCGGTGACGTGCGAGTGAAAGGAAAAAAAAAAAAAGTGAATCGCAAGGAGTGATGAATGAAGGAACGAATGAGGCAAGGACAGCGATGTGCACAGGCAAGCCCGCGACGTTGACAGGATGTTCTTGTGCGTGTATGAACCAAGAGCACCTAGATGCGACGCAGAGCAACGATCTGCACTTCGAGTTCGCACTCGGCGATGGGACATGGCTCCTGATCGTCAATCCTGGACTGAAGCACGTCCCAGAGCGAGTCGAGCACAAACTCGACGGCACCTTTGCTGAGCTTGCCCTTCTCTCGCAAGATGGCACGGAAGTGCGACTCGTACAGGTTCTTGAACAGCTGGATCATGTGCTCGGCGAATGCGACGCGCGAGAGCGTCCCCGCCTGCAGCGCCTTCCACGCAGGATGCGGAAGTCGAAGTGGTTCAGCTTCGCATTGCAGAGAGGGTGGGTCGTTGGCCGAGACAGGCTCGTCGCCTAGGCCACAGCTCCACTCGACCTTCCAGAGATGCTTGACCGACTTGAGCACATTGCGAGTCTGGCGCGGTGTGCGAGCATGCATAGGCAAGCTGAGCAAATGACGTGCGACGTCGCTCTTGAGCATGCCACACGATACGAGACGCTGCAAGCATGGAGCGAGCGTGTTGGTGAGCGTAGACCAAATGTCCGAAGCCCGGTGAGAGGAGTCGGCGGCGTTGGCTGCGCCGGCGAACGATGTACGGTTGGGCGACGAGTGGGAACGCCTTCGCTCCTTTCGCAGCAGCGGGATACGCGCTGAAGCCGCAGGATCGTCAGGTGCGACGACCTCGCCATGCGGGTGTACGCCATTCTCCGGGCCAAATGCGGCAACGGAGCGATCCACTTCAGTCGGGGCGATGCTGTGCACGGTCGATCTTGGTCGATCGGGCAAGACGACGTTGCTGTCCTCGGATCGAGCAATGTAGGCCATCACCATGACACCGCCCTTGCGGAACTCGTGCGCTCTTGCAGTAAGAAAAGCGGCGAGTTCGGCGTGTGCCGACGTGGAGAGGGATACCGTGGGGCTTCGGGGCGTATGCGACCAGTGCAGGTCCATCAGGCTGATTCCAAGATGCAATGTGGAAGGGGGAGCGATACGCGACGCAAAGGGTCGAGAGACGAAACTGGGAAAGATGGCATTGTGCAGCGGGGGCTCGTGTGTTGCCTGCCACTGCGGGTGAAGATACGATTCGGGATTGGTATCGAGCATCTGAGACAGAGGGCGGAAGTCGGCCTGCGGCGAGTCCTCGTGAATGATGGAAAAGTTGACCTTGCAAGGATCGTCGGCGGTTGCATCGACGCCCCAGATGGATCGGAGCGATGCAGCGCCGGCTGCATCGAGTCCGGGGAAATAGTCGCTGGCATCCTGGGCCTTGGCTGCCTCTCTCCTTGGCGTATCGGCGTGCGCTTTTTCGACAAACGATGAGATGATGGCCTGCATGAGATTGACAGATCGTGTGTTGAGACTGCCATACTCGGCAATGGTGATGGTCTCACCTTCCTCGCCCGAAATGGGAATGCTGGTCACGAGATGAGGCAGCACCTCGGAAACCTTGGCGCGGACGCCGGGTCCAAAGTGACTGCCGCCTCCCAGGCCAAGGAGAGCTGCTTGTGTGGGACCATGTGCGCCCGAAGCCACGCCTTGTCGGACGGATTTCCAGCCAGCTTCTTGTGTGTGATGCGCAGCATCGTGGAAAGGGCTGGAAGAGGTGGTGGCAGCAGCGAATGGTTGGCCGTTGATGGGATGATGCGCGTCGGGGGAGAGCATGGCCTTGTCACCAAGCGAAGGCGTCTGAAGCTGCGTACTGCCGCCGACGGATGGCTGTGCCTGTGTACTGCTGCGGCCACTCAATGACGGCTCTTGATCCAAGCTTGTGGTGGCGGACAGAGGTGTATCGATGCTGAAGCTGCTTGGCAGACCGTGAGTGGTGATCTTGGCCTCGTTGCGGAGCGCAATGTAGTTGTTCTGGTAGTACTGTTGTTTCTCGATCTCTGCGGCGTTGGCGGGCGATGGGATGGAAGAAATGATCGAGTCGTGTGTGTCGGCCCGATGATGACGGCCAAGCCTCATCGGCTCGGTACGTTGCTTGGGTTGGCGTGCACCGGTGGTGCGTCTGCGATGAAGGTCGCTCTCGATTGCATCGGCGACCAAGTCGGGACTCTGCTGTCCGCTCTTGCGGTAAGGCAAGCTGGCGGCAGACGAGATGGCTTCCGGGCTGTCAAAGTCGAAGCGGGCCGAGGCAGGCGATGCTGGGGAATCGAGGGCGGGGGTTTGGTCAAAAGTGGTCTGATGCGGTCGTGAATAGCGCGGTTCGGCGAGACCCGAGAGCGCAGATACTTTTGCGCCAGGGATGTGCGACATCAGGGCAGAAGAGGCGAGGCTGACTCCGAGACCCATCTCGAGGCCTGTGGTGACGACGCTGCTGACTTGGGCAGGTGAAGTGCCGACGGCAGAGACCGTGGCGTGCGCTGGTGGAGTGAGACCCTCGACCATACCGATCTGGTAGAGTGAAGCCTTGGAAAAGGCGGGTGGTGGGCCGGATTCAAGCATGGGTTCGAGGTCTGGGGCGGCGGAGGCTGTGGAGTTGGTGCTTGGTGGTGTTGTGCGATAGTTGACGTCCAAGTTGGGAGTCGGTTGTGGGTGGCAGCGTCTTGCGTCAAGAGGATGGGATTGGTCTTGCAAGCTGGCAAAGGACTGAGAAGGAGCCGAGGGTGTGAGGTCGTGGTCGACAGGACTCATGGCCATGCGTGCACGCAGTCCGGGTTGGCAGACAGAGCTGAGGCGGGGGGTGGCGTGACGACGAAAGTACGTTGAAACGAAGGCCAGCCTCTGTCGGCGGAGGGCAATGCGGCTGACTAGGCCACGGGAGCGGTTGCAAGTGGACAAGCCGAGCCAATGCGAAGCTGAAGACGGGTGTCAAGGCAGACAGGACCAAGACATGAAAGGGCGGGCGCGGATGTTGCACCACTTGGACAGCACCGACAGCCGCACAGTCTGTGCGAGGTTGGCGCTGGGAGAGTGTGCGCAGCAGCTGCAATGGCGTCCGGGTGGCTGCAGAGACAGGATGTGGAACGGGGGAGTAAAAGAGGTAGAAAGGCTACCAGATGCAGAGCGAGCAAGGGCTCTCAAGGGGGAGAGAAAGCGGTGGACGGGGCGTACAGATAGCTTAGGCGCGAGCGCGGGAGATGAGGTGAGAGTCGACAGCTATCTGTCGAGCACGCTCGGAGAACGGCGCAGTGGTGCGAGGAGCAGATGAAAGGGCCGGAGGGAACAAGAAGTGCGGGGTTGTAGCGAGCTATGAAGCAAGTGGGCGTGCAAGGCGAAGTTGTCGGTGGAGATGAAAAGGGGCGCACGCTCCCCAGATTGAACGCCGTCGAGTCAAATGGAACGTCAGAGCGGCCTCGAAGATGCTGTATCTTTGCTTGGCTGGCAGCGAAGGCCGAAAATGGAAGCAACAGCCGGAGGTGGGCGTTGAGAGAAGCTCTGGAAGGAAGGAAAAGGATTCAACGAGTGGATCGATGGAGGTGGTGTGGTAGAAGAGGTCGTTCTCGAAAGCGAGCGAAAAAGGATATGAGAGAGAGAAAGAGAGGGTGAGATGGGGAGAGAGCGTAGATGTGGGAGAGAAGCGGGAATCACACGAGATGTTGGATGGTGATGGTGAAGTTAATAGGGTGAGGATGATTAGGAAGGTCAAGGTGTTGGTGGAGATCGGAGCAGAGAAGCAGAGAAGCAGAGAAGCAGAGAAGCAGAGAGAGGGTTCGAGTAACTTGGCACTCAACTCTGTGCAACGATGCGAGACAGCTGACAGGTTGCTGCAAAGCCGTGTCTTGTGCAGCAATACTGTCTCGTTCACGCTCTCTCTCTCTCTCTCTTTCTCGTGTGTGTGTGTCTCCACCGTGACTCTTTTGCACGATTTCTTGTCGAGATCCGAAATGGCTGAACATGGCTTTTTTCGTGGCTGACCTCCAAGTCAAGTCACCTCTGAGTGACTGTCTGACTGAGTGGGTATTCCGCAGGCACAAAGAGCGCGCGTGTCTCTGCGTCTGTCAAGTGTTTCCTGCGTGTCTCATCTCCGACTCTCTTGCCAAGTTTTTGTCGAAATTTCGAGGGTCAACCACCGCTCTTTGCGAATCCGAGTGACAGAGTAGCGTAACGCTGCGAAATTCGCTCCGGCCCTGGTTCTACAACTCAAATGCTAAGTTTATCTGCGCCTGTCACAATGCTCGCCATCCTGCACCGGCATCCATTGCCTAGCGACCATGACGATGAATTTGGCCGCCGTTACATAGCAGCAGGACAAAAAGATCGACAGCTGCAAGATTCACAAACAGTACTGTACTGTACAAGCAGATCCATCCGGTTGTGCAACAAGTGGCTGACCTCCTTGACCCAACAGCGAAACTTCCAGTACAGTACAGTACTGTACAGTATTATGGGTCGATGCTCGCGACTCAGCGCTTGCTGCGAAATCACCGCGGACCACCCAAAGTCCACGCCTCTCCGACCCGGACATCACATTCCGATCAGACTAGAGTAGACCAAACCGGCGTCGTATCTTCTCGTCGCACTTGGACCCATTCGACACGATGCTGGTTCCAGAGGCTCGACTTCGTCTTCCGACTCAAGCTGTTGGAGGGCACCTATTCCACTCCGACGGAAGGCGATCCACCGCCTTTTACTAATTTTACTTTGACTTGACGCGACCCACTTCGCTGTCGCCGCTGTGGCTCAGGTTCCTGCCTGTACCTTCCGCATTGCAATGGCGACCTGTGCTGGTTGCTGATAGCTGACCGCTGATACGGTTGCGAGGTCGAAGTGCATCCGAACAAGTAGCTTGCATGTCATCCTCGACCAACAATGGCATAGTCATATTCGACGCCGGCATGTATGACAACCTAAAACAAGGCGTTGTCGAAAGTCACAATACTTTTATCCGCCACGTCCTGGCCAGCTGTGCTGCACTGTATCGTAGCTTCTGCTGGCGCTTTTGCTGTGCGTGGGCGTCTTTCCTACAAACCACGCCAGACAGGTAGCGACGTGATCAACACCAGCATCTCGTCTTTCCGTATGTGCGCATCCGTCTCGGGGTCTCTGCTCCGCATTGTGTACCATAATAACTCATGCGTGAGGCTACGGACCAATTCCTCGCACAAGAATCCACAACAACCATGCATGCATCTCTTGGAGAGTGGGGTGTACCCTAGCTGCAGGTTCAGCGTGATGCGCTGAGACCTGCTACTTTTTTTTTTGTCGACTTGGGCTTTAGTCGCCGTTGAGAGTAAGTAACCTCTGCCAGTATGGCAGATTTTCGCCGCATCTCATCATTGGTCTCAATCAGTGAGTGAAAGTCGCATTCCCCGCTGTTCGAGAAATTTCGCATAAAAAATTGGGGACGCAAAAAAAAGAAGCCCTCCAACACCGCAGCCTGGAAGCGAGACAACATGGTGCTTGCTGACTTGTGCGGCGAAACTGGCGAAATCTTTGCGAGGTAGGCTGAACGAGCGCGAAAACTGATTAGGCTCTAGCCGATCTTGTCGACTCAATTCTTTTCTCCCTCGCCCAGATTTTCGTTCAGGCCAAGGCCGCTTAGCAAGCGGCTCACGGGACCTGCAGTTGCTGATCCACGTAGCCGCCGCTAACCCGACTCCGACACCGGCACCGAAAGTCAGTTCAATGAATGTTGTCCAGCACGCAGCACACTCTGATGTTATAGGAATGTAGCCAGGCTTCGGCTGCACAAGTAGCAGTCGAATTCAAGATAGTCTCGAGATGGGAGTCTGTGGATGACAACCATCTGATCTTTGTCGTGTCAATCAACAAAGGCTTTCCTTGCTCAGGGCAACGACTAGCACCGCAAGCGAGGCGAAGAATGAAGGTGTTAGACTTAGGGCGCGGCGCAAGTCATGTTAGACTCCCGCTCTCCCCTTTGCCTCGATGAGTACTACCTCGGAACTCGGAGACCATCTTGGCTGGAGAAAAAAAAAATCGAACCCTGAGCAGAACGAGAAGAAGAAAAGAGAGATATTCCATACCTCACCGCTTTCGACATTGCCCCTTGCTCGTCGTCGCCCTCTTTCCATCGTGTTCAGCCACTTAGCTGAACGTCCCACCCCACACAGATCGAGCATCTCGTCGTACCGTCCCGAGCGCAGCGATCACGTCCTCGAGGCGCGCACCTCCATCGCAGAGCCACGATGAGGAAGCAGTTGGATCCACGCATCCCAACCCTCATCCGCAACAATGTGGCACTCAACCATCGCTCCTTCTTTGTAATCGTCGGTGACAAGGGCAAAGATCAGATCGTCAACTTGCATTTCCTCCTATCACAGTCAAGAGTTCAGTCTCGACCCAATGTCCTTTGGTGCTACAAGAAGGACCTCGGCTTCACCACCCACCGCAAGAAGCGCGAGCAAAAGATCAAGAATGACATCAAGCGTGGCGTCCGCGAAAAGGGTCAGGGTGATCCGTTCGAGCTCTTTGTTAGTCTCACCGACATTCGATACTGCTACTACAAGGACACCCCAAAGATCCTCGGCCAGACCTATGGCATGCTCATCTTGCAAGATTTCGAGGCAGTCACTCCCAACATGCTCGCCCGAACTATCGAAACTGTAGAAGGTGGCGGTGTAGTCATCCTCCTCCTCAAGACCATGTCTAGCTTGCGGCAGCTTTATTCTCTCGGCATGGACGTGCATCGTAATTACAGATCCAATGCTTCCGACGACGACCCAGTGGCGCGCTTCAACGAGCGCTTCCTCCTTTCTCTTGGAGCCAACCAGGACACCCTTTTGCTGGATGACGAACTCAACGTGCTTCCACTCAGCAAAGGCAAGGACATCAAACCGCTACCAGAGACCAGCACGGGTGCCGGAACAGGTGTAGGCTCCACCGTGCGCAAGGGCAAAGAGCGTGTCGAGGTGGAGCAAGAGCTTGCAGATCTCAAGGATCAGGTGCGAGAAACAAAGGTCGTCGGCGAAGTCGTTCGACACGCCAAAACACTCGATCAGGCAAAAGCGGTCCTCACCATTCTCGATATTTTGGCGAGCTCGTCCCTCTCCACCACCGTCGCGCTCACCGCAGCTCGTGGTCGTGGAAAGTCGGCAGCTCTCGGTCTTTGCATCGCTGCCGCCGTAGCGCATGGCTACAGTAACATTTTCGTCACTTCGCCAAGCCCAGAGAACCTCAAGACCCTGTTTGAGTTTGTCTTCAAGGGCCTCGATGCGCTCGGCTACGAGGAGGTCGCCGATTGGGATCTGCAGAGAGGTACAGGAGAGTGGAAAGACGTCGTCGTGCGAGTCAATATCTTCCGTGGCCATCGTCAGACCATTCAGTACATTCAACCCCAGGATCACCAGGTGCTGGGCCAAGCCGAGCTCGTCGTCATCGATGAAGCTGCCGCTATCCCTCTGCCGCTCGTTCGGAATCTCATGGGACCTTACCTCGTCTTCCTCTCTTCCACCATCAACGGTTACGAGGGCACCGGTCGCAGTCTCTCGCTCAAACTCATACAGCAGCTCCGTGACAGTGCCAGAGGGGTTGTCGACGCATCCAACACGGACGACTCGGCCGCTTCGACCAGCAAGGCGTCCCGCAAGGAAGCCAAGGGCGGTCTCAACACGGGTCGTGCTGCCGGTGCTGCGCTCGCTGCCAGATCCCTCAAGGAGGTCGAGCTCAAGGAGCCTATCCGATACTCCCGCGGCGACAAGATCGAGAGTTGGCTTCACCAGCTGCTTTGCCTCGATGCATCGCTCACTCGTCTTTCATCAGCAGCATTGAAGGCCAAGGGCTGCCCTCACCCTTCGTCTTGCGATCTTTACATGGTCAACCGTGATGCACTGTTCAGCTACCATCCTGCTTCCGAGGTGTTCTTGCAACGCATGATGGCACTTTACGTAGCAAGTCACTACAAGAACTCTCCCAACGACCTCCAACTTATGAGTGATGCGCCCGGTCACCGACTCTTTGTGCTGCTAGCACCGCTCAAGGGCAACGAGGGCGGTCTTCCCGAGCCTCTCTGTGTAGTCCAAGTTGCATTGGAAGGCAACATCAGCCGAGGTGCCGTGCTCAACAGTCTCAGCCGCGGTACGCGCGAGGCGGGCGATCTCATTCCTTGGCTTGTGGCTCAGCAGTTCCAGGATGCTGATTTTGCCTCGCTTTCCGGGGCTCGCGTGGTGCGCATCGCTGTCCACCCCGATTACGCACGCATGGGATACGGAGCTCGCGCACTGCAAGCCCTCGAGGCGTTCTACAGCGGACAGCTGCTCGACGTCGACAATGTTCGAGACGACCTCGATGACGGAGAGACGTTCGCCGCCGTTCGCGATAAGAAGATTTCCAAGGATACCGACCTGTTGCAGGGCGACGAGATTCGAGTACGGGACGCCGCACGCATGCCTGCTCTGCTGCAAAGGCTTTCCGAGCGTCGACCTGAACAGCTCGATTGGCTTGGTGTATCCTACGGACTCACGCCGCAGCTTTTCAAGTTCTGGAAAAAGGCAGGCTACACACCACTTTGGGTGCGACAGATCGCCAACGACCTCACGGGCGAATACACGACGGTTCAGCTAAAGGCGCTCGATACTTCGACTTCGACCACCGGTTCCGCGTGGCTCGGTTCGCTGGCTGCCGACTTCCGCAAGCGCTTCATCTCGTTGCTTTCGTACAAGTTCCGCGAATTTTCCACCATCACAGCGCTTACGGTCCTCGAAGCAGCAACTTCAGGTGCTCGACTTGCTGACGCCGACGAGGACGTGTCTGCTGCTTCGTCTACCTCATCGCCACTCGGTGCTGCTGAATTGCGCACGCTCCTCACGCCGTTCGACATGAAGCGTCTCGACTCGTACTCGAACAACATGGTCGAGATGTCGGTCGTGCTCGACCTGCTTCCCACTTTGGGCGCGCTCTACTTTAACAACAGGCTCCGAGCCGTTCGCGAAGACGAGGCCGCAGCGTCGGCCATCGATGCACACGAGGAGGAGGAAGAGCTGCGTCTATCTGGCCTGCAGTCTTCGCTGCTGCTCGCAATCGGTCTGCAGAGGAAGACGCCAGACGAGATCAGTGCCGAACTGCGATTGCCGCTGCAACAGGCGATGGCGCTGTTTGTCAAGACGGTGCGATTGCTTGTCAAGAGTCTGCGCAAGGTTGAGAAGAAGGAAATTGCTCAATCGATGCCAGAGCTTGGAGCGGGGTTGGATGCGCGAGCTCCGCTTCGCAAGAAGGTGAATGGTACGGCGGCAGATGAGGGCGATGACTGGACGGCCTTGAAGGGTGATCTGCAGTCTGAGTTGCGGGAGGCTGGTCGTGAGTTCTTGGCTGGAGACAAAGAGGACGAGGCCCGTGGTGAGATGGATGGTGAGGAATACGCAGATGATGACGACGACGAAGACGACGAGGACGATGAGGACGACGACAACGACGAAGAAGACAATGATGACGAGGAGCTCCTCGCAGCCAAGCAAAAGCTCATCGACTCAATGGATCTCTCCAAATACGCCATCAAGGACGACGGGGTCGACGGAGCCAACTGGAGCCAAGCCGAAGCCGAAGTCGCCAACATGCTTCGCAAGAACGGCGGGAAAGATCTGTCAGGCTTCAACACCACCATCTCGGTCAAAGGCACAAAGCGGGCAGCCGACGAAAAGGCCGAGTCCAGCCCTAAGAAGACGTCGGACAAGAAGGGTGGAAAGGGTAACAACTCTAAGAAGCAGAAGCGTCGTTGATCATGCTGTAGATGTCACATGCAATGGAGCGTTTACTAGTTGGTATCGGACATAGCCGCCTAGATTTTGTTTGTCGCTGCCGTCTTGTCGCCCAATCTGGACGCACACTTCTAGTGAACCGGTTGCATCTTGCTGTCACTAGACTGTGCGCAGAACCTCATCTGAATTGGTTGCTCCTTATGATTTTTCTTCTAGTGCGCTCCGCCGCATCTACATGTATGCGCTCGACTTCTCCTCTGTGTCGAGTCCCCAACGGCCGATACACGAACATGTGCCCATGTCGACGATGCCATTCTCAGCCCAGACTCTTGCTCGACCCAAACTCAAGTCTGCGAAACTTTAAGGATCTGACATTCTCGTGACTGCGTGAACGGCAACGCCACATTTCATTTCGCCAGGCAAGCGACGTGTATGCAGTCCGCAGAGATTTCTTCCGCTGCGCACAATTTGATCACCATGATGTGTGCGCAGCCTCTGCGTGTTGGCTTGCGATTGGGCGAAGCCTCACAAGACAAGTCTCTTTCTGGCTGCGCAAGCTGGGAATGATGCGAGAGTGTTCAAACGGCTTGAACACATAACTGTCCTTCTTTTTTCAGTTCCCTTTCACCTTCGAGCGTTTCACCTTCTCGCGATACAACTCTTACCTCTCTCTCTCCTCTTGGCTTTTTGCTGTTGCTACTTCTCCCTCCTGTAGCTGTGGGTAAAGATGGCCAAAACCGACGCTTTCCCTCCGGAGAATTACGCGGATCACCGCTACTTGGCTGCTGAAATCACTATCACGAAGCAGCTTCAAGACCCTGCAACATCGAATGAGGTCCTGCAAGAGATCAAGGAACTTGCAACTCGTGCTCGAGTCGAAGCAGAGCACAAGATTCGAAAGTATGCCAAGGAGCTTGAAGACGGCCAGAAAGCGGAGACTGAACACCTCGAACCGACTATCTGTGCCCTAGGTAGGGTGTGGATGCATGCCGATGCTGCTCTCGCTTACCTAGACGAGATCGAGGATGCGCTGAAGACGGGCACGCAGCTGCCGAAATTCGATCCTCCTGCGTCCATCCAAACAGCGCCCAGGACGATCCTCAGAATTTCAGGCTTCAAAATTTCCTCGCCTTCTCTCAATTGACGATCGAACAGGTCAAGATTGTAGGCCAACACGGTGAGGCTCGTAGCAACAAGGCAGCATCATCTCTATCCACGATTCGAGCTCAGCTAATTCAAGCCTCCGCTCACCACTCTCAGACTCTGCCGACGACCGCGTCATTCGAAAAAGCAACTGAGGCTCCTACCTCTCCTGGCAATCAGGAGACATCGTCGAAGAAGAGAAGGACGTGCAAGAAGCACCGTGAGGATAATGACGATGACGACCGCCGCAACCTCAGCCCTGAAATTGTGCTTGTTCTTGCTGCCGCCAGAGAGGCGGCTGGTGATTTGCAGTGCTTGCAAGATATGAAGAACGAGTTTCAGCGCAAGCACCACCGAGCACGATACCATACGGAGCTGAGCCCCGTTGAGAGAAGAGTTGCACTTTCTGCGTTGCGAGACGGCTTCATGGATGAGATCTGGAGTCTGACGCGGCACGAAGAGTCCTTCACGGATCGCTTTGGCCTGTTCACCGATCTTCCGCGCTAGTCTGCCACTCGAGATCATCGACATCCACCCTGTCGCTACTGTATACGCTTCTGCACTTGACAATGTTCCGAATCGTATCGATGATTATGAATAATACTCTTTAGCCATCAGTCAATCCAGGATAGGTCCGAGCTGTAGATTACGAGAGACGTAGAGTGCAGGCGATCTAGGCAGTTGATGGATCAATTGAGCGTTACAGGTGGCGATACACTGGAGTCGTCGCGGCATGAGCGGCTCATACTGTTGCTGTCAAGCTTGCTTGCACCGACAGTCAACATTTATCGCTCGACCCATTTTTGATTTGTCACGGGATTTTTTTGAGGAAAAAAAGACGTGCCAAATTTGCGCCTGGTTCACTTCTCGGCGGGCTAAATGAAGCTCGAGAAAATAGAATTTGAATTCCTCTTTTTCCATTTTAAATCTAGTAAATTCAAAAATGGCAGACGAATTGTTTTTCTTTTTTTTTCTTCCCTTTTTCCTTTTTCGATTTTCTTTTCTTTTCTTTTTTCTTTCCCGTTTGGCGCTCTTTCGCTTTGTCTGTCTACGGTATCTCTTAGGCTGACTTTCCCCCTGCATCCCATCCATCCATCCATCCCTCCATCCTGACACCATCAAGCAACACATCATCGTTCCATCTTCTTTCCGCATTGACCTTATCGCGAATCGTTTTGCGGCCATTATCGCGCCTGCCTACACCCACTTTTTTGCAACACACCGTTCCCTGCGCTCTCTGCATAAAGGGTCCAGCTCTCCCGACTTCCGGACGCGCCAAAACACCTCCACGCGCAACTGGACGCGCTCGGCACCTACTACCTGACATTTGCCGCTGCTTGTTGTTGCCGCCGCCGTCGCCGCTGTGGTTCGACATCCCGATCGCAATCCATCCCATTGTGCATCTGATCCCGTAGTAGTCGTCGCCTGTAGGCATGCCATACAGACTCGAGTACGCCAGCTCCAATCGCGCTGGCTGCAAGGGCCAGCAACCTTGCACCGGCACCAAAATTCTCAAAGGTGAACTTCGTCTCGGTACACTAGTCGAGATCCAGGGCTCTCAGTCGTTCCAGTGGAGACACTGGGGATGCGTTACGCCCAGAATCATCCGCAATATTCAGGAAAAGGAAGGCATTACCGACCCGAATGACCTCGATGGCTTCGAAGAGCTGCTTCCTGATGATCAGGCTCGTGTCGAACGCGCCTTCGCAGATGGTCGCGTAGCCGCCGAAGACATCCCCGAATCGGCGCGCGTCAAGCCAGAGGACACCACCGACGAGGCTGCTGAGCAGCAAGCTGCCGCTGCCGCCGTGCTTCATCCTCCTCCTTCCTCCCAATCACCAAAGAAGCGAGGGTAAGTCATCCGCAGACGAATTTCCGCTCTCGAGTCACGACTACCGAGAGCTTACACTGACCGCACTGATCCGCCATTTATTCTCGTGAACGTCTCGTCGCCGATTTCCGCACATCTACAGTCGCCCATCGAAGGCTTCTCAAGAGGCGGCTGCTGCTGCTGTCGCCAACGCCGCCGCCGCAGCACCTTCCAGCTCGCACTACGCGCCAGCAGCTCCCACTCCCAACGGCCTCAATGCTCCTGCAGCTGCCCAGCCACCTCAGGAAAAGCGAAGGCCTGGTCGTCCTCGCAAGGATGCCGCTGCACCAGTACCCGTAGCAGCTCCCCCCGCTCCGGTCCCAGCCCCAGTCGCTCCAGTTCCGACACCAAGTGCCACACCGGTTGCAAAGAAGCGAGGTCGTCCCCCCAAGAACGCAGAAGCACCTCCCTCTGCGCCTGCTACTCCCGTGCCAGCAGCTCCTGTCATTCCCACAGCTGTTTCTCAGCCTGCTGCTGTTTCCGCTTCGCAGCCCAAGAAGAGAGGACGTCCTCCCAAGGCGCAAAACGATGTAGCGCCACCCTCTCCGCCAGTCCAAGTCGCTTCTCCAGCTCCTGTTGCTCCCGCTGCGGCTTCTCCCAAGAAGCGAGGACGACCTCCCAAGTCTGCCACTGCAGCGACAGGTTTTCCTGCCGCTCCTGCTTCCGTTCAGGCGCCTGTACCGCCTCCTCTAGCCGCGCCGGCTCCGGCCGTGGCGCCCCCTGCCAAGAAGCGGGGCCGACCTTCAAAGGAGTCCATCGCTGCTGCCAACGCTACTCCTGCAGCTGCAGCTGCAGCATTGCCTTTGGCGGGTACTTCTTTCCCAAACTATCAGAGCTTTACGCCAGCCGTCATGCCGCCTTCGATGTCCTCCCCTAGCGCTGCTCCTGCCGCGAGCCCCAAGAAGCGCGGTCGCCCACCGAAGAATGGCTCGGCCGCTCAGCTCAGCCCTAGCGTTGCCGCTCCTTACTACCAGCCTCAGCCTGCATACATCGCACCACCTGCACCTGCATCTGCACCGGCTGCCGTCGCGCCTGCCACTCCTGCCTCCGTGCCCGCAAAGAAGCGGGGCCGACCGAAGAAAGAGGTGGATCCGGCTGCTGCCAACGCTGCGAGCTTGAGCCGCATTGTGACTCCACCGCTGCCAGCTATGCCGACGCCTTTGCCGACTGTTAACCAAGCTGCTCCGGCTGCTCCGCCCAGCTCGAGTAAGAAGCGTGGTCGCCCTCCTAAGGAGAAAGCAGAAATTGAGGAGGCGGTCAAGCGTCCACGAGGACGACCGAAAAAGTCGGATGGTGCTGCTTCGCCCGTTGCTGCTCCAGCTTCTGCACCTGCACCTGTACCCGCGCCTGTGCTACAAGCACCTGCGGCTGGTTCTGATGCCCCGGTCAAGAGGTCGCGCGGTCGCCCGAAGAAGAACGCTTAAGCGTCAGTCGCTGACGGTCGCTGCTCAAGCGGTCGCCCGACGCGGTTTGTTTGGCTTACGATATCCATGTGTAAGCTATGATTGCGCAACGTCTTGCTTGTAAGTTGAGAAAAAAAAAGGGATGTCGTCGTTTGTATTTCCTGTACTGTCAATTTGCTGTAATGTTCTCGACCGAATTGAATTGTCTTTGTCAATTTGTTTTTGGAGAGGTTGTGCGAGCAGAGGATGAGTACGAGGGTGAGCATGAGGTTTAGCGTGGAGCAGAGTCGAGTGGTAAGGGAGGGATGGGTCGAGTGTTACGAGTGAGCGTGCAGTTCCGGTTGCACACGGCGAACAGAAACAAGGAAACTGAAATTGAGACGTTGGCAGAACGACAAGTGACGGAGAGAGCAGCGCAAGCTCAGTCTTGCAAGCTCGAAAGCGATGCCTTGCGGGCAGAAGGTGGAGAATGGCTGCTGCAACAGATGACCGACAACCCTGTGGCAAAAGTATGCTTTGCAGAATTGCCACGACAACACCGTCTCGAGATGGAAAGCTTAGCGGATGTGAAGCCGAGTCTTGAGACGAACCCAAGTCGGTGCTTCAGAGTTTGCCCCACGTTTGCAGAAGCTGTCATTTTGACTTTTCCAACACTGTAGCGCAGACTCAACGCATCGACCCGGTCCTGGATTCGGGAAGGCTGCCAACGTCTGTCGCTGGTCGTCGGTATGTCCAAAGGCGAAGTTTGAACGAGCCATGACAGGCGATTGTCAGCATCGTAAGATCGGCAAGGACCTCTACTACATTGCCCGCTCGCGAAAGGGGTTGTGACTTCTCACAAGGAAGCTTGAAGCATCAGCCAGAGAGCTTTGAGGAAGCAGAAGCCACCCATGTCATGCTCCAGCGAACACCGGTCCTAAGTTGCCATTGCAACCATCTGCAAGTGGTGCTGAAGCTATCCTTAGCACCTTGATTTTGGGTACAATCATCAACAGAATTACATATAAAGAATGAACGAAGAAATGGAAGAACAGGCTTGGTCGCTGCGACGCCTTGCTCCAATCAAGTGTTGGTTGGCTGCAACACGCGCTCAGGTCGAGTCGATCCGCGCGACTGAGCCCTTTTTGCGGTTTGGTAAAAGCTGAGTCTTGAATTACGCTATCCTCTCTTTGCTCTCGAGCAAGATGATGGATGTTCCGTCTTGCGTCGCTGATAGCAGAGTGTCATCAGAGCCAACAAAGTTTTCAAAGCCGAACGTGAGAGAGTAAGCGAGTGCAGTGAGTGAGCTGCCAACAAAGTCGAGCCTTGGTTCCGTCAGAAAGTGGGGCTCGTTGCAAAAGGAGAGAGAATGGACCCTAACGACGAGCCAAGAAGAAGAAGAAGCACACACCGCACACGGACCCACTTGGAAAATTCACACCTATGCACCCACGCAACACGCAACACGCAACACACGCACACCCGCAGCCAAATGGCACTCTGACACGCACGCTCCGAAAATTGCGCTGCTCAGTTAGTTGGCCCTGCGCTTTCTCTCACACACGCTTCTCTCCCACCCAACTCTTACGTGTGCAGGCGGAGCTGGTGTTGGACTGAGCCTGAGCCGCCAAGTGTGCCACTCTCTAAAGCCACACAGCCAACCAACAGGGTTTGGCCCTTGTCAAGCTTTTCTCACTGCTCCGTTCGCCACTTGTTCTTCTCCTCCATCAATTCTTTACATTTGTTCCGTCTCTTGGCGTGGTGCCGTTCAATCGCACCTCCTTGCCTCTTTTCTTCCTCTCTTTTCTGTCTCCCTCTGCATCTTTCCGTTCGGCGCCGCAGTCTCGAACTTGAGCGTGCTTCGATCTTGACAGCCTGCACCTCCGACTCGCAACGGACTCGACGGATCCTCCCTCTACAACCCTCCTCCTTCTCGTCTGCAAGGCCCTCTGCTCGCCACGAGGCCCCTCCAAGCTAACGACCGAACGAACGAGTGCATCCCATCTTCCTGCCTGTACTGCCAACTCGGAATCTCCACGCACAGTCTCTCGCTTCTTGACCAGCTCGTCTTCCTCTGGCGAACTGGGACACTCAGCTCTCTGCAACCGCATCGCATCTACAGAACACAACGGCTATATAACCCATAGATTTTCAGCACCTTCCTCGCCTCGACTCGCCTCGCCCCAGCTCATCCCTCACCTTCCCTCATCGTTGCATACCAGTTTTCTCCTCTTCACGCTCATCGTCCTTCACTGCAGTCCTCTCTTTGCGCTCGCTCCTCTATACGACATACCGCATCCCACTTCAACGTTAGACACTTGTCTCTCACAGTACGTCTTGCTACCCGCTTACCTCTGACCCCTCTCTGCATCGCGGTCAACTGACATTTCTCTTGCTTTGCCTCTCCCTCCCTTCGCTTCTTCTCCAGCTCAAACAACATACCGTACCTCCCCTTCGTCCCTAGCAGCCATGGACCGTTCGGACAATCATCGCGATCTCAACGCCGTGAGCAACCGCTTGGCCGCCCAGACCGACCATCTCCAGGGTCACTTGCAGCAGCAACTCAACCTCAACGGCACTGGCCAGAACCGCAGCATGTTTGCCTCTAGACCCGCCGGTCTCGCCAGCCTCGGCGAAGATGCCGAGTCCACTTCCGAAGCCTCTCATCCGTCCCAGTCGCACTTGACCTACAATCGTCAAGGTGGTCCTCGCTTTGCCGGTAACGCTGCCTTCCAGAGCGCCATGGCTCGTCATTCCAATCAGTCAGCCAACGCTGCCCCACCCTCTTCCTCTGCCGACTTTCGCAACACTCTGTCTCATCAACGTCAGCTCAGTCTCCAAAGCCGCTTCGCCGACCTCGGATACAACGTCGCTTCCGGCCTCGGTTCCACTCTGAGCGAAGCCGATGACATGACCGATGACGGCGCTAGCTCTATCGGCTACGGTGCTTCGTCTTTCGATCCTACTCGAGGCCAGCGTGGCCACGTCTCTGACTACAGCTTCAGCTCGTCTGGCACCGCCTCTCATCGCCGAACTGGCAGCGACATGAGCGGCATGCTTTCCAACAGAGCCGGCCACCATCCGGCCGCCAGTGTCGGTGGCAACTCCAACTCGCTCTCTGCCCAGAGTCAGATGCTGGCTGAGCAGCAGATCGCATTGCAGCAGCAGATCGAAATGCTGCAGCTCCAGCAGCAGCAGCTCATGCAGTCCTCCGCCTCGATCAACGCCCCTGGCAACCCTCTCAACGGTGGGAATCATAGCTTTGGCGGTCATCGCCGCATCCAGAGTCATGCGCCTCGCTCCGGTCCCATGGGCAGCTTCTCCACCGGCAACACGTTTAACAACGGCGCTCTCAACAACAACACTTTTGTTCCTAACCAGTCCGCTACCCTGCCTTCCAACCTGCCCAGAGGTCACGGCCGTCGACACTCGGTGAATGTTCTCAACAAGGCCAATCAGCAGCAGCAGCAGCAGCAGCAGCAGCAACAACAACAACAACAGCAGCAGCAGCACCGTCAGCCCGAAACAAACCAGCAACAACGCAATTCTCCCAATGCCGACTCCATGCATTCCAATGGCCCCATCATGCAGGCCAATCCCGACTTCTCCTTCCCAAGCACAGCCAGTGCTCAGCGCACTGCTCAGGCTGCATACCAACCTTCCCAACCCGCCGTCGGCCACTATGCTCGTCCCTCTGCTCAGCTCACCGATCTGTCGCCCGACTATCTCATGGCCGGAGGCGGCCTTGTCAGTCTCAACTCCTTCGGCATGGGTGCATCCATGAACGATCTCGCCGATGGTTTCGGTGGGGCTGGCGCTGGTCCTCCGCGTTCCGGCCACGCTCGCGGGAACAGTACACAATGGCGTACCAACGGTGCTCAGCTACCTCAGCTTGTTGATCTTGCTCAGGCTCAGGCCCACCTTGCCATGCTCCACCAGTTCCGAGAGTCAGCTGCTGCCACCGGGCACTACCGCGCACCTTCGCTCGGCGGTGCTTTCAACCCCATGGCAGGCGGATTTGGCGCCAACCAGTTTGGTGGTGGCATGGGAGGCATGGGCAACGGACCTGGCGCCGTTCAGCGCAAAGCCCTCTTTGGCAACTACCTGCCTCAGGGCACCTTGCCCACCTTGCTTGCCCATGGCAAGATCGTCGTCGGAGTGCTCCGCATCAACAAGCGCAACAGGAGCGATGCCTATGTGACCACCGAGGTGCTCGACAGTGACATCTTCATCAGTGGCTCCAAGGACCGCAACCGTGCTCTCGAAGGCGACCTCGTTGCTGTCGAGCTTCTCGATCCTCTCGATGTCTGGAACGTCAAAAAGGAGAAGGAGGACAAGAAGAAGCGCAAAGAAGAGCAGAACGGACAAAGCTCGCGCAAGCCAGACAAGGCCAAGGACGATCTTGAGGTGGAAGGAGCTCAGCTCAGACTCATCGAGGACGAAGAGGAGACCGAGCAGAGCCCCCCTCAGTTGGCTGGCCATGTGGTCGCCATTGTTGAACGTTCGCCCGGCCAACTCTTCTCCGGCACTTTGGGTCTGCTTCGACCCTCGTCGGCTGCTACAAAGGAGAAGCAGCAAGCCGAAAGGGTTCAGCGCGAGGGTGCCAGCGCTCTTGCACCAGAGGTCAAGCCTCGCCCCAAAATCATCTGGTTCCGTCCCACGGACAAGCGTGTGCCCTTGATTGCTATCCCTGCTGACCAGGCGCCTGAAGACTTTTGGGCCGAGGAAGGCCAGGAAAGCTTCAACAGCCGCCTCTTTGTGGCTTGCATCAAGCGATGGCCCATCACTTCTCTTCACCCCTTTGGTGCTCTCGTCGAAGAGATTGGCGTTATTGGCAACGTCGAAGCTGAAACCCAGGCTCTGCTCAAGGACACGCTTAGCTCGGCCACCGAAGCATTCACCGAAGGTGCGCTCAAGTGTCTGCCTCCGCTTCCGTGGAAGATCCCTGAAAAGGAGTTTGAGACCCGCAAGGACTTCCGCTCCCACCGTGTCTTTACCATCGACCCCGAAACTGCCAAGGATCTCGACGACGCCGTGCACGTTGTGCCTCTGGAAAATGGCAACTACGAGGTCGGTGTTCACATTGCCGATGTGTCGCACTTTGTCAAGCTCGGCTCGAGCCTCGATCGTGAGGCTCGCAGGCGCGGCACCTCGGTCTACTTGGTGCAGCGTGCCATCCCAATGCTTCCGCCCACGCTCAGCGAGGAGCTGTGCTCCCTCGTGCCTGACGTCGACAGACTGACCTTCTCGGCTGTGTTCACCATGAACAAGGACGCGCAGGTGGTCAGCACCTGGTTTGGCAAATCGATCATCAACTCGTGCGCCAAACTGGCGTACTCCGATGCACAGAAGGTGATCGAAGGCGGCGAGCTGCCCAAGGACAAGGTCAAGGCGCACCAGCCTAAACAGATTGCTGACGATATCCTTACCCTGCACAAGCTCGCGCAAAAGATGCGTGCTCGCCGCTTCGACAGTGGTGCCCTCCGCTTCGACAATGTCAAGCTCAGCTTCAAGCTCGACGAGAACGGTCTGCCCATCGATGCCAGCATCTACTCTTCGTACGATGCCCACAGGCTGATTGAGGAGTTTATGCTTCAGGCCAACATCGCTGTTGCCCAGCAGATCGCTGCTGGCCTGCCAGAGGTTGCGCTCCTCCGCCGACACGAGAAGCCGCTCGACCGACGTCTGGAAGGCTTCCTGCGCCGTGCCAAATCGATGGGCTACGACCTCGACATTTCCTCGGGCGGTGCGCTTCACCGTAGTCTCAAGGCGATCAAGGACGAATCAGCGCGACAGGCGCTGCAGGCCCTTGTGACCAATGCCATGATGAAGGCCAAATACTTTTGCACGGGCATGGTCGACATTGCCAAGTACCAGCACTACGCGCTCAACGTGCCGGTCTACACGCATTTCACCTCTCCGATCCGTCGCTATGCCGATCTGATGGTGCACCGCCAGCTCGAAGCCGTGCTTGCCGAGCAGGACAAGTTTGCCGTCG
The DNA here is from genome assembly GCA_928722295.1 of Ustilago curta. Taxonomy (NCBI): domain Eukaryota; kingdom Fungi; phylum Basidiomycota; class Ustilaginomycetes; order Ustilaginales; family Ustilaginaceae; genus Ustilago; species Ustilago curta. The sequence continues at coordinate 1,235,836 of CAKMXH010000001.1, read as the reverse complement.
ATCGTGAGGCCATGGCCAAGATCGCGCAGCAGTGCAACGTCAAGAAGGATGCGGCCAAGCTGGCGCAGGAGCAGAGTGCCCACCTGTTCTTGTGCCTGCTGATCCACGATCTGACCATGCGCTACGGGCCCGTGGTGCGTTCGGCCACTGTGATGGGTGTGCTGGACGCCGCCTTTGACGTGATTGTGCCCGAATTCGGTATCGAGAAGCGTGTGCATGTGGATCAGATGCCCATCGAGAACCACACGTACGACGAGCAGCAGAATACGCTTTCGATCTACTGGAAGGACAATATCGACGTGATTGCTTGGCTCGCCGAAACGTCGGACGACGTGCACGTCAAGAAGCTGCAGGAGGTAGCTCAGCAGCATCAGATGATGGAGATGACGTCGCAATCGCAGACGGACGAAGCGGCTCTGTTTGCCGACGACGACGATGAGGATGACGAAACGTCGACCGCCGCGCTGATTCGACAGGCCAATGTTGAAGCGGCCAAAGAGTCGCGTCAGCGTGAAAAGAGTCTGTACAAGGCAGCTCTCATGTTTGACGGTGTCGAGGCAGGCGCTCAAAAGATCCAGACAATCCGAGAGCTCATGCAGGTACCCGTCATTGTCACGTCGGACATGTCCAAGTCTCCCCCCGTGTTGAAGGTGTTTTCCGTCAATCCGTTCGCCTCTGGCCGACATCATTAAAGACCAGACCAGGTTGGTTATTGTTAACAATAGTGTTTGCAACTTTTCGCGCTTCTCATGAGGTTCCAACGCCTGTGTGGCGTCTGATGATCAACAGCGTGCAGACACACAGAGAGTACAAATTCCCCATGCGACCTTGAGCCGTCATAGCTGCGACGAGCCGGTCGAGTACAGTCGTCGCATTCACACTCGACATCAAACAGCGACAAAGAGACAAGACAATTTGCGAGATAGGAGAAAAAAAAAAAGAGTACAACGAAACCCGGATCAAGGCTCAAAAACGTTGGCCGATCCCAGCCGACTTGCTCCGTTTAGTACTCGAGGTCCTCCTCACCAACGTCGACCGAGTCGAGACCGACCTCTTCGTAGTCCTTCTCCAAAGCAGCCAAGTCCTCACGAGCCTCGCTAAACTCACCCTCCTCCATACCTTCACCCACGTACCAGTGGACGAAAGCACGCTTCGAGTAGAGCAAGTCAAACTTGTTGTCGAGACGACCCCAGGCGCCCGCAATCGCCGTGGTGTTGGCAAGCATGCAGAGCGAACGCGACACCTTGGCGAGGTCGCCACCGGGCACGGTGGTGGGGGGCTCGTTGCAGATGCCGATCTTGAATCCGGTGGGGCACCAGTCGACAAATTGAATGGTGCGCTTGGTCTTGATGGTGGCAACCGCTGAGTTGACGTCCTTGGGAACCACATCACCGCGGTAGAGGAGACAGCAGGCCATGAACTTGCCGTCACGCGGGTCAGCCTTGACCATCTGGTTGCCCTTCTCAAAGGACGAAAAGGTCATCTCGGCGACCGAGTTCTGCTCGTGACCGGCCTTGGCGGCCGAAAGGATGGGAGCATAGGTGGCCAGGGGGAAGTGAATACGGGGGAAGGGCACCAAGTTGACCTGGAACTCGTTGAGGTCGACGTTGAGCGAGCCGTCGAAGCGGAGCGAGGCGGTGATGGACGACACGACCTGGGCAATCAGCCTGTTGAGGTTGGTGAAACCGGGCGAGGCGATGCCGAGCTTGGTGCGGCAAATGTCGTAGATGGCCTCGTTGTCGACCATGAACGAGCAGTCCGAGTTCTCGAGCGTGGTGTGGGTGGTGAGAACCGAGTTGTAAGGCTCGACGACGGAGGAGCTCATCTTGGGCGAAGGGTAGACCGAGAACTCGAGCTTGGCCTTCTTACCAAAGTCCTGAGCAAGACGCTCGAGGAGGAGCGAACCGAAACCGGAACCGGTACCACCGCCAAACGAGTGGAAGACGAAGAAGCCCTGGAGACCCGAGCAGGCGTCGGCGAGCTTGCGAACACGGTCGAGGGTCTGGTCGATGAGCTCCTTGCCGACGGTGTAGTGACCACGGGCGTAATTGTTGGCGGCATCCTCCTTGCCCGTGACGAGAGTTTCGGGGTGGAAGAGCGAACGGAAGGTACCGGTGCGGACCTCGTCGACGACGTTGGGCTCCAAGTCGACGTAGATTGAGCGGGGCACATACTTGCCGCTGCCGGTCTCGCTAAAGAAGGTGGAGAAACCGTCGTCGTTCTCGGAAGGGCTGCCCTCGAGGATGCGACCATCGGGGCTGAGGCCGTGCTCGGCCAGGTAGAGCTCCCAGCAGGCGTTACCGATCTGAATACCGGCCTGACCGACGTGGAGGGAAAGAACCTCACGCATGTTTGGATGTTGATTGATTTGGTGGCTGTGGGCAGCACAGGACGAGGATTGTCACAATGTCAGTTTGTCAACGCGGTCTGCAGGAACTACGATTTTTACGTCACGGGACATTTGGATAGCAGCGACAGTTATTGAATGGTACTCACAAGTAGGTAGAGAAAGTTTGTTGTTGATGAGGATGGAGAGTGCGCTCAGAAGTAACGTAGAGCGAGAATGGAGTGTTGATGGTGGCGAGGAGGAGGATGGGATGGATGAGCGCGACAATGTCGACAATGGCGGCGCGGGCAGCGCAGAGTCGAGCAAGCGCAGGCGCCGTTCCAGGGCGACGATCTTGCCAGGTGCGATGTGCTGCGCTGCGTTGCGTGTGTGTGTATTTGCGTGTGTGTTTCTGCCCTTGGCTGAACTGGAATCGAAAAGCGCAACACACTGAGCAGATGCCTGCGTGTGTTTTTCGGACCAACACCATTTCAAACTTGGAGTAAAGAGATGGGCTTGCATTTCAAGTCGAGTTTCAGATTTTCAATTCTGCAAAAGGCCAAAAAGGGCGGCGCGCGTTGTGTGACTTTGGAAAAATGAGAGACGAGGTGTTGGTCGAAGTGACTATGTGATTTTACAGAGGAGGATACGCGAACGCGACTTCTCGCACGTAAAATACGAATCGGTGTTAGGTTTTGACAAGCCAGTCACGTGCACCTCCTTGTCGAGCAGCATTCCAGATGGCTGTCGTTGGCTGGGCAGCAGAGTGTTCTTGATCGGACGTATTAAGCTCCTTTCAAAGGGTTGATCGATCGACCGTATAGTCAGCGAAAGTCACCTAATCAGGAGCATCGCTCACTGTCGAGCAACATCTGGTCGAAGTGGCACCACAGAAATAGAGCAGATCTGGTTGGAGCAAAAGGAAATTGCGGCAAAAAGCCGAGGACCATACAGCGCGAGCGGATCAACCTTTGGAATTGCTGCGCCAGTACTAAATCTGGTCTTTCCGTGGCCATGATATGGAACTCAACAGTGAGGCGAATCGTGCATTCAGCCAAGTGCTGTTATGCGTTCCACTGAGTGTGATGTGTCTATCGTGCTGCACATTCATCAAATGTAGAGAAGGCCAGGATCGTCTCCAGCAAGGTCGTACGTGTCCCCGAATGAAATGAAAAAAAAGAAGCACGTTGCTCCGTGCGACAGCGGCCTCAAAATTTGTGTGTGTGTAAGAGAGAAAGGGAGAGAGAGAGAGGGGGAAAAATTGTGACTGGTCAAGGCCTGAATTTTGCAAAGCGGCTTCAGTGTCACAAAGTAGTCTTGGGTGGAGAGATCCGCGTCACAGAATGCGGTGTGAGTAAGAGAGAGACTGAGGCTATGGCACAGGATTCTCACTCTGCTCACCAACAACCAACAACCAACAACCATCAACCATCAAACGCTAGCAATCCCTTCGAGCACCTCTCGGCACCTTGTTCCCTTCCATATCCTCCCTCATTCGATAGGCTAACGCTCCTTTAGCTGCAGAGGTCTGTGGGTGGTCCAAAGGAGCAGGCTCAAGTCGCTGGCGTCACGAGCCTTCTCTGCGCATGAGTCACCATGAGCTCTGCCGCCGCTTCCTCCTCATCACAATCTTTTAATCGCGCGGATTCCTCGAGCACCGAAAGCTCGTCGCCTAGACAGGCGGAACCACCAGAAGCATCGCCCCTGGCCTCGGACCCAACAAGGTCAGCTGCAAAATCGGCATCAACCTCAATCCCACCTGCCGACGCTCCGTCCCGACTCGGCTCCAACTTCTGGTCTTCGTGGATATCGCCTTCCTCTTCTTCGGCTGTTGCTGCTTCTTCCGCCATGGAGAAGCGATCAAGGCCGCGCCGTCCTACTTTTGAAGAGTTTCGCGCAGAGGAACCTCCACAAGCCCGTCTCATCCGTCTTCGCGGCCTCTTCGACACGCTTCTAGATGAAGATGACGAGCAAGCTTTGGCCGGTGGCAGAGCCAGAGAAGAGTGGATAAAGTCGGCCCGTCGTGCGCGCTACGGCGCTGGCGGAAGCTTGGCTCGAGGCAGTTTAGCTCCATCCGACATTCGCAACTCCACCGTCGGCTTTGAACCATGTACCTTCAAGTCTTCAGTCTCTTCTACCGACAACGCATCTCTGCCCGGCTCGTCCTCTTCCTCCAGCTCTACAGATAATGCAACGGCATCTTCCTCATCCTCAATGTCATCCTCATCAATAGATTCACAACTCCCCGCACCTCCACCGCCTCCACGACAATCATACGCCAAAGAGCTTCTCAATCAGTGTCGTAAATGCCGCGAGGAGCTCGAAGCCCAGCGCGAACGACTCATCCAGGAACAGGAAAAACGATCCGAGAACTCAGGCTCTTCCTGGGGCTTGCCAACCTGGCTTGGCGGAAGCGAAAATAACACAGTCGCAGACAAGGACGCTGCCGAGTCCTCAAAGGGTACCATCGCAGCCGTCAAGGACAAGATACTGCCAAAATCTCTATCGGGCTCATCGCAGGAGGAAGAAGAAGAGAAGAAACCATCAGCAATGCCAACATCGTACCTCTCTTCCATTGCATCATTCATCGGATATGGCAACGCATCCACATCTGACGCAGAGGCTCTCGGCTACGGCCACAACCCACCAGATATGGAGCACGAAGCTGGTTGGACCGGCAGTGGCGTGTGGGGTCTCTCTGCCGTCGGTCACAAGAAGCGCGCCGCCGATCGTGACCGAGACGACAAGGTGCGTCGAGGTCACAAGGTCGACGACGACGGCGGTGCTCGTCAACGACAGATCGAATGGGAGGGCTTTCTCGCTTATGCCGAGAACAAGGAACGTGAACTGTACAAGATCTTTGTCGAGATGGACCGAAACTGCGATATGCGACTCGACGTTCAAGAGATCCGTACTGCCCTCGACCGCGCAGGCATCGACGTGCCCCAGATCTCGCTCGACGACTTTGTTGCCAGTCTCACCAGCACTCGAACCTTGGGCCATATCAGTGGTGAAAAGACGTACGTCACCTTCCCCGAATTCCGCGACTACCTCTTGCTGCTACCGCGCAAGCCCTCGGTGCCAGAGATCTTTCGCTTCTACCAGGTACGAAAGGCGTTCGGTCTCTTTGGCATGGGTGGCATCTTTGCCGAGCTTTCCTTAGGCTGGGGCAAGACCGAGCGTGGTGCCACTGCCGTCAACTTTGACGGCGATGTCAGCTTGGCTGGAGAGGAGAAGAAGAGAGAGTCGCCCGCAGTCAAAGAGGCCAAACGGGCAGAGAAGCTCGGCAAGCGGCAGGAAGCTGCGGCTGCAGCTGCAACCAAGGCTGTCGACGAGACGGTCGACTCCACCACCGATGGATCCGCATCTGCTGCTCTTTCGACCAGCACGGGCAGTGTCGACGAGGTCAAGCAACAGGCGGCTCAGGGTGCGGCAGCGGCGGCCAAGACGGCGCACGACCAGAGCATCGATGAAGAGGAAGAGGAAGAGGACAACGACATGATCCACGGAGCGGTTGCACTCAAGTTTCTGGTGGCCGGCGGTATCGCAGGTGCCGTCTCGCGTACTGCCACTGCTCCGTTTGACCGTCTCAAGATCTACCTCATCACTACGGCTCGGTCTCCCGATGTGGTCGAAGCCGCCAAGTCGGCCGTCTCGGGTGAGGCACGAGGCAATGGCAAGGCCGCAGCGGCCAAAGCAGCAGGCCAAGGACTGGGCATCTTGAGGGAGGCGCTTTGGAATCTGTACAGGGATGGCGGCGGTCTGCGCGCGTTTTGGGTCGGCAACGGTCTCAACTGTCTCAAGATTTTCCCCGAGAGCGCCATCAAGTTTCTGTCCTACGAGACGGCCAAGCGTGCGTTTGCAAAGTACGTCGACAACGTCTCGGACTCTCGCGACATTTCGGGATCGAGTCGGTTTCTGTCCGGTGGGTTCGGTGGTATCACTTCGCAGCTGGCCATTTATCCGGTGGAGACGCTCAAGACGCGACTCATGTCTTCGCAGAATGCAAAGACTTCGTTGCAGGGGAATGCGCTGTTGAAAAAGACGGCGAGGGACATGTGGAATGCGGGTGGGTTGCGGACGTACTACCGCGGCTTGACGGCCGGGTTGGTTGGCGTGTTTCCGTATTCGGCGATCGACATGTCGACGTTTGAAGGCATCAAGCTGTTCTATATCAAGTATACGGGCAAGGAGGAGCCGGGCGTGCTGGCTCTGCTCTCGTTTGGTTCCGTATCCGGCTCGGTGGGCGCTACGACAGTGTATCCGCTCAACCTGATTCGTACGCGCTTGCAGGCAGCAGGCACTCCTGCCCATCCGACAACGTACAACGGTTTCTGGGATGCCGCCCACAAGACGTATGTTCGTGAAGGTTTCGTTGGTTTTTACAGAGGTCTCGTACCCACCTTGGCCAAAGTCGTTCCCGCGGTCAGTATCAGTTATGTGGTATATGAGCAGAGTAAGAAGCGTCTGGGTGTTCAGTAGAAATAGAAGCGTTTGGGTTTTTCGTTTTTCACAGCTTGTGATGTACGAGTTGGGTTGGGGGATGCAGATGAGATGGTTTGGTCTAGGCTCCAGGGGGGGGGTTGAGGTGCGGAAGGTGAATAGGAGAATATGAGCGAGGTGCGTGTGTCGGTTGACCACCCGTTGTCGCTATGCTATTGTTGATGGGTCGAGCTGTAAAAGCCATTCAAACAAAAGAGCCAGGATAGGGAGTCACCATCGGCTCCGAGATGGTTTGCACTGACGAGCCATGCAGGGAAAGGGGAGCTGCTGAGCCGGGCTCTCTCCTTTTGTTGAGGCTAAAACAGCTTGGTCAGCGGCGCACAAGATTCTTATCTGGCTCTTGCATTCTCGCAGCAATCAGTCCAAACACATTCCACCCGGGCTTAACGCATCTCGTCACGCCTCTAACTCTATCACACCTCACTGTAGCCCCAAACTCTTCCTCGCCTCATCCAGCCTCGGCCTGACCCATACGCTGCCCGACAACTCGATTGCCGTATCTACCGCTCTCTTGCCCGTATCCAGCAACGCTTTGCGGTTGTGTTGAAACCAATCGGCCAACTGCAACGCTTCTACCTCTGCTTGTGCAATGTTGCGCTGCTCTACCGAGGCGATAATGCATCTCGAGAGGACCCAGGTGAGCAACTCTGGCGTTGAGCGCGCGAATCTGTACAGCAGCCGTGCTGGCGTCGGCAGCGGTTGGCTGGGCCAAGTGCGGCCCGAGGCGGGAGCAAACGACGTGTCGGGAGTAGTCGAGTCGTAGGATCCGTCCAAAGTCTCGTCTTCGCTCAGCGCCAGGATGGGCTCGAGATCGACGTGGTACGCAAAAATATCCCACGGCATCCCCGCCACGCCTACCGACTTTGGCGTATCTTTGACCGACTTGGGCGCAAAATAGTCCTCCGTCGGACCATGCCCGGACGTCTCCTTCTTGCTCACCATCTCGGCGATCTTCTCCAAAAACGCCTTCTGTCCCTTTCCCAACAGCATCTCCCGAATCGCTCCATCCTCAACCCCATCACGCAACGCAAAAGCTCTCACCAAATTGCAGCCTAACGCCCACAGATCGCCGGATGGACCCATCCTCCTCCCCATCGGCCCCGGACACGCCTCGGGTGGAATCCAGTCATAGCTGACCAACTGCACCTGTCCATCGCCGATCCCCCTCCACGGATTGGCATTTTCAAAGTCAATCACCACCAGTTGGCCGTTCTCGTCAAACATGAGATTCTCGAGCTTGACATCTCCATGCATCCAACCCGCAGCATGAAAGCGAGCCAAAGTCCGGATCGACTGAACAAACACATTGACAATCACTCCAGTGAGCTCGGCCTCTTCACAGCCAGCTATCACAAAAAACGCCTCTTCGGGATAGTCTTCTTCCAAGCGCACGTAACGATCGTCTTCGGTGCGCAAGATCTTGGCTACACCGCCATTGCGTGAGGGATTGAGCGTCTGCGCCTTCTGCACTTCGTCCAGAATATCGTCGAGATACGTCTCTTGGAGCTCCTGCGCCAGTTGACGCGTGACGCGCCCAGCCGACGGATCTGCGGCTCGCAGCTTGGCTTCGATGCTCTTGATCTCCATGGCGGCGTAAAAGTTTCCGGCGCTGTCCATGGCCCACCTGCGCAACTTGGCGGCAGAGGAAACACGGTTGTCCGGCGTAGTGATGAGGTAGACCTGATCGCTGCTGTCGTCGATGGCCGAATCGGAAGACGTTTCGGTAAACGAAGGTTGGGGGGAGAGACGTCGATTGCCTCCACTAGAGCTGTTGGATCGCCGACGAGGGGCGGTTCGCATGAATACTGCATCGTCGTCGTCCTGGTCGTAACTGCTGCCCGACCCACGTCGGCCCCAAGGCTTGGTCACGGGATGTTCGGTATTAGAAAGATCCGCGTCCTCGAACGAGCTCGTACGAGGTTCGACCTGAGCGCTGAAGAGTCGCACGCTCAAGCCATCCGAGACCGCGCCTTCGCGATACGGACCCGTCTTGTCGTACAGCGTACCCTCGACCTTTTGCGGCTGCAGACGCTTGGCAAGTTTGAGCGGAGGCGCACGCGGCGAGACACCTCGCGACAGCGGAGAAGCAGCACGATCGGCAGCCGGCAGCAACGATCGCAGATCTTGCGCGCTCAGCGGACCTTTTCCCTCCAAAGCAGCATCCGACAGCGAAACATGCATACCTACTGCATCATCCAACGCCTCTTGGCCCTCCTCGATCGCGGGACTGTGCTCGGTGGAAGCGGCAGCCGCAGCAGCGGCTTCCTGCAGATTGGACCTCAGACGTCGCAAATGAGGACGAGCAGCTTCGTCGAGATCAAGCATCCCATGAGGACCTGCCTTGTTGGGAACCGGAGCGTCTTTGGGTCTAGATCTTGCTGGCTGCTTTGTCGATGATTTCTCCTTGGTTTTCGAGCTCCTCTCTTGGTTGGAATGCTTGACCTTCTTGGGTTGCTTTTGAGAATCGCCTTTAAGCTCTTGGTCTTTCGAGTCGGTTTTGGACACATCTACGCTACTTGAAGCGCCACTGGCCGGATGGATCTGAGCAAGAGGTCGAAGAAATGGCAGTGTATCCGACGAAGCCGAGGCGCGACGTCTTGGTGTATGAATGCCGATCACAGTCTCGTGTCGCAAAAAGGCGGCTTCTGGACCATTGGATGAAAACCGCCTTGGACGGCAAGTCGTCTGTTCGGCATCGAAAGGTGTCATGGGCGGAGTGAATGCATCGGAAGGCCTACGCCCGCGCGAAGATCTGGAGCGACTCGACCTATAGGAAGTGCCACTGTCGCTACGCTCGTCATCCGAGGTAGACGAATACGACGAAAAGGCGCCGCGGCTACCGCGATGGCTGTGGGAGCTGATGGCACTGGCGACCCTCTCCCAGCTAAAGAGGCCAGAGAATCGCTCGCGGTCATACTGTCTCCATCGTTCGTGATCCTTACCCAAGAAGAAGGTGGCAGCTTTGGGTGCGTTGAAGCCAGGACGACCGGATGGCCGGATAACGATGGGCGCTCTGGCAGCTAAGCCAGCTGAGATAGCGGACGGTGTGGACGAGTCGTCGATGGGTGTATCGATCTGTTTGGGCGGATAGTGATTTTGCACAACTCGACTGCCGCTGGCTGCTGGGTTCGCTCGCCGACGTGTGGGTACAGGAGCGACGGTTGATGAATCCGGGGTGGTTGCAGAGTCGAGCGTGTCTCGGGCTGCAGAATTGGGCGGCATGGTGGGTGGTTGAACCAGCCTGTCGTTGGGTGGGATGGCCATGGCTCACCCTGCCATGTGTGTGTGGGGGGAGGGGGGAGGGGGGAGGGGGGAAGGGGGACGGGGTCGTTTGCGGGGTTTGGTAGAGCAAGCCAAGGCGAAAAAAAGGCTTGGGGGGGTGAGTGGGCTGCAGCTTTGGAAGATGCTTGCTGCCGGCGGTGATGATGAGCAAGGAAGACGAAGGAAGCGATGACGAGGCGAGTGGTGGCGTTGCAAGATGGCGGAGAGAAAGATAAGATGGCAGGTTGGCTCCCCCAGACTGGCTGCTGCGTGACGCTGCGGAGAAGCAAAATTGGGGACAATTTCTGAGCTGCAGAGCTGCAGGGGTGCGTGCGCTCAACCAAGGATTCCGGTCCGGAACGAAGGGTGATTGCTCTGTAGTTATCCAACGGATTTGCTGATAATGGTGGCGTAAGTGTGAATGCAGGCTGTCCACCCTGCGAAGGAGAGAATCAAGATGATGGGAGCCAAGAAGCAAGGTGCCAGAGTCGCACTCGTTGGCGCTATTGCAGCAAAGTGAGTTACTGAGAACATAGACAAGCAAAAGCTCTAAATTCCTTGTCTCGAAGCTTCGCTGCAAATTTCAAATTTAATGCACCAACGAAAACCATGAGTGAGCAGCACAGGTTGGTGACGTCTTTTTTTTTTTTTTTTTTTTTTTTTTTTTTGTGTGTTGGCGACTTTGTCTCCTGCGAATAGCAGCGAGCATCGGAAGCACCACTACAACCACCCAACTCGACCCTTGATCTCAGCTTGCCATCTAGCCAAAAAGAGCTGCTCGCCAAGCTAGTGTGTCGACACGGGCTCTTGTGCAATTTTACGAGCAAAACAAAACATGCCACGCCATTCTTAGCCATGCTGCTGACGCTAAGCAGGCTTTGGAGCAAAAGCAGACGTCCACACCAAAGGCGTCGATGGATGTCTGAGATGCCCGTCGGATGGACTGGGACAAGCCAAGTTTTGTCCATGATCGTTGCCGAGTGAGGATCGGAGGCGACGCTTCTCGGGGTCGTTGCCTCCGCCTGCATCCGAATCGGTCTCGGATAGCAAGACACAGACAAATGGCTAGGTTCAGGATCGGGAGATCGAGTAAACCAGATCCCGATCCCGATCTCTGTCGCCCTAAACTTGATTGGCCCTTTGGCCGCTTGATCGTTTGCAGCTCTGAATTCGGAACAGCGCTCCTGACAGCCAAGCCCGATCTTCAGACCGAGATGCGAGTTGTGCGGTTGTTTGCGTCTACTGTACTTGGGTATTCCAACCTTGCTTGCTGATGCGTGGCGGCATACAGTAGCACATTCTTGAGGCTGCGCGCTCCGAGCGAGCAATTTGGAATTCCACCCCATCCCACAGTGACTGTAATTGCGGTTCCGTTTGGGCTTTGTCCAATTTCTGTATTGGTAGTCCAGCTGACATTTTGCCTGCAGAATACAAAAAAATATCCCCGGTAAACACGGCGTTGAATGTGTGTGTTTTGCGCTGGCTGGCTCCGCTGTGTGTGTGTTTTGTTCTCTGTAGAGTGGATTGTATGATCTTGCTTTGCTTGCCTTTGCTGCAAAGCCCGAGTTAGAGTTGGCTGTTGTGAGTGCAGCGACAGAGACGTCAGCAAAGCTCTGTTTGCTCCGAGTGTGTCAACTCACAACACACACAACACACACCACTTGAGCCGCCTCTTCAGCAGCTGGATTGCCAAGTTTTTCAAGCTTGCCCAGACACCAAACAGTCAGTCGAATTTGGCATCGTCGACGCTTCCTTGTTGTCTACCACTCCATCTCCTCCTCTCCGGGCAAAAGGTCGTCGTCTTTCCTTTTCATCTTTTTATACACATTCATAGACGAATCCCTTGATATCTTGTCTCATCTTGACGACAAGGCAGCCACACGACACGTCGGCGCTTCCAACACCCCACCTTGTACTCATTGCTCCGCACCAGCATCGCGACACACACACACACACATAGACACCATGTCCACTCTCTCCGCCGGCGTCGTCGGCATCCGCCAACCCGGCTCCACCAGCCAATCCCCCGTCTATGACGTTCCCTTTGGCACCGTCCAACTCGCCTCCTCTTCTACCACCCAACCCTTTGATCTCGCCTCGGGCTTCTCTGCACCCGTCGACTACGCCGAGTCCGACGAAGAGGGCGACGACGACGATGCCGATTCCGACGATGGCGCCAAGTCCAAGGGGAAAAAGGGCAAACGCGCACGCTCGGAAGCCAAGGGCGAACGAGACCTCAAGACAGGTCGACGCAAGATCAAGATCGAGTTTATCGAGGACGACGCCCGTCGTCATATCACGTTTAGCAAACGCAAGGCGGGCATCATGAAAAAGGCGTACGAGCTGGCCACGCTGACAGGAACCCAGGTGCTTTTGTTGGTCGTCTCGCAGACCGGTTTGGTGTATACGTTTACAACGCCCAAGTTGCAGGCCTTGGTCACCCAGGCCGAAGGTCGCAATCTCATTCAGGCCTGTTTGAACGCTCCGGATCCGCCCAGTGTGGCAGACAGCGAGGAACCGTCGGGAGCCGAAGACGAGAGTGACGGTGGTGTAGACCAAGCTTCGTCGCCTAGCGAGTCCCAGGCCAGTTCCAAGAAGCAGACGAGAAAACGTCCGAGGACCGCCAGCACCAGCAAAAGTTCCAGTACGCCGGCGAGTGCCAATGGCAGTGCGACCGCTGCGGCTGGCGTTGTAGAGGAAGAGGCGGCGTCCGGGTCGCAAGCCGGCACGGCTAAACGCGGTCGTGGACGTCCTCGTAAAAACACTGGCAACCCAGCCACCCCCTCCTCGGCACCCACCGAACATACATCCATGCCTCCTCCCTCGGCAATGCACCAGAGCTTCAGCGACGACCCAGTCCACCACCACCACCACCAACAACAGCAGCAACCGCAACAGTACACCCATGTCGCCTCCTCCGGCGATTTCTCCTCCTACACCGCCACTGCCAACTTTACCGATCTCGCGTTTGCACCCCAGGTCGACACCAACCACGCCTGGTCTCAGAACATGTCGAATTCGAATCAGACCGTATACGATCCCCACCCCCAACACCAGCACGCCGCTCAGCAGCAACACCAACCTACCGCGATGAGCTACGCTACCCAGCACTATGGTCATTTCAATCCTCAACAGGTGGCCAACTTGCAGCCGCACGAGATTCCTAGACCCGCGTGGTAGCGTGCTTGTTTCTTCTGCAACTTTATACCCCCATTTGGATTCTGGAACCGTTCTGTATCGCACCCCCTCTTTCCTTTAATGCATCCGTCCTCTTTTATCAGCCACAAGAGTGGAGAAAAACTTTTGGGTTTCTATTCAACCGATAAACGCTCCCTCATCCAGTTCGACACCAAACTCGTCGCGTGCCATTTGACGCATGCTTTGCTCTAGATCGTCTTCAAAGCCTCGTGCTTTCGGATCGCTTTTTCCCATGAGTGCAGAAATGGGAGAGCGCAACAGGTATCGGAACCAGTGCGACACTCCCGAGCCGATGAATGCCAGGTCTAGGACGAGCAAGGTGGTTCGGAATCGGACAAAGTCGAGGCGGTCTTGGATCCATGTTGCCAACCTCTGGGCTAGTGTTCCGCCGCATGAGGTGTGGATGGGTTTCAGGACGCGATACAAACTCGGCGTTCGAGTGTTTGCAATCAAGGCGGCTGCCGCATGCCTCGCCAAGATGTTAAGGCGGTTCACAGGCGAGCCGAGCACCTGATTGTTGGCCTGAATGATCCTCATCGACCTGCCAACAAACAGAAGCTCCTTGGGCAACAACTCGGTATGCACCAAGAAACTCTTGAGCTTTTCCTTCATCTCGCTCTGCAACTCCAAATCCGTCTTTCTCGCATGTTGACCCTCGTTGTTTTCGCTTCTACTCTTGGGCTTGCTCCAAGGTCGCAACAGGGTAGCAGAGGCAAACAACTCGGACGACCCTTCGCCCATCCCCCAACCCACCGTAATCTCGTCGAGCGTCTTGAGATCGAGCGTAAAGATGGCTTTCCACAGCTGAGCATACTTGCGTCGGAATTCTTCGCTGAGCTCGACGTACAAGCCGTGGTCGATCAAGACCACTTGATGTTGGCCCTTTTTGCCGTTCGGGTGCTTTCGAACGAGCACGTTGGATGGATGTCCGTCTGCTTGCACAAATCCATGTTGGAAGATCTGGCTGGCAAAAGCTTCGCACACCGACCGCGACACTTGCTTGGTCGACAACCCCCATTCCTCCAACTTTTCTCTGTCTGTCATACGACACGTGTCGCCAATCCACTCCATGACTAGCACGCGCTGCGTACAGAGTTGCTTGTAGAACTGCGGCACGTAGCAAGTCTTTCTGACCAACGCTTCGGGATCCGTCTCGATGGCGCTCTTGGCACGGAGCGAGTTGGCCAGTTCGCGGTCAAAGAAAGTCTCTTGTTCAATCTGATCCGATATGTACTGGCCCGAGAACGACAAGGGCAGCTCAAAGATGCGCTCGTACAGCTTGAGTAGGATCCTGAAGGACCATAGATCCCACTTGGCATACTTGCGGATGTTGGGCCGCTGCACTTTGACCGCTACTTCGGGACCTAGTGTTCCGGGCGGTGAACCGGGTGGAGGCTTCAATCTCGCCTTGTGCACCTGCGCAACACTCGCCGCTGCTACGGGTACCTCGTTGAACTCTGCAAATACTTGGTTGGGTTCCGCACCCAACTCGGCCACCAACACTTTGCGGACTTGTTCGTAGGGCAGTCTCTCGGCATTGTCGAACAGCTTGGTGAGCTGATGATACGGTTTGGGCAGGATAGCAGCTTGACAGCCGATAGCTTGACCCAATTTGACGTAGAGACCTTGGTTCTTTTCGCAGACGTACATGAGCCGGTCGGCACATCGCTCGTGAAGGGCGTTGATGGATTCGAGCGAGTTCCGGTCAAAGTTGAGCTTGTAGTCGAGGGCGATTTGTACGCCGGTCCATGCGGTGAGGAGGTTGCGTTGCGCGGTTCGGGCATTGAAATACTCGTCGATGATGTAGCCGGTGCCCAAAGCTGCGATGAGGATTGCTGATCGTCCGAGCCAGCGGTGCGGGGTGTTGGATGAGCCATTGGGGTTACTGGAGGAGCGGCTGGATGTTGACGACAAAGACGAAGCTGGAAGTTGAGAAGCGGAGGAGGATCGGAACCACGAACGACGAGCGGGTGATTCTGGTCGTACGATGCGCGAGAGCGAGTCTGGAAGGGGAGGGGCTTTGAGACCTTGTGCTCTGGCCGAGTTGGAGAGCATATCAGAGATAGCGATCTGCGGTTGTGTAGTGGAGCTGCCGATGCGAAGCGTCCTGGTGGCGCCTGTACGCGTTTTTGATTGCACTGTGAGCGCCATTGTTGATGGCAACGTCCGTATCGAAGACTGGGCCAGAAAGGCTGACCGTACACTCACGCCGGACAACCTAGAAGAGAGCATGATGGCTACAGGGAGCTTGGATGGGGTTGGTGGGTTGTCCGAGAGCGCAAAAACCTGGTATGCAAATCTTGCGATGGGCGAGTGGAGATGGACCTAGTTGAGGATGTGTGCCATGTTGACCAGCGGATAAGAAGCTTGAGTGGAGACGTGGTAGCAAGGCAAGCTGATGCAATGATGGATCGATAGACCAGAGGATTGCAAAGGTGCTTTGCTTGTCAGCTGTCACCGAGCGGTGCCAAGGCTTAGCTGATTGGGATTTCAGCCAGATAAACAAACCTCCACAAGGCGCCGCGCCCAAGTCAGTGTGACTTTATGCATATTGGTTGCATCATGCGCCGCTGGGGGAAAACTCAAGCATGTTAGACCGACTCAAACCCACCGTGGCTCGAAAACCAAACCTGGATTTTTGGCGTTTCAAGCAAAGCTCAAAAGAAAGACACTGTTGCTTTTTGGGTGCCATTCATTACGGACACAGGTTGACCTTGACCAAGGCCGCTGACTAGAACCGCTCTTCCTCTGGCCCGATACTATGAGGCTATATGATCGCAGCAGCAAGCATCGTTATAGACAAGTCGCAAGCCACGAGAGCCGGCCATGGAAAATTGCTCTTCTTCTTGGACGGGTCAAAACAGTGCGGATGTGTTGAGAAATTCGAAAGAGGGGATAAAAAAAAACCCAGACAAAGTAAAAGACAAGAGACGCGTCGGCTCCAAATTCAACTGGTCCATGCTCTGTCTTTGTCTCTCTCTCTCTGTCCTTCTGCGCCTGTCTCTCGCTGTAATGGCCAGAGACAGAGACTGTGCCGAACGACCCAGGATCCTCGCATCCTCGCATCCTTGCAGCTGAGAGCGCGGAGAAAGAAAGAGAGAGAGAGAGAGAGAGACAAGAGAGAACGATAGAAGAGCACCTCCAAGTTTCACAACTGTGACTGTTTGCCCACTTTGACGTTGCATCCCTAGACTCGCCATCGTCGACCAACTTGCTTTCAGTTGGCACCATCACCTTGGTCATCGCTCTTCTCAACGGCGGCAAGAAGTTTCGATATATCTTCCTTACATCTGGATCGCAGCTGCTCTGCACCTCGATATATCGTCTACACCATCAGGTCCGACGCGTTTGATTTCCAGATAGCTCGTCCAAACCACGCCCCTGCTCGAGATAGTCAGAACCACCAACAAAACTCTCTTGATTACGATCGACGGAAGGCTGCATCCGCATCAATCTAGGCCTATTTAGCCCCGACCACTCTCATTCCAAACTGTCGTCAGCCAAGTACGCGTTACATCAACGCGATCGACAGCACTTCATATACGCATCCCCCTCGGCATCGGCTGTTGTCGCCTAGTTTGTTGATTGGATTGCAACTTGTTCTGAACCGCCCTTCATAGCGTCGCTTGGGCAGGCTGACCAGTCCTTGCTTCGTCACACGCCAGCAGCGAGCTGAGGCTCTCTTGACTCAGCCACAACCCGTGCACACCGGTCACTTTCTTGATCGTCGACCATCGAATCCAAATCGCCGACATGTCGCGCCTATCCAGACAAGACTACCATGGCTACACGGCCCAGGCGCATCCTCGCTGGTCGCCTTCCTCGCCGCCTCTCAACCGACTCTCAAACGCCGTCGACCCGCGTCTGGCTCCACGAATGACCAACTCCGCCCAACAGGACCTGCAGCAACCCTCTCAGACACCACAGCTGGCATCTTCCCAGCTTGCCCCTCCTACCCCCTCCCTCAACACCAACATGGACGTCGTACAGGCCATCAACGCCATGTCCTCTCAGATCACCAGCCAACTCTCCATGATGGGCACCCAGCTTGCTTCCCTCGTCTCGCTCACTTCGCGTCTCATCGAGATCTCGCAGATCAACCTGGCCGCCGCTGACAGCTCCACACGCACCGCCAATGCTGCCTCTACTTCTGCTGCCGCCCTCGCCCCTTCCCCTCTTGGTGCACAGTCCTTGAGAGCAGACGCTAGCCCCGCCAACGCCACCACCGATCTCAACCGTGCACGCGTCAATGGCAACCAGAATGCCTCTTCATTTGCCTCCAACAATGTCACCACAGGCTCGGCCAACAATGCGGCGCGTTCCGACTCTCGTCAGAGTCAGTTCTATGCCAACGCCAACTCCAACAATTTTCGCACCGCTTTCGACTCGAGTTCGACACTCGATAGAACCTTCGGCAGCACACTCAATAGCACCCTTAGAGGCGCTTCCCCAAGTCCTAACTCGCTCATGAACAGCAGTCTCTCTGCTGCTACTGTGACTCGACCGACACAACAACAACAACAGCAGCAGCAGCAGCAGCAGCAACAACAACAACAACAACAACAACAACAACAACCACAACAGCAGCAGCAGCACCACCACCAGCAGCCTCTGCACCAGCAACAGCACCAGCAACAGCAGCAAGCACTTCAGTCCCAACCGCAAGGTCTTGATCAAACGGCTGTGCAACCACAACAGACACACGATGATCTACTCAAAAGTCGATTGCCGAGTCCCGTGTTTCCCGATGATCCCATCGACTTGTCCGGTGGAGTTTCGACTTCGAGCCACCAGACTCCCACTAACAACAAACGTCTCTCTACAGTTGGTCAAGGCGCCAACGACAGTGCGCGCAAAAACAACACCGAAGCATCGCTAGGTGAATGGAAAGGCTGGCTCAATCGCACCTGGCATCCACCGCCCGGTCATCAGTCACGCAACGTCAAGTATCGCACCATGCAGCAGGCCCGACGAGCCCACCGTGACCAAACCAAGAGGTCCATGGCCACGCTGGGTCGTCTGCCGCTCAAAGAGTTCCTCGAGATTCGTCCCGAGCAGTACCTGGGCGTTCGAAAGACGGGTCGAAAGCTGTATCAGGAGTGGTTGCTCCAAGAAGTGCGTCTAGCCAAGCAGCCCGAAGACCGAGTGAAAGCCGCCATCAATCGACTCGAGAACGATCATCCTGAACTGGGCGATTGCGAGGACCACTGGAAAGCCAAGCAGCTGCTGCAGCAGATCATCGACAATGCGATTGACGAGGCCAACTTGCATCGTAAAAAGGAAGCGCGTGCGAGCAACGCGCATCAGGAGCCAGGCGAGAGCACACCGCGCAACACGGATAATGCCAGGATCACAAGTATGATGGGCCTGAGTGCAAGCGGCTCGGCTTTGGCGGATGCGGATCGGAGCCTCAGGGCGGGAGAGACGAGCATGTCTCTGGCGAGGAAAGGCAGCAATGCGGCAGCGACGGTGGGTGGTGTAGGCACCAACAAGAACGCCAAGGGTGGTGGCGTTCAGCGGCGTAAGGCTGATCAGGCCGAGTTGGACGACACGCCTTCGCGATTCCGACAGCCGCCGAGTCAACGCAATTCCATGCTTGGACCCGGAGGCAGCGACGATCCCACCAGCTCGTCGTCGTTGCATGCACAACAAGGGTCGCTCTCCTCTTCGGGGTTGGAAGCGGCGCACAGCAGCGGACGCGGCGCGATCCTGTCCGATTACTCGAGCACCTACAACAACGATTCTAGCACCATCACCTCGGCACCATCGTCCGACGCCTTGCAGGCTTCGCGCCAACACACATCGCACAGCCAACACATGCAAGCGCAGCATCACAACCCGCATCAGCAAGACCAAACGCACAATGCCTGGGCCAGTCAAACTGCTGCACCGGGGCCTTCGTTGTTCGGCCAGTCCAACTATACAACGACGACAACGCAACAGGCGCTGTCGCACCACCAACCGTACGGACACCACAGCAACCACCATCACAGCTCCAACTACCTTTCGTCCGACCCGGGTCAGACAGGGTTGAGTGCCTCGAGCTCAGGCTTGCTGGACGACCAACGTCATCAGTCGCATTTGAGCCCTATGGTGAACGGTGGGAGTGTCAGAATGCATCCGCCGCATCAGCAGCAGCATCATCAACAGCCGCAGCAGCCACAACCGCAGCAACATCATCAGCAGCAGGCGCAGGGTGCGTTTTTCGATCATCGAGGGTATCAGTAGAGGCATGTCAAGGTGGTACAGTCTCTTGGTATCTTGCCCTTTTTCAGTCACCCGTAGAAGCGGTCTGCAGGAATGGTAGACTGTATCGTACTGTGTCTACGAAGCAAGCGAATGTGTGAGTGTCTGTGTGTGTCGCTAGTCTTGTATGTCGAATGCATAGCCAGCGACAAGTGCAGACAGGATCCCTCTTTCCGCGCGAGAGTCGACCAATTAATTCAGTTTCGACTCTCGACTCGACCCAACCACGAATTGCATGCAGCTTTGAAAGTGGCTCTTGGAAATTTGTATTTCATCTCTCTCTGATTCAATTTCACAAGAAAAAGTTACACGACAAGCAGAAGAAAAAGGGTTTTCCTCTTCTTTGGTGTCTATGAAAAACGCGCGCGGCGTACACTGTTAACTGCACCGGTAGCAAGCAAACAAGCAAGTAAGCAAGCAAGCAAGCAAGCAAGCAAGCAAGCAAGCAGAAGCTGAGCTTGCAATTGAATGCACCGAAGAATTTGTTCGTTGCGGCTCTTTTGGCTGCGTAGCCTTTTCGCTTGCACTTTCAAAGCTTTTCGTTTCCTGTTGATCAACCACATCTGTTCCCCCTCCTTTCAGCAAGCTTCTTCTGAATCCACCTCAAAGAAGCTGTGCGTCGACCTGCATCCTCGCGAACGAACCAAACAAACATGGTCGCCGACCCATCTCAGCAGGGCCAGTCCAACGGCGCTGCGTTCAATAACCAACAGCAGCAGTATCAGCAGCAACACCAGCAGAGGCAGCTTTTCGGCGGCGAGGAGGAATTCGGTGATGAGGAGGAGCTCGGTGACGATGTCGATCTCGTTGTAGCCGACTATTTCGCTCAGCCTTTCGCCGGTGAAGCTGGTGCCGAGGTCGATGAGGCCCAGGCAGCAGCTCTCGCCGCTGCCCACGCTCAGGCTCAGCAGCAGGCGCAAGCCGCTGCATTGGCCGCCGTGCCCGACCAGATCCGCAAATACATTGTCCTCTTCAACCAGGCGGTCCAGAACAACAACATCCAGGACATCAGCAACGCCTACGAAGGCACGTGGAACCGACTCACCGACAAGTTTTACGCCCGCTCCGAGTGGCCCGAGGCCGAGACCATTGCGCCGCTGGTCAACGACGACCAAAAGTTCTTGACGCTCTACCGCGAGCTCTGGTACCGTCACGTCTACTCTCGCCTCAGCCCGGATGGCGAGGACCGCTTCCACTCGTATGACAACTACTGCGACTTTTTCAACTTTGTCCTCAACAGCGATGGCCCTGTTCAGCTCGAGTTGCCCGCACAGTGGTTGTGGGATATCATTGACGAGTTCATCTACCAGTTCCAGAGCTTCTCCCAGTGGAGGAACAAGGTGGCCAACAAGTCGGACGACGAGATTGCTCTGCTTCAGGACGGCGGTGTCTGGAGCAGCTACTCGGTGCTCAACGTGCTCTACTCGCTCATCCAGAAGTCACGCATCACCGAGCAGCTCGTCGCCGCCAGCAAGGGAGAGGACCCGGATGAGGTAGCTGGCGAGTTCGGCTCCAAGCCCCTCTACCGTATGTTGGGCTACTTCTCCATCATCGGCCTGCTTCGTGTTCACGTCCTTCTCGGCGACTACACTCTGGCCCTCAAGATGCTCGACCACATTGAGCTCAACAAAAAGTCTGGCCTGATCAACCGCGTCACTGCCTGCCACGTCACCGCCTACTACTACGTCGGCTTTGCCTACCTCATGCTCCGCCGCTACCCGGACTGCATCAAGAGCTTCACCCACATTCTGGTGTTCATCATGCGTTTGCGCCAGTACCACACGCGCTCGTACCAGTACGATCAGATCAACAAGACGGCCGACCGCATGTACGCATTGCTCTCCATGGCGTGTGCCCTCTGCCCTACCCGCTTGGACGAAAACATCCAGACCCAGATGCGCGAAAAGTACGGAGACCAGTTCAACAAGATGACCAAACCCGGTGCCGAAGGTGTTGCGGCCTTTGAGGAGCTGTTCATCTACGCCTGCCCCAAATTTATCACGGGCAACTCGCCACCGTACCACGACGAAGAGGCGCTCGCCGAGTACAAGGACAAGACCGTCTTCCCGGACCCGACCCAGCACCAGCTGCGCGTGTTTTTGTCCGACGTCAAGACTCAGCTGTCCAACGCCAATGTCCGATCCTTCCTTCGCCTCTACACCACGCTCGGAACCGACAAGCTGGCCTCGTTCCTCGAGATTGACGAAGAAGAGCTGGTAGAGATGATGATGGTGATGAAGAACTCGACGCGATCGCTCAAGTGGTCCAGCGGCTCCTTGTTGGATGGCGAAGTGGTCAACACGAGCGATTTGGACTTTGTCATTGACACCAACATGGTTCACATTGCCGAATCCAGGGTGGGCAGAAGATACGGAGACTGGTTCCTCAGAAACGGCACCAGGATGAACGACGTTTTGGCCAACATTCAGAGCAAACCCTTGCCCATCGTCACCAAACAGGTGCACGACGAGGCGGACAAGAAGGCTCACGACGACGCAAAGGATGGACCAAAGAAAAAGAGTGTCTGGGCGGCCGGCGCCAAGGCGGGACAGCCGTTTGGCAAGGGTGGGGCCGGGGCTAAGGCGGGTAAGCCAGCACCGGCTTGGGGTGCGGGTAACAAGGCTCAGCCGGCCGGTCTTGCTGCTTGAGAAAGCAACGCGCTGCATGTTGGGGGGAGGGGGGCAGAAGGGGCAAGCTTTGTTGCTCTAGTCTCCTTGATCCTTTTGTTCTTTTGATCCAAAAGTAAATACTATCCGTGTGACAATACATTGATTCACGGACGCTGAAGCCGGCGAGCACACCACACATTGTGAATTGAAGGGGGGGGTTTGGCTCAGATGCCAATCGCACCAACAAAGATGACTGGGCGATGGTCGCTCCTGCCTTGTAGGATTCTCATCTCTCGATCGTCGAGGGATTTGTAGAGTAGACAATCGATGTGGCCAGTGATTGGGCCGATGATTTTTTGGTGCGAGTGATGGGATGAGTGTCTACGTGGTCGTAGAGCGGATATGGCGGGAGAGAGGAAGGCAAAGTGGGCGGAAATAGAGTCGAACCAAGCTGGCGAGAATCTTGTGGAGTCGGAGACGGAGACGTTGTTGACGTGTAGTGCGGAAGATTTTCGTGGTGGGATGAGTAGCGGAGCGACCAAGTCGAACTGGGATTGGCGCTGTTGAATCTGGCTCGGAAGATCGGTGGTTGAGATGGCTTTTTCGAGTGCCAGACCGAGACCGGTGGAGACGGTGGTGGAGGAGGACAGGTCGACGCTCGAATTGCCCACCGTGGTCCAACGGGGATCATTGAGGTCGCTCAATGTGAGGCTGGGTGTAAGCGCTTGGGCTCGATATCGTCGACGCGGGTGCAAAAACCGTTGCAGCAAATGCGGATGTCGTAGTTGATCCACCTTGTCCCCTCCCACCTCGCTCTCCGGCTCGTGCTCACTCGACACGTTTCGCTCCCCACCCACCGATCCACTCGTCTGCCCACCCACCCCATGCCGCCTCTCCGCAGCCACCCTCAACGGCGTAATCAGCCGGTTGGCCACTCTCGAACCCAACTTTGCCCCCTCCTCCTCCTCCGCCTCCACCGCCACCGTAGATCGGTACAACACCCGATCGCACCACGACGGAACCCTCTGCTTGGCACTCGTGTCGTACGGCTGCGCTTCGAGGTAGTCGATCTGTTCGGCCGTCGCTCCGGTCAGGTGCGGATACTTGGCTTCCCGTGCCGCTTTGGCGGCGGCCAACGTGCTGGCTTTGACGAGCGAGACTGAAGAACGACGCGGTGCGGCGCGGATAGGTATCGCATTGGTGGTGGTGGGGACGTGTTCCGAGTCGAGGGTGGTGCTGTCGTGGGTAGCACTACTTGCGCCGTCCGAAAGCAGGCTGCCACGGCGTCCAAAGTCGTCGGTGTCGGGTGCGGATCCAGCCAGCTCTGTCACCGGCGAGGGCGCAGTAGAGGCTATCGACTCGACGAGCGAGTAGTTGTCGCTCGACGTCGATGCGGCCATGGCTTTCTTGGGAGAATCGGTCAACACCGAGAGCCACTTCTTCTTACCACCCTGCTGGCCGTCTGCCGTCACGGCGCCGGTGATCTTGTCCCTGAAATTCGTGTTGGTTGCGCTACGCATCATATCCATGATCTTGAACTTGGCCTTGATCGCTGCACCCTGCGAAAAGAAGCGTGGACCCTGGGCTGCACTGGTGTTATCGGCGAGTTGACGCTGCCTTTGCAACTCGAGTTCTCGCTCGCGCACCAGAGCGGGATCCGCTTCGACCTGCCCAGGATCTTGCATCACCGATCGTGCCGCGAATCCAGACCCAGATGCGACAGAGCCAAACGCCGAAGAAGAGGCGATCGAGTATTGGTCTTCGTCCGACCGGTCGGGATCTTGGACTTCGGTGGCGTTGCTTTCGTCGGCTGCGTTCTGCGCTTCCATCTGGTTCGGCGCAGCATGACTCGCACTCACATCACCAGCCTGTCCGCCTTCTTTCTGGTCAAACCAAACCGTACTCTCCTCCGGAATCACGCTTTCTCCCAACGTCGTCGTCGCCATCTCTCCTTTCACTCCCCCAACCTCCGTGCCCCCTTTCCCCACCTTGCCCCTCTTCACCCGCAACGTCTTCAACACATCGTACTTGTACGTCGGCGGGAAGTTGATCGGCGCCTCCTTGAACCCCCTAAACGCATCTCCGTCCTTCAGCACTTTGCCCAACTGGTCAAACGCCAACGCCTGGTCGTACTTTTTGTTCATCATCAACCAATCCGCATGCTGTCGTGAAATGTCGATCCGGAAATTCAGATCTCCAAACCAGAAGGTGTGGTCAAATTGCTCCGTTATATCCTCCAGCTTGGACCGTGGATCGTCTGCTGGCAGAAACGAATCGACCTTCAACGCCGCCTTGATCTTGGCCACGTTAGCTAGTCGCAGAGCGACCTTATCCTCGTGCGCTGCAAGATGGGCGTTGACAAACAGCAGTCGAGTGGTGCCGAGTTTGATCGAGATTCCTACGCCGCCCTTGTTGCCGACACGACCGGCGAGGAGTCCCGATTTCACGTGCGAACGCGAGGCGCCGCGAATGCGGTCTTTACACCCACGCCAGACGTAGACGGCCATGTAGCAGCCCATCATGCGTTCCTTGATGACAAGTTCGTAAGGGCCGAGTGCCTTGGGAATCGAGTCGGCAAAGGCCTTTTCGGGTGCGCTGGAGGCGTCAATGTTTGCATTTGCTTGAGCCGAGGGAGCAGGAGAAGCTTGACGTGAGATGGGGTTGCCGCCGCTCCCCGTTGCAGGAGGACACGGCGAAGGAGAGCGAGACGGTGTTGGAGGCTCGATATGGACCTCGGTAGCCGCAGGCGAAATCGAACGCGACGCCGCATCCGCACTCGCAGCTGCGAGTCTCGAAAGACTGTGCGATGAGCCCATGCGACTTATGGCAGGTGTACCCGGAACAGCCAGCCATCCTCCAAAGCTTGTCGAGTTGCCCTCCTTGCTCTCGTTGCCCGCCTCCGTAACCTCGGTACCCTGCTCGCCCGGCTGCGATGTACTGAACAGTTGCTGTCCGCTCTTGGGCAACACCGCGGTCGGCGACAGCAGCACCGGCGATGACACGCACTCGGTCTCGGTAAACACGGCAGGGCTCGCAGGCCTCGAGCCGCCTGACTTCTTGACCTGATCCACGCGATTCAGGTTGAGCTTCGGCAACAGTTTCTTGCGCTTCTCCGCACTCGAAGCCTCCGCCGGCATCGCAGCAAGCGCATCCGATGACGGACCAAACCCCTCAAACGTACTCTGGTTCGGCGTACCGGGCAAGCTGACGCTGTTCGGCATGGCAACCGGACTAGCTGCACGCGAGAGGTCCGGAGTCACAGCCGCCGAAAACGACTGCAAGCCCTGCCCGGTATCCGCCAACGACTCGCGAGACTGCGCAAACTCCTTCTTCGAGCCGGACTGCGATAGAGCCCGCGCCAGACGCGCGCCACTGATGAAGAGCTTGTCCTTATGCGCGTCTTTCTTGGCTGCCTGGTTCCTACAGAGCCAATCTTCGCAGAGATCGCTCCAACCTTTGCCGCCGATGTTGGGCCATGCGATGTTTCTGTCGTCGTTGAGCGGGTCGGAGGAGGAGGAGACGCCAAAGCCGGGCATGGAGCTGCCACCGATCGTAGGTGAGGCAAGAGCCTGACCGGGAAGCGCGGCAGAGACGGGGCCGGAGAGGAATGGGAAACTATTCTCGTCGGCTGGCAGGGAGGTAGTTTTATCGTCGATGGCAGGGTGGGTTGCCTTGAAGTGTTCAGCAGTGGTGGAAGGGTTGTCACTGTCGCCTGATCGTTGCTTTTCTTTCGTCTTGGTCGGCTTACCGGGCTTGTCTTTGTCCTTGTCCTTGTCCTTGTCCTTGTCTTTGGTGGCACGGTTCTTCTGCTTGCCGAAATCGCCCAGCTCGCCAGCCATACCTACACTGGTCGCCAATCGCTTGCCGTCGCCCCAGGGACACTCTTGGCCAGCAATTACCAAGAGGTGATAAGGATGCGAGTCGTTGTGTGGAAGCGGTGGGATACGATCGGCTCTTGGAATGTGTTCCTGTCCAACGACATGGGCACCTTTAGCTTGGTCGATGGGAATGGTATCGTCTTCGTCGGCACTGTCGTAGCTAATGTCCCAATCAGGATCAGGAGCAACATATTGACCTGCTTTGCCGAGCAGGACTTGCAGGTCTCCCTTGGGGACGCTGTCATGCATGTTCCAGGTAACGATGCGCACTTTGATGGAAGGACGCTGACGCGGTTGCTGCTGTAACGGCCCTGTTGTTGAGGCTGTTGAAGGGAGGTCAGCAAGACTTGGAGCAGTGGAAAGGTGAGCAGGGTCGAGACTCGAAGCCCTCGAAGGGCCAGAGGAATGCGAATCGGACCGTTGAGCAGCAGTTGCGATGCGGTCGATACTGGACGCTGTCACAGAGCGAGGCAGTGCTGCCAAGTTGGGTGGAGGCGAGGTGAACAGAGGGGCGCTTGGGGTGGAAGAGCCATTCATGTTTGCCTTTGCCAAGACGTGGAGCGCACCTCTCGGTCGCTTGCGCTTGGATGGCGAAGAAGTATCGAGCTTGGACGATGACGGCGAGGCATTCCGATCCGTCTGTATAGATGTAGAGCTCGACAATGGATCTGGATCTGAATGGTGATGACTGGGAGTGTCGGAAGCGGGAGACAGAGCAGGACTAGAGGTGGACTGTGAGTTGGAATGCTGAAGCAAAGCCTGAAGACGAGCCCGCAGCGGAGGTTGTTGAGCGTGACGATGGGACTGTTGGGTATCGGCGTTGATCGAGAGGGACGACGAAGCAGCCGCAGCAGCGCCTGGACTTGACACGGTGTGCGGCGGCGAGGACGGCCCCGGGGATGTAGTGATGGACATGCTTAGGGAGGAGTGATCATGCTGTGGCTCCATGAGCCGTCAGGAGGACGAGCATGCGTGTGTGTGTGTGTGTGTGTGTTGAGATGGTGGTCTGTGAAAGACACACAGAGCCATGCTGGACACAAAGAGTGCTGTGTGTGGCACAAGCGTGGGGGAATCACACCAAATTAGAGGGTGTGTGTGAGAGAGAGAGAGAGAATCAACAGGGGTCACGGCCTACAAATTAATCGTAAAATTGAAAATCCACTCTTTCTCTCTGTGTGCGCGAGGGACCGAGCATGCATGGTTCACAGTACACAGTTGGGAACCCGCCGGCAAAAAACAGAGATTGGCGCCAACGACTTGACAAGCGAGGATTCAATCTCAGTTCTGAGTCGCAGGCACACCGCAACACGCTCACGGCACATTCAATTGGCAATCCGAGTGTTTCGTGCTACGGCTTACACTGGTCCATACGCGTTTGGCCCACGGCGCAAAAAAAAAAAAAACCAGGGACGCTCTTTGCACTTACCCAAGGCTCGTCCGCTGCCTGCCGCGGCCACTTGGGGCGCGGCGCTCACAAGTAGCAGCGTCAAGCGACGATGCCGCTTTCGTTGATCACGAAAATAGCAACAGTCAATCACATTGAGATTGATAGATTGCTGGCTGAAGTTGAATAACACGGATATGCCCAAAGATACTAGTACGGGAGTCGTCGGCGAATGCTAGACTCGTTGCTTTTTCGTGTTTGGTTGAGAGGGCTTTTGCGTAGTTGTAACTGGAGCATCCTCTGGGGTCGAAGGAGATTTACGCTTCTTTAAAGCCTGGTCGTCGTGCGTGATACTGCTCTGCGAGTCGGCTATGGTAGACTTGTGGTGTGAGCCGTTGGGTGCTGTGAGCACTGGTATGGGATGCGACACGACACCTCTGTACGTTTTGCGCGTCTGCGATCGTAGTAGCAAGCTTCTGCAGTTGTGGGAAATGGCATCTCGCGCAGCGGAGGGATTGAGACCAAAGATGGCGCCGAGATTGATGACGTCGTAGGGTGCTCGCAGCGACAGCGCATCGGTGGCACCTGAAGAGAAAAAGACACCTTTGCCATTCGTGACTCGAAGCAAATCTCTGGCGCCGCTGATGAGGTTCCTCCTCGCCTTTGTACTGTCATCGGATACGGCTTGGGAGTAAGTAATCTCGAATTGAACGCCATTCTCGAGCGCAGCGTTGACGGTGGAACGTTTGAGGAAGAACGGAAGTCTCGGCTGAGCGCCAAAGTCGAGCGAAATCATGTCGATGCTGAACGGTTTGAGTTCGGACAGCGTGAGACAGGCGTGTTGGAAAGCGGCTTCGTTCGTGGGGCGTACAGCGAGCAGGTCGTAGCTCTGCAATGCGGTGGCATTGTTGGTAACCCAGCCGCTGCCGGACTTGCCCATGGAATGATCATCGAGCACGAGGGTGAGTCGGCTAAGCTGGGTGAGGCCACTGTTGCTTTGATTAGGAACAGCTTTATGCTTTCCCTTGACGCTGGCTCGTGTTCTCGGATCGAGTTCGGGGAAAGGTGGGTTCGGTCGACCATCTGGAGAGGGGGCGAGCACGTTGGGGTGAACAGCTGGATCGTATCGAGAATGGACGATGTGGTTCAATGCAACATGCGAGTATTTGAGCTGTTTCAGCTCGAGCACGGTTTGTGCTAGCGTCGCTGCATCTTTTGGACGTAAGACCGAGAGAGGAGTTGCGGGTGGCTCGGGTGTTGCAGCTACGGACGATGAGGCGGGAGGTTGTTGCTTGCCTTTCTTTTTGTTAGACTGGGATTGTGATGCGGAGGAAGAGGAGGACGAGCCTGCGCCAGGCTGTTGCGGCCATGGTATATTGAAGTCATAGAACATGGACATTGGAAATGCTGCACTCTTGGCAGCGTTTCAAAGCTGAAGAGGAGGAGGATGATCTAGAAGAAAGGTCGAAACAGCGAGGTGGAGAGGAACAATTCTAAAATTTCAGCCAAAATCACGGAAATCGGCGGCAGCGTCCTTTTTTTTTCGGTCCGTAGAGCTCCGATCTCACATGATGAAATTGGTGTGGTCTATGAACGATGACCATGGGCACACAAAACGGACAGAACTGGACATACAGTAGAAACACGAAGAGGGTATATTCGAACGAAGAGAGAACAGCACTGGTTGGAAGTAGAATAGATGCCCAGCGACACAAACAGAGTTGGATGGTATCGACGATGAAGTTGGGTACGAACAACGTAGCAAATGATGCGGCCGAACAAGGCACTACGTCGGCAGCAGCAGCATGATCATGGCGTGAAAGGTCTGAAAGGACCCCAAAGGTTTCCTGTCAAAGATCAGAAATGCAGATGGATAGCATAGACCGGTGCAGAGACGTGGAGGAGAGCAGCTACCACTCGAGCAGAGTGATGATGGTGCTCATGGCGACGATGGCGCAGAAGAAAGAAATGCCGAATGTAGCAAAGGACAGCATGATCAGAGCTCTGCGTTGTGATTCGATCTTGATGCAGCTCGTCAATCCGAAGGCCTGCTGAGGATGGTGGCAAAGGTCGAGTTGCAAACGTGCCAAACGACGCGGGGCAAACGTTTATTTGGACGACCAAGATCGGGATCTGGGAGAACTTTGCACAATTCTTAGTCATGCTTATGTCTGCGCTCACATTCCAGCTCGAGTTTCACGCGCGGAATCCTTTTCTGGCAGCACAGCCGACAAACAAAGGAAAATGCGGCTGCACCAAACGTCATCCTTTCTTGGTTTTTTTCTTTATTTTTTCCGCTTTCTACCCCGCGTCCGACTCACTGTTGGTGCCTTTGCTGAATGAAGCCTCTCTCCGTACGACTCATGACATTGTTTGCTGCTGGATTGGATCCTTTTTTGTTTTGTTTTTCAAGCGGCGATCTGGACTGAGCAATTCAGCAGAGCCTTGAGTTGCTACCCAAGGAGACAACAGCCAAGGCAAGGATTTGCTACAGCGTGGCAATCACCAGCGAGCTGCGACGGTACGATTCAGTATTCGCGCTAGCTACTCTACTCTGTCTGCATTCATGCATGTGAGCATCAAGCTAACTCCTGTGCTGTGCGCCTCCCAACACTTTCATGGAAAGTCTTTTGGCGCCCGGCTCCACTATCGAGCAGCACTTTGAAAGCGGGTCCCGCCAATGGACCCTGACAAAGTGCCAACTACCCATTCACGCGGATGTGGCCCCCCGCTTTTGGATGCGCTTGTCTCGTCCTGAGACGTTTGACCGTTCTTGTATACCTTTTTTTTTGTTCTCTTTGCGAGCATCGTCACCGGGCGAGCCTTCCCCTCAGCTGCGCATCTCGTTCCAAATTCCATCCAATCCATCGCTGGCTCATATATCAGCCAAAAGAAAAGCCTGCTTGCACGGCCCTTTTCTCCATCTCCACCTTCTTCTCTCCGCCGTCATCCTTGCTCGTCGTTTTCCACTTGGCAACCATGACCGCAACTACCGCCACGGGCTTGACCCAGTTCAACGAGCCGTTTACGCTCGACTCGGTGCTTCGCATCCTCAACATTGCTCCCTTTTCCACTCCCTTTTTGGCGCTGATCCCCGCATTTGCAGTCGCCTACCACAAGCATACCAACCCTTCGCTCACCTTGCCCAACTCGTTCTCTACCGCCCTGCCTCTGGTTCGATCGTTGCTCTTCTCGCAGTACAAATGGGTCGGATACATTTGGGTCTTTCTCCTCATCCGTACGCTCAACCGCGGGTTGAACCGATACGTTCGTAATCACAAGCAATGGAAACGCGACCCGATCGACTACAAGAACGATGTAGTCGTCATCACCGGTGGCTCGCAAGGTATCGGTAAGGAAATCGTGCAGCTGTTGAGCCATCACAAAAAGGCCCACATTGCGGTGCTCGACATGGCTCCTCCAGCTTACATCGCTGCTCCAGCGGGCGCACCCGAAATCATCTACTTCAAGACCGACGTTTCCAATCGCGAACAGGTGGCTCAAGTTGGTGCCAAGATCCGCGCCGCTTTCGGCGGAAAGAAGGTCGGCGTGTTGATCAACTGTGCCGGCGTAGCGTCGGGAAATACGATCCTCGACGTCGATCTCGATTCTGCTGCCCGTCTCTGGCGCATCAACACCTTTGCCAACTGGATCACTGCCAAAGAGTTCATCCCAGATATGATCTCGCGCAACCACGGTCACGTCATCACAGTTTCCTCCGCCGGTGCTTACTCGACTCTACCCTCCATGTCGGAATACGCTACATCCAAAGCAGCCGCTCTGGCCTTTCACGAATGCCTCGCCATCGAGTTCCGCACTCGCTACAACGCACCTCGTGTGCGAACCACCCTGGTCGCCCCCACCAAAGTCCGCACCGCTCTCGGTGACGGCATGGAAGATCACAAGGATCCCTTCTTCACCCCTGTATTGGAACCGATCCAGGTCGCACGCAAGGTCGTTTGGGCTCTCGATTCCGGTCTCTCACAACACTTGATGCTTCCTGGCTTCGCCAATCTGCTACCCTTCATTCGTGCCGCTCCCGACTGGTTCCGACGTCTCCTCGCCGTGCTCGACAACGGCGACAACACCGTCACCCACAAGAGCATGAGCAGAGCCATGAAGAACGGCTACGGAAGCAACTGGGAAGGCGCCGACAAGGAGTTGTACGACAGAAGGGCCAAGCTAATGGCTGCTGCCGAGGCCAAAAAGTGATGCAGCTTGCTTGGATCCGCTCTTCTCTCACAACACCCTTCCGTACCTGTATCCACCACATTATTCATTGTAGACACCATCACTTGGAATCGCTTCACCATCTCCTCAATAGAAAGTCATCACCCATCTCTTTCGTCCGTGTCGATCCATGTTTGGACTGGATTCCGTAGGGATCTGGATTGCAATGAGTCAGACTTTCATTCCTCTTTGGTGCACGGTTAGGACTGGATAAGCAAACCGGAGAGCTCATACATGTTTTCTGTTTTGTCGTGGTATATGAAATAGAGCGGGGAGCGTGGCTGATCATCACTTTATTCTAACTATCATGTTAACTGGGATTCGCTTCTTCACCTTCCACCTTTCTTCTTCTTCTTTCCGCCGCCCGAGGTGCTGATCGGCTTGGCTTTGATTGTCTTGAGCTCGCTTTCGGCAGCAGGTACCTCCAGCTCCAAGATGACAGCCGAAGGCGACGAATCGATAGTGTGCGTCTCTTTGCTTCCTTCGCAGAGCATGCCTGAACTTGCGCTTTGCTGGCTGCCACTGTCTCCTCCCTCAGAGTTGGAGGGACTACTTTCGCGCGGTACGGTCGCTTTCATTTCAGCTAGAGCCTCGACGGTCGTAGTCTTGCCACTGCTGCTCTGACTCAACAGGCTCGATCGTGTAGAGCCGCCCGACGGCAGAGCGTAGACCAGCTCCTTGGTCGCATTCGCTCTCACCTTGGCACTGTCCTTGGCCGGCGACGCACTCGACTGCGAGTGCCTAAGCGTCGCTTCCTCCGAGTCTTCCTCCAGCAAACCAACTGTGAAATCATCGTCCAGGCTGCTGCTACCGTGAGCTTTCGAGACTGTTGAGAGGCCTTGTTTCGTCTGATGCTGGCCGTCGAACAGCGCAGCTGTAGGGGCTGCCGGGCTGTGGCATGGCTCGATGGCGTCCCAGTCGCACCCATCTGTATCTGCCAACCCATCCTCGGCTTCGCTGAATCGTGTGGATGGTGTCTCGGCGGAGCTTGGCTGCGAGCCTTTACCCGGCTCATCACTGCGCAGCCCCGAAAGCAGCGACAGATCCGACTGTGTAGAGCCAGCGTGCTCAGTCTGACTTCTTGCGCCGTTTCGCGACCGGTGGTGGCGTCGACTTGATTGTTCGCGATCCTCGTCCTCGCCTAGGAGATCTACATCATCGACGCTATCAAACGAGATGGATGCTGCGTTCCCAGCTGCATGTTCGGCGCTTCCTTCGGGGGCTGATGCTCCGGACACACCGCTAGTGCGCCGCTTGGCCATCTCGACTCCACGACCGAGCTCTTTACCCGCACGATAGATACCTCCGAGGCCGCCAGCGACGATTCGAATGGGGATGCTGCTACCAGCAGCCCACCCAGCTGAACGACCGCGCTGGCCTTGCGGGAAGCTGGGAATGTGAGCCGAGGCACTGCGTGGTGGTAGGAATTCAGGGTTGAACGACATCTGATCTAGCGCACCAGCTAGACTGTCGTCGAAAGAGCTAGGTTCTTCGGACGAAGGTTCGCGAGACACCAATCGTGCGGTGCGGCGTAGCTGAATAGGCCGCGAGCCACGACGTTGGACGCAGCGAAGCGATCCCGCTTCTCCTAGCGCAGAAGATGCGGATTGGCTGCTGCGAGTACGGACGTGGAAGAAGGTCTGGCGAGACAGGAAGATGGACGACGGAAGCATGGTAGGTGATTGGCTGTAAGTCTCGATCTCCGCTTTGGCCACCGACGCCAAAGTCTTTGCCATCGAGTCTTGTGACCGGTCGCTGAGGCCGGACGAGCTCATGTGATCGCCAAGGGCGGATACACTGTGCTTTGTGATCGAGCCTGCATCAGGCCAAAGCTGCTCCCACTGCGCAACTCGCACGCAGTCGGCCTGCAATCGCCGTGCTTGTTGACTGGGGAGAAGACCTTCGCCGGCCTTTCGCATCATCTGAGAAAGACCAGAGCTCCGGGGCGAGTTGGCTGGGACTGGGCGAAGCTTTGTCTCGGTGCCTGCGACGTACGTGTCTTGGCTGGCAACGCTGTTGCTGGAAACTCTTGTCTGAGTGCTCCAGCATCGGACAGCATGGAGTGTAACGCTGACAGAGCGTGCATCGGTGGTCAGAATCTCAAAGGGTGAGCTGACGTCGTTTTCGGATCGAGAAGCGCAGGAAGCCTGGTTGACCAATAGGAAACAAGGTTGTCCCACCTTGATCTGCGTGTCCGTTGAGGACGCGGCCGGTACGTCTGAGCCAAGTGCGGTTGTCGCTTTCGACAATGGCTCTTGCTGAAGCGGAGCTGCAGGACGAATCGAACGGGCCAAGCTGGAGAGAGACACTCCGAAGGGCTGTAGCACATGCGGGTTCCTGATCTTGGCCTCGACGTGATTGGCGATGGAAGGGACACCGCCGTAGGGGTTGACAGCATAGATGTGCACGGTGCCGCTGTGTGTGCCGACGGCAACCCACTGCGCATCAGGAGTCCACTGGGCCTGTACGACGTCTGCGGTGGTAATGCCGCGCATGAGCTTATAT
Organism: Ustilago curta; assembly: GCA_928722295.1. Lineage (NCBI taxonomy): Eukaryota > Fungi > Basidiomycota > Ustilaginomycetes > Ustilaginales > Ustilaginaceae > Ustilago > Ustilago curta. The sequence goes on along the minus strand of CAKMXH010000001.1, from coordinate 1,201,696 downwards.
CGATGGAGGACAGTTGTCGCTGATGACGGGCAAGCAGCGTTGCCGAAGATGCCAGTGATGGGCAACTCAAACACATGGAAAGCATGTCCAAGGGTGTCGGCGGTGAGGATTAAGCGGCCGCAGGGACTGAAAGAGACGAGCGTGACGGCCTGGCTTGAAGGTGCAAAGGTGCAAATGTTGCGCGCGTCGGACGCAAGGTCAATGACGCGAACGCAGCCAGCCTGAACCGTCTGGCAGCTATGACTCGCGCCATTGGCAGGGACTGAGGCACCTGTGGACAAACGCTTTGCTGCACGATGACCGTCGGTCGCCAGAAGCATAGGAGAGCTAGAGGCGGACGAGGCTGAGCGAGGAGGATGCGAGGCGGTGTGAGGAGCCGATTGGGAAAGCAGGCTAGACTGCGGAGGCGAAAAGGCTGACGCGCCGAATGGAGGGCTGCCTGCTTGGGGCCAGTAAGAGCTGCCCCACTCGCCTAGCGTACGGACGCCGCTGATGACACCTCCACGGATTCGACGGGCTGCGTCACCCACATGCGCCGAGGTCTCGAAGAAATTGTCACGCATCTCGCCGACCCGTGCGGATGCATCTGACTGCATGGTAGCCAAGAAGCGGGCAGAATCGTGATATGCTGCATTCGAGGGGTTGCGGGCGGCGGAGAGAATGGGCGAGACGTCTTTGGAGGTGGTGCAGGCAAATGCGAGGAGGCGGTTCGAGAGAGAGATGGGAGGGGGACGCTCGGGGGAAGCGGCGGCAACATCGAGGACGGGAGAGCGAATGTACTCGAGGGTCGAAGTGGATAGCACGTGAATGGAGGCCGGAGCAGCAAAGGAAAGCACAAGGTAAGTGTGGTTGCACTGCGCCTGCACCTGCGGCCAGAGTAGGTTGCGTCGTTGGTCGTGATGCTGAGCCTTGGAAGGCGTGGGAGTAAGGTGGTGTTGGAGCTGAACGGATGATTGCACTTGATGGGAGGTGAGCGAATAGGCAAGCAGACACGTAGAATTGTCAGATTGTTGCAGGACGAGGAGGAGCTGCGAGTCACTCGTTGCAGCGGAAGGAGGTCGAACGAAGGCTGTGAGCAGTTGTGGACGAGCTGGCGAGGAGATGGAAACGGGTGCATCGGCGAGGACTTCTGCTGCATTAGGGAGAGAGAGGAGCTCTGACATGGCACGATCTTGGAGAAGCAAAGCCTGGAGGCATCCATCATCGTAGTAGGAGATGAGTAAAGGAGCCGACTGGAGAGGATGCGACTTGAGCGGGAGACGGTCCCAACGCGACCAGAGCACACGAGGTGCGGAAGGGTGATGAGCCTGGTTGGAGTTTCCGGCGGAGTGGAGAGCGGCTTCGATGTGGGCAGGATCGGGAGTTGAACCGGCATTATGGAATGCATCGTAGATGGGAGAGACGGAGCCATCGGTGCGAAGTGGGGTGGTGGTATCGGCAGCGATGGGCGGAGAAGCGGGATGGGCTGAAGCAGAATGCGCAGCGATGAGGTTGGAGATGCCGCGGTTGGCGTGTTGAGAGATTGCCGAGATGGTGGAGGTGACGGAATCGAGGGCAGACACGGGCTTGAGAGCGGATGCTAGGAAGACACGAGGTGCGGATGAGCTCGAGTCGAGCTGAGCTAATGCTGATGCTGGAGAGTCAAGGCCGACGCGTGCATTGTGAGTGGTGGCGGTAGAGACGGCCGGAGTAGGAT